>JZKD02S2104947.1:32054-47973 GCA_000966675.3 Picea glauca
GACTAGGTTGAATAATGTTGACCTCTAACATTTCTTGGATCATACACTCAATCTCACTCTTCTATGCATATGAATACTTGTAAGGCCTAATGTTAGGTGGTACACTTCCTAGTTTCAAATCAATAACATGTTCATGATCTCGAGTAGGTGGAAGACCCTTAAGCATTTCTCCAAATCCATTGGAATGATTGTTGATAATTATTTGAAGATCTAATGGGGTAGAGGATATATATGTTTGAAAATCTAGTGAGGAGAATTGTGCAATAACACCATGGTGTCCATTTTTGAGTAATTTTGTCATGCTATTAGAGATTATCACCTTAGAGGGTTTCCCTTGGATACCTCTAAGCTCAATTTCCTTACCATCAGAGGAAAATCTCATGAAAATATATTGAAAATTAAGGGCCACTATTACCAATGATTGTAATGATTAGGGCCATTGTTCCCAATGATTGTAACCATTGGAACCCTAATACAACATCAACACCACCCATTTGGATGGAAATAATGGGATATCTAAAAATACTCCCCCATATTGAGCTTAATACTATGGCACTTCCCAGAAAAAATTATGGTACCTCCATCTGCAATCATCACTTGAAACTCTGGCGCTGTATATACATAGTAATTGAGATATTTTGTTAATTTGTAATTGATGAAGTTATGGGTACTACCAGAAGCAATCAACACAATTACCTTTTTATTTTTTATGTATCCTTGTATCTTGAGGGTTTGTAGAGTATTGATGCTATCCAATGCATGATAATATATCATTGGAGTAGTATATTCTAGATCTAGATCTTGTGATGGTTCCAATTCTTGATCTTCTTCCTCTTCACATTCTATGTAGAATAATTTGTTATCACCATATTTATTCCCCTTGTTGTACTTGTTGTCACAATTGAAACATAGTCATTTTTCTCTTCTTTCATCCATTTTCTGAGGTGTCGACCTTTTCGCTTGAGTGAGGTTAAGAGAGGGAACATGGTGCTCTCTATGGTCGTTAGTGGTCACCCTTCTAGTAGCCATATTTTTATTTTCCATTTTCCTTTCCATACTGAAAGCTTTCTCTATGGATTTGGGTTCAAAGAGATGCACCTCATGTTGAATTTTCTCCTTTAAAGTACCCATAAAGAGATCTAACAAATTATCCTCATGAATGTTCTTTACCCTAAGATTGATCTTTTCGAATTCTTAAATGCACTCTGTAATTGGACCTTTTTTCCGAAGATTTATCAAATTATTAAAGAATGTATTTATCTTAATATCCCCATAATGCAATATCAATTCATCTGTAAAATGGACCAAGAGATAATATATGTTTTTTTCTTTCACAATGTCATTGATACCAAACAAATTGATTATTTTCTAAATGCAATGATGCAATAGGTACCTTTTGTAAGTTTGGAACTTGGTGTAGATCAAAGTATTGCTCCATATGGAATATCCATATTANGACTAGGTTGAATAATGTTGACCTCTAACATTTCTTGGATCATACACTCAATCTCACTCTTCTATGCATATGAATACTTGTAAGGCCTAATGTTAGGTGGTACACTTCCTAGTTTCAAATCAATAACATGTTCATGATCTCGAGTAGGTGGAAGACCCTTAAGCATTTCTCCAAATCCATTGGAATGATTGTTGATAATTATTTGAAGATCTAATGGGGTAGAGGATATATATGTTTGAAAATCTAGTGAGGAGAATTGTGCAATAACACCATGGTGTCCATTTTTGAGTAATTTTGTCATGCTATTAGAGATTATCACCTTAGAGGGTTTCCCTTGGATACCTCTAAGCTCAATTTCCTTACCATCAGAGGAAAATCTCATGAAAATATATTGAAAATTAAGGGCCACTATTACCAATGATTGTAACCATTAGGGCCATTGTTCCCAATGATTGTAACCA
The DNA here is from genome assembly GCA_000966675.3 of Picea glauca. Lineage (NCBI taxonomy): Eukaryota > Viridiplantae > Streptophyta > Pinopsida > Pinales > Pinaceae > Picea > Picea glauca. The sequence goes on from JZKD02S2104947.1 coordinate 33,972, forward strand.
TTGGAACCCTAATACAACATCAACACCACCCATTTGGATGGAAATCATGGGATATCTAAAAATACTCCTCCATATTGAGCTTAATACTATGGCACTTCCCAGAAAAAATTATGGTACCTCCATCTGCAATCATCACTTGAAACTCTGGTGCTGTATATACATAGTAATTGAGATATTTTGTTAATTTGTAATTGATGAAGTTATGGGTACTACGAGAAGCAATCAACACAATTACCTTTTTATTTTTTATGTATCCTTGTATCTTGAGGATTTGTAGAGTATTGATGCTATCCAATGCATGATAATATATCATTGGAGTAGTATATTCTAGATCTAGATCTTGTGATGGTTCCAATTATTGATCTTCTTCCTCTTCACATTCTATGTAGAATAATTTTTTCTCACCATATTTATTCCCCTTGTTGTACTTGTTGTCACAATTGAAACATAGTCATTTTTCTCTTCTTTCATCCATTTTCCGAGGTGTCGACCTTTTCGCTTGAGTGAGGTTAAGAGAGGGAACATGGTGCTCTTTATGGTCGTTAGTGGTCACCCTTCTAGTAGCCATATTTTTATTTTCCATTTTCCTTTCCATACTGAAAGCTTTCTCTATGGATTTGGGTTCAAAGAGATGCACCTCATGTTGAATGTTCTCCTTTAAAGTACCCGTAAAGATATCTAACAAATTATCCTCATGAATGTTCTTTACCCTAAGATTGATCTTTTAGAATTCTTAAATGCACTCTGTAATTGGACCTTTTTTCCGAAGATTTATCAAATTATTAAAGAATGTATTTATCTTAATATCCCCATAATGCAATATCAATTCATCTGTAAAATGGACCAAGAGATAATATATGTTTTTTTCTTTCACAATGCCATTGATACCAAACAAATTGATTATTTTCTAAATGCAATGATGCAATAGGTACCTTTTGTAAGTTTGGAACTTGGTGTAGATCAAAGTATTGCTCCATATGGAATATCCATATTACAATATCTTTACCATCAAACTTCTTCATATCGATCTTCAAAATGAATTAGTTCCTTGGTACCAACATGAAGCCTTGATGATGTGGATCTTGGAGTAATGAATGATCATGATTTTGAGATTCATAATTTGTGCTCTCTGAAAGTGACAAAATACTCCCCATATGTGATTCAGTCTCAACAACCTTGTTCTCCTTATTTTCATGATTTCCTTTCATTTTTATATCTCCTTTAGGTAGTCTCTCATCTAGAGCATGAAAGATCATGGAAGAAAATGGAATTTTGCAATTCATTCATGGATTTTTGTATTTCTTCTTTATTTTCATCCATCTTCTTTTTCATGTCATTCTTATTTTCATCCATCTTATTTTCCATTTCATCCATATTCTTTTCCATTTTGTGAATTTTTCTATGTGTTTACCAACTCATCACTTTTTATTGACTTAGCACTCAAATCATTAAATTGTTCCTCCATTTTGGATAGCTTGCTATGTATCTCCTCATTTTCTTCATGGGCTATAGATGAGACTTCTAGAGGTTTAATTGGTGTTAACATATTTTTTGGATCCATGTGGAATAACAATAACAATAATCCTATATTTTGTATTTATCATAAATTTTGAATCACCATAAACAAATCTTACAATAAAAATTTATGCTAGTTGTAAGTTATGTACCTTTCAAACCCTTAATTTGGAGTATGGATGGATGGATTACCTTTATCCTGATGTATCTATGAAATTGGAGCCCTTATGAATATGAATTTTTGGCATGTAGTAATTTAATATGAATTTTTAAACTCCTAAAAAATTTCACAGTCTAAACCTTAACCAATAAAAGGTTATAGCACAAATACCAAAAGGAATTGTTTAAGACTAATTTCAGGATTAGTAAAAATCCCCAACTTCCACTAAATATATCTCACAAATTACAATAATTAAATTTATGAAAATTTTTACACATGTAATTTGCTATGTTTCCTCAAGATTATGACAATTTCAAAGTCCGCAACTTCACCAAAATTTGCTTATAGCGAAAATAAAAATATGACTTGTTTGAGACTAATTCAGGACAAGCCACAAACCCCAACTTCCACGGAATCTATATATATGAAAATATACTAACCCAAAACTTTAAACTTGGACAACATGTACTTAACTATGTTTTCTAAGTCTCCAAAAAATTTCATTGTCTGAAATGTCTCAGAAAAAAAGTTATAGCGAAAATCCCAAGATAACTCCTTTAAAACTCATTTCAAGATGAGTCAAAAACCCTATATTCCATAGGATATATCTCCGAAAGTATAATGAAGCAAAACCTAAAAATTTTACTAGACATACTTGGATTTGTCTGTTGAGTAGCCTCAAAATTTCTCTATCTGAAGAATCACATTAAAAAAAGTTATAGTGAAAATTCCAAGATGACTCGCTTGAAGCAGCAAAATCCTAGGATCAATGCTCTTATACCAAATGTTATGATCTAACGCATTACAAATGATAAAAATTCAATGAATATAGTCCACTTAGAGGGGGAAAAATCATTTTAGAATATATCTAATTAAAAATACAATATGAGAGGGGATAAGATGATCCTAAGACTAGGTGTGCTTGGGTGGTGTGTGTGTGTGTGTGAGAGAGAGAGAGAGAGAGAGAGAGAGAGAGAGAGAGGGTACAATTATAATGAAAGGGTGCAATGAACGGTTCTAACCTACTTACAAATATAACACTAGAAATGTAATAATTCAATATATTGGGATTAATAATGGGTTTCATACATAACATGGTGACGCAGCACGCGCCCGCAAGAACATCCGCTCACAGGATATTCTCTTTCCCCTCGTCCCGAAGACCTCTAACATTCTTCTATTTGCCTGTCGGGAAATATGCACCCACAAAAATTTTCGCGTGATCCCCTCTCTGCACTCGGAGAATCGGACTTCACGACTTCACGAGGTTAGTGGTCGAGCATTGTACCCTCGAGTCCCCGAGACCCGACGACAGTCAACGCTGACCTTCCCTTCTTATTCAAAACTTTTCTTATCGTGATTTCGCCACTCGCGATATCGAGCAACTCGGTACTCCGACTCCCGAGTCCCGATATTTCGATTACCCGACACACACGTGAGTTGACTTTTCCACACCCTGTCACCTCATCGGGATTTCGGATTTCGCTATATCACGAATCCTGATGTCAATGTTTCGGGACTTCACCCTGCGAAATTCCGAAACTCATGCCACTTGTCCACTCGTTGATTCCTGTGGCCCCACATTGTCCCTTGACTGTCGAGATATCACGTATTGTTATTTCGCGATCCTTGCTATCAAATCTTCAACTCTTTTCTGACGAAATCCCGACAGGCAATTCTACGAGTGATCCAACGGCTCTAGCTGACTTGGATCAACGACTCTATCTCTCCTGAGCTTTTAACCTCTCGGGAATACCTGCAGTATCTACCCTGCACCTCCTTGAGATCTGATGACTCACGGGATGTCGCTAATTCTCCTCAGAGAATATCGATCGTCCGTTTCTCCTGATGAATTCTATGAAATGAACTAAGTACTCCTCCACGAAGACTTGTCCACCTGTGCACTACTTGCGATTTTTGTTTGAAATCTCCACGACGCAAATTCCCTATGCTTCTCTTTGATGATTAATCTAAGGTCCTATACCTCATGATCTTTTCCTACGGCTTCAAGTTCTCAGAGAGAAGTCTCTTTCTTGCACTCCTTGCGGAAACCTTCAAATACTTTTAAGTATTTCGACTCTGCGCACACCTGCAGCAGTAGTCTCTCGACGCTTCACTCAAGTTCGCAACCCTGAGACTTTTACCCGGCCTGCACACTCCTTGCATGACTCCTATGCCCAACTGCACTTTGGGGAAATGAGAAAAAACGTAAAACTATCCGAGCTCTCTGTCAACACACTCCTTGCGGACACTTCGACTGCACTCCTTGCAGGAATTCTCTGGCTCAAATAGAGAAACAATTGAAACTCATTCCCATTTCCCTTCAGACTTCAAACTCAAACATGAAATGATATACACAACACATAAAGAAAATGTATAAAAGGAAGCAAACATTTATGAGCATATCATTTAGCATCAATACACAGAGAATAACACAAAACCATGAATTTGAATCAACTTGTTTCTATTAATCCAAATATCTGTACATTGGTGTTCTTACACAGATATCTGATTCTCCTATGCTCTTTTTCTTCTCCAATTTCAATAATCCCCTTACAAATGCACAATGAGGGTGTCTATATCCCATTTCCCTCTTGCGCTCCTAAACTGTCTAATCTACACATTCAATTTTACCTACTTGCATTAACTACCTTAAATGCCATCTACCTACTAAGGACGAGAGCTAAAGGCTCAAGGTCCGATTACAATATACAGGTGCGCTTCATCTTAATGACTCATTTAAGATTGCGCAACAACTTCCAAGGTGATTTCAAAATTTGTGCTGGCGCTCGTCCAACTGTCCATTGTCTTCCGTGCTGGCTCGCTTGATGTGGGAGATGCTCCTGCATCATACTCCCTCACTTGAAACTTTTCATGGGCTCCTTTCCATGAGCTCTTGCACGGTCTGTCCATGCTTCTGGATCTCTTCTTCAGTCTCCTAGCTGGCATCTTCAACTGGATGGTTCTCCCACTTGACCAAGTACTCGAAGTATTTCTTTCGCATGGTCCTTTTTCTCACTCTTTTATCCAGTATGCACTCCATCTGTGGCTTCTCTACAACTGGCATCTGCCTTGTCCACTGGATCACTGGATTCTCATTTCCAGTCTCTGTTTCCTCAATATTATATGGGTACAAATCAGAGATATTGTATATCGGAGAAATTCTGACCCCATCGGGTAATTCAATCTTGTAAGCATTCGACCCAAGTTTCTTCAAGACCCTACATGGCCCGATTTTCTTCATTTTCAACTTATTATACGTTCCTCTCAGGAACCTTTCCTTCCTCAAATGTGCTAGTACTAGTTCACCAACCTCAAATTGAAGTTGTCTTCTATGCTGATCGGCTTTGTGCTTGTACTCCTGACTTGAATTCTGCAATCGTTGCTTCACCTGGCTGTGAAGTTCTTTCATCACCTTTGCGAAATCTTCTGCACTAGTGCTCCTAGTCACAGTCTATTCTGAATCTCTTAGTTCAGAAATTCCTCTCGGCTGCATGCCATAGACAATCTGGAATGAACCTTGCCCTGTGCTCCTGTTAACTGAGTCATTATAAGCAAAATCTGCCTGTGGTAATATGTTGTCCCACTGGTTGTGGTGCTCTGTCACCAAGCTTCTCAGCAAGTCTCCCAGACTTCTGTTCACCACCTTCATTTTTCCATCCACCTGAGGATGATAAGCCGAACTAAGTAACAAGTTAGTTCCTAGCTTCTTCCATAAGGTCCTCCAAAAATTCCTTATGAACTTTGTATCTCGATCCGAAACTATACTCCTCGGAAACCCATGAAGTCGAATGACCTCTTTGAAGAACAGGTTCACAATGTGAGTTGCGTCACTGGTTTTTTGACATGGAATGAAGTTTTCCATCTTGGAAAATCTATCCACCACCACAAAGATTGAATCACAACCTCTTTTTGTCCTTGGCAACCCCAATACAAAATCCATGCTAATTGCATCCCACGACCTCTCGGGTATGGGAAATGGTTGATATAATCCTACATTTTGCTTCCTCCCTTTTGAATGCTGATAAATTTTACATCTTTCTATGAATATATTGACCTCTGCTCGCATTCTCGGCCAAAAGTATGACTCATTCAGCTTCATGAATGTTTTGTCATGACCAAAGTGCCCTGCCAATCCTCCACTATGTTTCTCCCTTAGCAAATTCTCCCTCATGGAGAATTTCGGAATACACAGTTGATTGCCCTTAAACAACAATCCTTCCTGGATCATGTACTCTGCCCACTGGCTTCTATCTATGAGAACTAGATTCTCAGCTGCTTCATACGCCTCTCCAAAATCCTGATCATCTGTGTACATGTCCCTGAGATATTAAAACCCAGTGTTTTGACTCTGAACTCCTGCAACAACAAACACTTCCTGCTCAAAGCATCAACAACTTTGTTAGTAGTACCAGAAATATGTTTAATCACAAAAGTGAAATTCTGCATATACTCAACCCATTTGACATGTTTATGATTCAACTTCTCCTGTTGAGTCACAAACTACAATGCATGATTGTCACTGTACAATACAAAATCTTTCGGGATCAAGTAATGCCTCCATTTCTTTAATGCCTATATGACAACATAGAACTCCTTATCATATGTGGAGTACTTCAATTTCTCTTCATTCAGCTTCTCGCTGAAACACACTATCAACTTGTCTTCTTGACTCAAGACTACCCCGATTGTAAATCCTCTTGCATCACATTTCACCTGAAATGTCTTTTGGAAATCCGACAACACCAAAACTGGTTGTTCCATAATATTCTTCTTCAATAGATTGAAAATCTTCTCAGCCTCTTCTGTCTAGTGAAAAGACTTGTGTATTTTCTTTACTGTATCCATCATTGCTATGATAATTCCACTGAAATTCCTGATGAATTTTCGGTAGAAGCTAGCCAATCCATGAAAACTTCTTACCTCGAAAATATTCTTCGGTGATGGCCAATTCTTGATCACTTCCACCTTATCTGGATCCATCCTCAACTCATTTGCAGAAATAACAAACCCCAAGTAAATGAGCTCTGTCTTCATAAATGAGGATTTCTTCATGTTTATCAACAACTTCTCCTGCTGTAGTTTCTGCATCACTGTAGCCAAATGCTTCAAATGCTCTGCCACTGATTTACTGTAAATCAGTATGTCATCCAGATACACAATGACAAATTTCCCGATGAACTCCCTCAGGACTTCGTTCATCAAACTCATGAAGTTACTTGGCGCATTTGTTAACCCAAACGGCATAACAAGCCATTCATACAACCCTTCGTTTGTCTTAAATGAAGTCTTCCATTCATCACCTTTTCTCATGCGGATCTGATGATAACCGCTTTTCAAATCAATCTTTGAAAAATACTTTGCTCCACTCAAGCAATCCATCAGATCATCCATCCTCGAAAATGGAAATCTATACTTGATGGTTATCTTATTAATTTCCCTTGAGTCAGTACACATCCTCCAGCCTCCATCTTTCTTCAGACTGAGTATTGTTGGGACAGTACATGGGCTCAAGCTTTCCCTGACCAAACCTTTGTCCAATAAATCATGGACTTGCCTTTTAACCTCTTCATTCTCTTGCGGTGTCAATCTATACGCGAATTTATTTGGAAAATTGGCTCCTGGTATGAGATTAATATGATGACTCACACTCTTGATCGGTGGCAATGAACGAGGTAGTTCATCCACTACTATATCAGTGAATTCTTCCAGCAGTTCCTGAATATTCTCTAGTAAATCATCCACTCTTGTGCTGGTCAAAAAAATCTTCAGCTTTCTGGCCACAATGAACTATGGATCCTCCTTCTTCTTAACCTCTGTAAGAAGTTCCTTCCCACTCATGAGAAGTACTGTGTTGTTTACTTCCAGCTTCACCTCCTTATCCATGATCGGAAGCAACATGTGTGTCCTCCCATTCTTCTCCAGGGTGTATGTGTTCATTCTCCCATCATGAATCAAATTTTTGTCATACTACCATGGTCTACCTAGCAATAGATGACAAACATCCATAGGAATGACATCACATAATATCTTATCATTATATCCTCCTATCTTGAATTCAACTAAACATTGTTTAGTGACAGTTACCTGGTGTCCCTTCTGTAGCCACGAAACTCTATATGGGCTTGGATGATCAGTCGTCTCCAGCTCCAGCTTCTCTACCATCTCTGTAGATACGAGATTATCCATGCTACCACTGTCTACAATGACCTTGCATCCTGTCCTTGGTCTTGCAAGTAGTCCTGAAAAGTCTGGTCCTTTGGAATGAACTCTCCACCTCCCTCTCGGGTGTCAAAAGGACTTTTCGCATCATCAATGATCTTCCGCCTTCAGCGTCTTCTGCCTCAACATCCTGCCTCTGTGCCTCGGTGATGTGAGCTTCTCCAATGTCCTTCTTTTTCTCTGGACACTCGTAAGAATTGTGCCCATTCTTCCCACATGTGAAGCATGTAAGTACTCCACCTCTTCCTCTTCCTCTGCCTCTAGTATGAGGAAAAGTGTTATTGTCGGCATATTCTCCTCTTTTCTCAATATGTTGCCCTCTCTGTTCAGCATATTGTTGCCCTCGCTGTGAGGTTCCACCTCTCTCTGTACGAGTCTAAGGTTTCTTCCATTCCTCCCTGGGCTTCTGGTATTTATTCTGGGTAACTAATTTGCCTCTGGGCTGACTTCTGCCTAGACCCCTCTGACTCTGCTTTCGGCTTAGCTTCTCTTCCATTTTCACAGCCATATGATAAGCATCTTCCACCGTTCGGATGGTTACCATGCTCATCTCATCCTGGATATAATATCTCAGCCCATTCATGTATCTGGCAACTTTTTCATCATCGCTCTCCCAATGACCTGCCCTGATGTTCAGTTTATAGAACTCCTCAGTGTATTCTTTCACTGTCATCAGCTTCTATCTCAGGTTCTACATTCTCCTGAGCAGAGTAATTTGATAATCCCTGGGGATGAATTTCGCCTTCATCTTCGCAATCATTCGATCCCAGCTCTTGATCTTTTTCTTGCCCTTGCAACGTCTGTCAGCTTGTAGTTCATCCCACCAAAATGCTGCATGTCCTTTCAGTCTTGTGACAACATGCTTGACTTTCTTGTCTTCCTCGACATCTTCATAGTCAAAGTATGTGTCTAGAGCTCTAATCCAGTCTAGAAGCTCCTCTGCATCCAAGTTCTCCTCATAAACTAGAATGTCCATCTTTGCTCTTGCACCCATCCTGGAAATAGCTCTGATCAAACACTCATTTGATGCATCTTCGACTGCAACTTCTCCTTTCCGTTCAACCTCAGCTTCACTCTCGGAATCACTCAGATCCCCCGCACTGACTGTGCGTCTTTGTGTTGTTTCCATGTCTTTGATTCTATCTCGTAGATCACACATTTGTCTCTCCATGACTAGATCTATTACCTACCTACCTCTTCTTCGCGGCATTTCCCTATCCTCTGGATTGGGTGATTGCATGTCCCTTCTCCTGGGCAGCATGGTGAATTCTATTCTCTGCTACAGAAAGAAAAGAACCTTTCTGGGCTTCTAATACCACTTGACGCAGCACGCGCCCACAAGTACGTCTGCTCACAAGATCTTCTCTTTCCCCTTGGCCCGAAGACCTCTAACGTTCTTCTATTTCCCTGTCGGGGAATTTGCACCCAAAGAACTTTTCGCACGATCCCCTCTCTGCACTCGGAGGATTGGACTTCACGGCTTCGCGAGGTCAGTGGTAAAGCATTGTACCCTCAAGTTCCAAAGACCCGATGATAGTCAACGATGACCTTCCCTTCTTATTCAAAACTTTTCTTATCGCGATTTCTCCATTCGCGATATCGAGCAACTCAGTACTTCGACTCCCGAGTCCCGATATGCCGATTACCCGACACATGCGTGAGTTGAATTTTCCACACCCTGTCACCTTGTTGGGATTTCGGATTTCGCTATATCGTGAATCCTGATGTCAATGTTTCGGGACTTCACCCTGCAAAATTCTTAAACTCATGCCACCTGTCCACTCGTTGATTCCTGTGGCCCCACACTATCCCTTGACTGTCGGGATATCACGTATTGTGATTTTGCAATCCTTGCTTCCAAATCTTCGACTCTTCTCTCACGAAATCCTGATAGGCGATTCCACGAGTGATCCAACAACTCTGGATGACTTGGATCAATGAATCTATCCCTGCTGATCTTTTAACCTCTCGAGAATACTTGTAGTATCTCCCCTGCACCTCCTTGAGATCTGATGATTCACGGGATGTCGCGAATTCTCCTCGGAGAATACCGACCGTCCGTTTCTCCTGATGAATTCTACGAAATGAACTAAGTACTCCTCCACGAAGACTTGTCCACCTACACACTACTTGCAATGTTTGTTTGAAATCTCCACGATGCAAATTACCTGTGCTTCTCTTTGATGATTACTCTAAGGTCCTATACCTCCTGATCTTTTCCCACGGCTTCAAGTTCTCAAAAAGAAGTCTCTTGCTCGCACTCCTTGCAGCAACATTCAAATACTTTTAAGTATTTCGACTCTGTGCACACCTGCAGCAGCAATCTCTCAACGCTTCACTCAGGTTCGTAACCCTGAGACTTTTACCCGGTCTTCACACTCCTTGCACAGCTCCTGTGCCCAACTGCACTTTGGGGAAATGAGAACAAAAGTACAACTATCTGAGCTCTCTGTCAACGCACTCCTTGCGGACACTTCGACTACACTCCTTGCAGGAATTCTTTGGCTCAAATAGAGAAACAATTGAAACTCATTCCCATTTCCCTTCAGACTTCAAAATCAAACATGAAATCATATACACAACACATAAAGAAAATGTATAATAGGAATAAAACATTTATGAGCATATCATTCAACATTAATACACAAAGAACAACACAAAACCATGAATTTGAATCAACTTCTTTCTATTAATCCAAATATCTGTACATGGGTGTTCTTACATAGCTCTCTGATTCTCCTATGCTCTTCTACTTCTCCAATTCAATAATCCCCTCACAAATGCACAATGAGGGTGTCTATATCCCATTTCCCTCTTGCTCTCCTAAACTGTCTAATCTACACATTCAATTTTACCTACTTGCATTAACTACCTTAAATGTCGTCTACCTACTAAGGACGAGAGCTAAAGGCTCAAGGTCCGATTACAATATACAAATGTGCTTCATCTTAATGACTCATTTAAGGTCGCGCAACAACTTCCAAGGTGATTTCAAAATTTGTGCTGGCACTCGTCCAACTGTCCATTGTCTTCCGCGCTGGCTCGCTTGATGTGGGAGATGCTCCTGCATCACATGGGGATTTATTTAGGGATTAACATTCTCAAGCACTCATTCCTTCACCAAACTGACCAAGATCCCCTCCACCAATTTCTCCTCCTCCTCCACATGTGTCACCAACTGCACCATCCACCGATCCTCCTCAACCACACGATCCTAGTGGAGATATATTATTAGAGTCTACTTTCATCATTGTTATTTGATGTGGGTACTGATATCAATTAGCACCAGAAGATGAGCCACATGAAGTAGAATGAGCACCATCTAGCCTCAACCTTTGGATGAGGTTGAGGTAAATGAAAACATGATGCATCAGTGAAATCATGTCATGAAGAAGGGTCACCCATATCTCAGACAGATTTGGGACCTGTGAGATATCTCAAAGATGTATAAGTTCCACTCCCCGCCTAACCATCAAACCTCATATACAATCTTCTGGACTCTTTGATCCAACTCACATGGCATTCCATGTCTCTATAATATAGGTTGTTGAGATAAATCATCCATATCCTCATCCTATTGGGGAGGCTTGTCCCCAACATATGTGCCAATATCTACAAAAAAATAGAAAATAATAATCAGATAATTAAAACAAAATGTTACAATAAATTACATGTGCATTAAATAAGACAAAAAAATATGCAACAAGATTTATAAAAATATAATGATAATATAACCTCTATCATCTGGTGGCTCATATAGAGTAAGTAATATGTTTGAAAAGCCTATCCAATCCATCCACACATATGGTTATTGTACAGATTGAGGACAATCCTCTCCAACCAATAAATCACAAATCTCTCCACTGACTCGAGTACACGACCACTCTGACTGGCCCCTATTAGGAAACAATTTCCACCACATGAAAATACATGCATTAGTCAAAGGCCTAAAAGGGAAGAGAGGTATTGTCAGTTGAGTGACATGAAACCTCTCAAAAAATAAAGTAAATATATTTGATTTAAATGGGAAGAATAACCTCCCATAAATAACAAAGTGACAATAATCTGATGCAAAACAAAATTGTTGCAAAAATATCTTTGACCACCTAATTAGTCGGGACCTCTAACTAAGTTATCTACATAGTACATCAAAGAGAAACTAATGGGATTCCCATTATAGGTAAAGTGTACTAGTACTGTGAGAATAAGATATATGCATCTAACCTCCGTTGCACCAAATGTATTTATCTGCAACTGACCACCAACAACCTGGAAGTACATAGTGGAAACGATGTCTTAATTGACATATATCTGTACACATTCCAACTACTTCTCTCTTGGAATGTTGGTCGATCGATCAAGGAACTGGGGCCAAACCTCCCTCCTTATATACAACTTGGAGATAAAATAAATATCCTCCTCTGTGGGATGATACCATAGATCGGGAACGACCCTAAATTCATGTTGAGCATGATCCCAATGACGAATCAATTGTTGTAAAAATGAGGAGTCCCCCCTGAGAGATGTATCTTTCTAATAAAACTTGAGGAGGACAAAATTCCCCAAAAGGGAACGATTTTTTGGTTCGATAGGGTTAGGGATCCTCTCCCTCTCTCCGACTTTCCACTCTCGTACAAAGTTGTGTGTGTCGATCTGTTGTTGTTTCTCCTGCTCCAATGCTTGTTGTCATTGTCTCTGATTCACATACAATTCTTTTTAGGAACACATATATAGATACAACAATTTGAAAGTATAAAACACACACACACAACCATTTTATATTTATCAAAAAATTAAATTATTTTCTAATTGAAAAAAAATGTAGTAAAGTAACTGGTGCACCTTTAATAGATAATATGCATTGTGACCGGTGCAATTTATCATAAAAAAGAATCACAATTTTCACAGTGCTCCATGTTATTTGGTGCACCACTTCTATTTTAGTCATTAAATTCATCGCTATGCTAATTTTTTTATGTGCAATGCACTAGTGCATGTTATTCCCTTTAACACCCCAGTTTGTGGTGCCTCACTTAAAACTATATGCATCGTTAATGCACATTGTTAAGTTCAATGCTCCATGTTCACAATTTTCACAGTGCTCCATGTTATTTGGTACACTGGTGCTACTTTAGTCATTAAATGAACCGCTAGGCTAATTTTTTATGTGTGGTGTAATGCAGTGCACCAATGTAGGTTATTCTCTATCACACATTGGTGTGTGGTGCCTTGTCTAAAACGATATGCACTGTTAATGTACATTGGTAAGTTTGGTGCTCCACGTTGTTTGGACCACTGGTGTATATTTTTAATAGTGCATTGTGTTTTATAATGTGTCATAACCCTTGATATTTTTCTGGCTACGAAATTACGCCAAGGCATCCATTTTACTCTTGATTGAATTGATTTTTAATTATCTATTTAGAAACAAAGTGTTGCACTATTTACCTTAGGTTTAAATCAATAAATTTTAATAAAAAAAAAATTTAGAGCTTNTTTTCCCAGGCAAAATCCATCCCTTTTTACATCGAATTTCTCTTCTTTTATGCAAAAATGAGTATAAACAAAAGTAGTTATAAAGAACTATTTTTCATCCTTAAAACTACAACAATAAATACGACTTTACAAAGATAACATTGAATACATTCGACTTTAGGATTTTCCCAAAAATATCTCTTGACATTGCCTCAACTGTTTTGATGACTCATTCTATTAATAATTGAATTAGAAGTCACCATTTTTCATTCTGTTATATATCTAGGGTTTTCAATGCCAATAATACTTCTTTTTTTTTGAGATAATTTATTTCTAAGATGATATATCTAGGGTTTTGAATAGGAATAATACTTCTTTGTTTATTTATTTTTTAGGAGATATTTTATTTCTAAGATTATATATCTAAGGTTTTGAACGGGAATAACCTATGTAGTTTTTACATTTTTTACCCAGAATAATCTCTGTAGTTTCTCTGGACTTCTTTGTCGTCTTCAGAAATGATTTTTTGGCTTCTTCAAAGGGTTGAGCATTTGGACATATGAAATGAGGTGAGTCGTTTTTTACTTTGATTCAATTTCAATTTTACGTAAAGAGACTTAAATATATATA
>JZKD02S2104958.1:0-20779 GCA_000966675.3 Picea glauca
TGATGCATGGTTGATGCATGGTTCAAATTTATTGGCACAGGTTTACAGCGGTATATCTCATAGTGATAGTGTGACAGTGGTTCCATCATTCTACTTCTACTTCAGGGTGGCAGGACGGGACAAGGACAAGTGGTTGTATCCACCTTTCAGTTGTAGCTGAAGAACATTGGGGGTTGTAGCCTCCTTCTAGTTGTAGCCAGAGATTTGGGGATTTGGAGCTTCCCTCATGTTGTAGCCTGAGAAACTAGGGGTTTGGAGCCTCCTTNGACGGGACAAGGACAAGTGGTTGTAGCCACCTTTCGGTTGTAGTTGAAGAACATTGGGGATTGTAGCCTCCTTCTAGTTGTAGCCAGAGATTTGGGGATTTGGAGCTTCCCTCATGTTGTAGCCTGAGAAACTAGGGGTTTGGAGCCTCCTTCTAGTTGCAGCTGGAAAACAAAGGAAGTTGGTGCTTCCAATGAATGTAATTCTTCAAGACATATAATAATAAAAAAAATTGTGGTTTTCTCCCGATTTGGGTTTCCATGTAAAACACTGGTGTACTGTGTATGTGTGTGATTTTTTATTTATTACTGCTCATTATTAGATAATAATTCTACATTGATATAACATTTGAAGAAAAGGATTATAATTACGTTATTACTAATTCACCCCCCCTCTCGGTAATCCAACAAGAAATTCATGGAAAAGAGTGATGTTTTCTAATATTTGATGACCTTCCACATAGCCTTATTGTTCGAGGCCAATAAGGAGAGGCATGAGGGGATTCATGCGAGAGCATATCACTTTGGTGATGATTATATAAATCACATTACAGAGTGATAGTGGGTACAATTGGTTGGCCTCTATTTCTTTATATTCTTTGCGAATAAACATAAGAAATCTATTATTCAAGGTAGGAAGGACCCTTGAAGAATGCTATGAATCATACACTAAATCCCAAACATCATTTTTAACAATGGACCAACAATGGTGAAAAAAATCAATACCAAAGCCAGCTGAGCCTTAAGCTTTGCCAGGAGGCATATATATGACAATATTCTCCACCTTAGCTAGGGATATGGGACGAAGGAGGAAGGAATTATTGTCATTACTGACAAGGTGAGGATTGTGCTTGGTGATGGTTTGAATTTCTTCAAAGTGATCAGAATGAGGTTAAGAAAGAAGTGAGCTGAAGAAGGAGACTGATTCTTGTTCAATATCTTGATGAGAAGTGAGAACATTCCCTTGAGAGTTCTTGAGTTGAGTGATACAGTTGGAGTGTCGCATTTGAATCATGGAATGATGGAAGAATTTAGTATTTTGTTCTCCCTCTTTGAGCTATTGTATGAAATATTTCTAGTACCAAATAATTTCTTCTTGTTGATGTCTTTCATCAAGCCAAGAATAAATATATTTTTCTTGTTGAGCTAAGGATTCAGACCACCATGAAGAAATAATTTGTTGTTGGATGTCGGCCATGCATGATTCCATATCCTACTTGGCTTGAAAGATGTTTCCAAACATCATGTGATTCCATGTAAGAAATTGTTTCTTTAAATTCTTAATACATTACTGGAAGTGGTACATGAGGGTGCCTTTGTTTATGGCTTCCTCTTGCCACCATTTGTTGATGTTAGCTTGGAAATTTTGATGGTTGAGCCAAAACTTAATTGGAAGACCCTTTTGATAGAGGGACCCAAAGAAGCTATGGAAAGACAAATGGGCCAGTGGTCAGAGTCTATCAAGGGAGTAATGTTGGCTCCCAAATCATTCCCTTGGAGAAAAATAGATTCTGAGATTAAAAAACGATCCAACCTACAAGCAACCTTCCATGGACCTCCTCTTCGATTATTCCAAGTAGGGAAACCATTATAGGTTTCATTATATATTAGTATTTGATCATGAATGAAGGAGTTGAAGGCCTCATTGTCAGGGTTTAGTCTTCTAATCCCTCTTTGTTTTTCCACAAGGGAGGAGATGAGATCAAAGTATCCTCCTAGAATCCAGTGTCGATTTGCAGTGAAATGGGCCATATTTCTTGGTTTTGGTAAAAGGCATATTTCTCCATGATTTGTTGGGGGGCATAAACATTAGTTAGAAGACCAGTTTTTGACAATCCAATGATCCTAAATTGAGCTAAAAGGATTTTATTGGCAGCGAAGAAGTTTTCCAATATGATGGTAGTCAGATTCTAGAGAATGGCTAGCTATCATGCCACTCTTTGGGCATCAATACATAGCTTGATTGTGACTCCACACTTTTTTTAGAATGGATTTGATGGCGTTTCCACCACATTTTGTTTCCTGAAGAAACAAAATATCAGGAGATTCAATACATACCTTATTATGTAAGAGCCTTTGCTTTCATTGAAGATGATGGGGTTGAGAGGGTTGATAGGAATCTGTGATCATTGCATTATGTCCTAAATTGCCAGATTGTCCCAATTTCTTGTAGTAATTGCAAATTTGATTTTGTCCCTAGGCATCTGTCTTCCCTAGGGATCTTATGCGATCTTAAATTACTGGTCAGAACCCCTAGAGCACGGCTGGAGCCTATATATGGACTAGCTAAAGAAGGGGATTTTTTTCTCCTTGCTAGAGCTTTGAGCACTCACATCCATTGGGCATCCATAATGTATTTGATATCCCTTTGTTGATAGGCTTCAATTATGAATTTCAAATTGATTCCATTTAGATCCATATCATCAGTGTCACCCTCAAGACCATCTCAACATCATCAATCAAATATTCACCCATTGGATCTAGAGGATCTGATGGAGATGCAACCTCCTTATTGGAAATAGGGGTAATTGAGGAGTTTGAGGGATCCACAAACTAAGGAATATTAGGTTGTGATTCAAAGAGAACTCCATTGATTGGGTCTGAAGGAATATCACTATGAATTTCAAAGCTATTATGTTAGGGACCTAACCTCCCTAACCCCTCATGTAGGTAGAATAATATATTTTCCATGTAATAAAGGCCAATATTAATAAGGCCTAGTAATAAGGAAGAATAATTCAAATGTAAGAAGACCTAATAGAAACTTCCGCATCAAGAAGATCTTCCTCTAGATTGTTCTTGTGGTAGATAGATTTAGTATAAATAGGAGTCGAGGGAATGACAAGTTTTTTTCTGGAGAATTATTGTAATAGATCTCTTCTCCACTAGAAGTTTCCCCCTCGAAGAGGCAAGTGAACATTGTTTCCTATCAATAAAGTTATTATTTTGGTGTTTTGGTTCCATATAATTCATTGTTCCACTATTATTCTTTGTAGTATTTCCATTTTTTTTTGTTATTTCGTTGTCACTCTTTGCAGTATTTCTCTTTTCTTCTATTATAATAGATATCGTACCTAACAAGTGGTATCAGAGAACTTACCTTGGCAGAAATTGTGGGTAATTTTTTTTTAGGGTAGAGACATGCTCTGACATATTAAATCTGAGTGATCTGTCGTTCAGCGCATAAATATGCAGTCGGGGAAGCATACACGTAGGAACTAGAAGTGGTACTTAAGCGCACATTGTTTGCCACCCTTGTAACCCATGTTGGTACCCCTTCAAGGGATATCACATCAGCCAACACTTGTATACAGACTTGCATAGATATCCTGAAGCCCTCCATAGATAAATCGATCGGCCTCCTGAATGTTATAGTGCCACCGAGAAAAACACTGGAGAAGATATTCTCTAGTACCTGGGTAATTGGGTAGTATGGATAAGGGTACATTCTACACTCCTTAGTTGGTGCCCTGATATATTGGTTCGAGTAATACTATTCGACCCCACATGTATATCAAAGAGCTATAGCACAGAGAAAACCATTGTTTGTAGGCACCCTGAAAACCCTAACCATTGGGAAAGAAACAAAATAGAATAGGAATAGACAAGATCTATTGTCGTGTAACCTTGTCGTCTGCATTCGGGTTGTGAAATTACTACATTTTTCTTCATGTTAATAATTTGAGCATTTCACCACTGCAATATTCTTCAGTTCGGAGTATAACTCCTCGGGAGTAAAAAAAAAATTGGGGCCCTCTTGCACCCTTATTTGAGACATATCCCATTGGACTCCTCTTTTCATTCTGATCATAGTAATACCTATCATTTTTCAACTTTTTTTTTCTCTGTGGTCCCGACCCCCTTATTTGGGACCTTCTCCATTAGATTCCTCTCTTTTCCCTGATCATCATGATAAACTTCACCCATAACCCCTTTTTTGTGTGGTACCAATTGCCCCTTTTCATTTCCCCATTTCATCATGGCCCACACTTGTATCCAAGGACTTGAAGTCCACCTCAATACCTTATCATCTGATTTCTCAAAGGCCTAGAAGGAAGTGCAAAAACTTAGTGCCAATATTACCACCGTCAATGCCAAAATGCATTCCACCATAGACGCCAAAATGGAAACCCTGAAACAAGACCTCTCTACCCATATTGAATCCTTCGCTACCCAAATCTGTGCCAAGATGAATAATACTGGAGACCTAACCTCATCTGACCATCCTTTGCACCCTGAAGGTGAGACTTCCTCCAATTCCCATACTTTTTTAGTCCCATCACTTTCATTGTGACCTACACCTTCCTTGAGTGGATGCAAACAAATTTTATGGATTATATCCCACCAACTAGGTAACTCAAATGGAACACTATTTCTCTTTGTACAACATTACTGATGAGATGGCCAAACTATGGTATGGTGTTCTCCATATATATCGATAACATTGTCAATGGTGGCAATGGAGAAAAAAAATTGGCCAAGGGTATGTGGCTTGAACACAATTTTTTGCATATCTTTATGAATGCTTGGAAAACCCTTGATGCACCACTGGATTATAATTTGTTACTTGGTCTTAGTTGGTTTTATGCAATGAATGTTGTTGCATATTCGGTGTTTCATATCTTACGATTTCCCCATCAATTATCAATGTTGACCAACTTGCGTATACAACTCCAGATCGCCACAATACTACAATGAATAATCTCCCTTTTCTAAGAGTAGGAGGATGTCTTCTTAAGTATTATGTGTCCATAATGGTTATTTTCTTTCCCTCTCCCACCACCCCAAGGGTTACCACGTTAAATATGATTTCGACTCAGGTGCGATAGTCCTTAGAATTATCTTCTCCTTTGGGAGTACCTAGTCTCAATGAGCATAGTTCTTTTCCTGTGCCAAGCTTGTTAAAAAATGAAACAGATGCTAGCGAGCATAGTTCATTGTCTCTGTCAAGATCGTTAAAAAATGAAATAGATCCCCCTCCATTAGAATCAAGTCTCATTCTGGATCACGTGCTTGAACCTTCTTTTCCTCCGTCTCATGAAAATGTTCCCATTAGTAACCAAAATCCAAAACGAGAAAAGAAGAAGATTCGTCGGAGGAAACAATGCTTGGGGGGTAGGTATCTAGCCTCTTGACATCATGCTAGAAAGAAACCACTATATTCTATCATGCAAGCTAGAAGAAAACCATCTATGGAGAGACACACTACTAGGAGTGATCCTCATTCAAGAGTCATCCCCATCGTGATGTAGTAACTATTTCCAAGAATGAGCCTAGTCTTTGTTATTTCTCGTGCTCATTAAAACACAAGAACAGGTTACCAATTATACTTTTATCTCTTTTCCAGACTCGTAAAATCTATAAGAAAAAGGAACTCTCTTGGAGTCTCCTTTAAGCTATTTTCAAACTCCCTAAACATGAAAAGATTGTTGAGTGATATTGCTTCTTTTCACACTCATTAAAATTTTGAAAGAGTGTCTTTTGAGTGGTAGTTTATCTCTTTTTTGGCCTCGTGAGAATAATTATGAAAAAATACTACTCTTATCAAGCATGATTAGAAGTGTTCTCTCCTGTATTATTTTACACTTTTTTTTCGATCTTGGGAGACTAAATTTACGAAAAAGTCATCCCTGGAGTCGCCTTTAAGTTCTTTTCAGAATCTCTAAACATGAAAAATCACAGAGTTTACCTTCTTTGGGCTCATAAAACTATGCATCGAAGGACCTATATGAGTCCAATATCTAGGACCCATTTGGGACCGAACCCCTCCTTCTTCAGGTTCGTTAAACATATGATGAGGGACTCATCCGAAGGATGAGCTATATTGAACATGTGTTACCCTCCTCGAGCTCATTAAAAAAAAAAGAGGTACTCATCTATCTGGATGGGGGAAAAATTGAAGGAAGTGGGTCGAGTTTCTTGAGATCTTTTAAGGTAGCTCTTATGGTTTCCCTTGAACACGAAACCTATTCACATCTTACCATACACTTGGATAATTTTTTTCCTCTGCACTGAACCAATCCTATGAGTCTTTCTACTCCTTTGGCCTATCCAAAGATTTCCCCAACAATTGTCACATTATGTTTTGGTCCATTCTGAGTCCATGATTCCAAGTCTTATGTTGTGCTTCATTGTTCAAGGGAAGTCTTCACTTCAAGTCAGTCATTTGCAATATTACCAATTTCCATACCTGTGTCAGTACATTCTTGATTTACCACATCATATCACTTTCCTGTGACAAGTTTCATGTCGATTGATGGGGGATACATCAATGCCCTCCTTCAATGAGTCTTTTCCCATCGACTTCAACAAATTATCCAGGAATTAAACTTAGAAACATATCCATACCTTGGGACCTGCATGCCTCAATGGCAGGCCTCATCGCACTCAACAATGGATATACATCAATGACCCTTGACCGATTTATTCCATGAATGTTCGACTTCAACTCATTATTCACATTCGATGTATTGTCTTAAAGTACCTTGACATTCATCGATATCAATAGTGATTTCTCTCGCACTTGTTAATGGTATACCTCAATGACCGATAATCAAGCGGTTTCTACCATGTTCGACATCAAATCATCTATTCACATGGACATAATTGTACTATTATAGGATTGAGATGAAGACCTTCGGTTGAGTATTCATCTTCATAGACACTTTACCTAGGTTTCAATGAAGATCATTTAACTGATATATATGTTGTAACATAGATCCACTTTGTATTGGTCCATGGCTATGTTCTTATCACATCATAGCTCCATAGTGTATTCTTCGGTGGCTATGATCAATTCAGGTCATAGAGAGATGGATCCACATTGTATCTTTGGTGGCCATATCCTTAGTCCATATCATCATGGATCCATATTGTATTTGTTGGCAGCAATGCTTTGAGTCACTTGTATTCCGAGCATAGGTATTCCTTCCTCGAGAATGAAACATATATTAATATTTTTTTATGGTTGTTTTCAAATTCTACCAGTTTCTCCAACTCCACAACCTTGCATTGAGGAATTTGTAAAGTGTTTCAACCATCATTTTCTCTTATAACCTCACACTTTTGGGGGCATATGTTACATATCAAAATGCCACACTTAAGTATCTCACCCTAAGTGTCACAAGTGTCGTATGCACCTTGGTAAGTGTCACAAGTGTTGTCAAGTGTTGTATGCACCTTACTAAGTGTTGCATGCACTTTTCTATGTGTTTCTATGTGTTTTTACCCCTTGAAACCATCAAAGAACATTTTCCATGATCCTTAAGTCATATTGGAGGAAGAAACCCATGATTTCAAGGCTAGAAACACACTTTTTACTTGGAAAGTCGACCATTTTTGGGGAATTTTTGAAAGGTATCTCCCCCCTGGTCATGATGGGGGAGTGCTACTCCATAGGGTAGTGCCCCCCTTACCTTATTTAGGGAGCACTATTGTGCTCTGTCTCTAACTATAGGGGAGCGCTACTTTTGGTTGAGGAAAATTTTGGATCTCCCACCTTTTAATAAGGGTCCATATCTTGGAGATGAGGTTGTTTTGGATCGAATACTATCCTATGGAACTATCCTAAGATCAAATCCTCAACCAATTCCATAATATACTCATGGTTTTTAAACCTCTCAAGCTTATATAAGGAATCATTTCCAAGGTGAAAAGGGGGCAAGAGATTGGAGCATATCAAACCTTTGATCCTAAAGATCAGAAATCAACAAAGCATTATTATTTTGATTATGGATCTTTAGAGAAAGGGTTGCACAAGGAGGACTTGGAGAGGTTTTTGCAACACCATCTGAAGATTGTAAGTTTTCCCTTTTAATTTCTCATTAATGAACTATTTCCTTCAATTTTATGTTTACTTGTGCTTGTTTATGGTTGTCTTAATTCACATAGATGAATTTATTTTGTCTAATCCATTATAGTAGGAGATATATGTTTGTATCGTGTTGTCCATTGCAGGTACTGATTTGCATCAGGAATTAGATTGAGGCCGCAGATTCGAGTGACTAGGAAAAATGTCATAAATGAGGTACATCATACTTCCCCTTCTTCTCTCTTTTTCGATGGAAAATATGAATTTATAGGAATGGTAGTGTCCAAATAAAACTTTCTGACTTGAAATAGGGGACTTAGTAATCCAAGGGAAAGTTCACTTGTCTGCTTGGGAATATTTCCGTAAAACTTCCTTAGATTGTTTAGTAGCTTCCAACCAACACTAGGGGCGAGCCATGAGGACATGGGAACAAACATCATCCTTTAGGCCAGTGATAAAGCATTGTTGGAAAAAGGAATCAGACAAGCCCTCTGTAGGAAATCCAAGCACTCAAAAGAAGCTATAAAGTCTTCCACTATGCCAGATTGTTTCAACTTTATCAAACAACCTAAATGGTGGGTTTAGGATTTTTCTTGTTAAATTTAGTTGGTAAATTTAGGGTTTTCCAACAAGGAAAATAAATGACACAAGTGGAGGCTCCCTCATACTAAATAGTGCGATGGATGTTCTTTCTACCACTCAAAATCTGAATTTGGAAGGCTCGTTGGTGTGAGAGACTCTCTTGGAGAAAGTCCATATTAAACGTAATCATATTCGAATGGAAAGGAGTATGATCACCTAGAGGAGTTTCATAAGTATTTTCTTGAGTTGTGACATTAACCGTCTTAAACATGTACACCTCAGAGGCACTTGTGCAAGCATCCCCATGGTGGGAATGAGTTGTGTTTCCCCCTTGCGGTGAGGCATTGTTTTGCACAACCAAATGTTGTTTTTGAACCAGTTGGGACGTACCCTTCAGATATTTAGTGATAGCCTCGCGATGAGGGAAATATTTCTGGTAGTGGTCTTCCTCACAAATCATACAAAGATATTTAGGATTCCTAGTCGGTTGAGTATCAACAGTCTTAGGATTATCCTGCTTATTAGAAGGTTTCTTCAATTTACCCTTGTTTTTATTCTTACCTCCTGGTTGTGGAGATGAAGTGGATTGGACCGAATTCACTTCGGACGTTTGAGAAGGAGTGGAAGTAGTGTTGGTGTTTGGAGCGAAAATGGGTTCCGGAGCAGGTATGGATGGATCGTTCGACAAATGAAGAGAGTTAGGGGTCAGAGCATAAATTTTGTCAAACTGGGAGTAAACCAAGTCCAAATACTGCACACGGTTGATAGCCTATTCCTCGGTAACAATGTTTCCTATAACAACATCATGGGAAATGAGAGGCAAGAGTGACTTTGTCAACCAATCCATGAGGAGTTGGTCTAGAATAGGATCTTTAATCAATCGTCTCTGCCGTCTCCACTCATGAATATGATTAGATATGTGGGTGGAAGAGGATTGACAGAGAGAGGTCAAAATTTTTGTAATGGTCTCATACCATATGGGCGGTTGAAAATGCGTAAGGAAATCCATGGAACAAAGTCATCAAAGGAGTTACACAGAATTTCAATATACCATTCCATTGCCGCACCTATAAGTGTTCTCTAAAAAAGTTTAAGATGAATGGAATATTCCATCAAAGAGTTGGAAGAACACCATAAATGGAAAATCATAACATGATTGTTAGGATCTTCCCTAGTTTTTCTGTTGAATTTCTGGATGTCGGATGATAATTTGGCAGAGATAGCGGGCCAAAATGGGGCATGAAGGATGGGATCGTTTGTTAAACATGACAAATCTATCCAATCTAATGTAGCCAAGAATGGTAGTTGTCAGTTAGGCTGTTGATACTAGTGATAACCATATTGTGTGGGAACACCAGTAGGACCATATCCAGGTTGTGTCGAGATGTAAAAGCTAGATGGTCCTCCCATGTAAGGTGGTTGCCCAGGTTTTCCACACATGTAAGGTGGTTGTCCTATTTGTCCACCCATGTACTTTGATAGAGCGGATGGACCTCCTAAATACTAAAATTGACCTGATGGTCCCCCGATGTGATGTGGTTGGCCTAATGGATCTCCCATATATTGTGATTGAAGGGAATGTTGAATCGGAATCATGGGTTTGATGGAATGAAAGGGCATAGTTCCTTGTAGAGGAATTCCCACCAGATTGGGTTGATCCCACAAAAGATTCACAACTCTTGTATATGGATGTCCAGGATACAGGCCAATGGTAGTAGGAATAGAAGGACTCACAAGAGCAATTTTCCCCCATGCTTTTTGATGTTGCAACCATGTAGCTTTCCNTCTATTATTCAAGGTAGGAAGGACCCTTGAAGAATGCTATGAATCATACACTAAATCCCAAACATCATTTTTAACAATGGACCAACAATGGTGAAAAAAATCAATACCAAAGCCAGCTGAGCCTTAAGCTTTGCCAGGAGGCATATATATGACAATATTCTCCACCTTAGCTAGGGATATGGGACGAAGGAGGAAGGAATTATTGTCATTACTGACAAGGTGAGGATTGTGCTTGGTGATGGTTTGAATTTCTTCAAAGTGATCAGAATGAGGTTAAGAAAGAAGTGAGCTGAAGAAGGAGACTGATTCTTGTTCAATATCTTGATGAGAAGTGAGAACATTCCCTTGAGAGTTCTTGAGTTGAGTGATACAGTTGGAGTGTCGCATTTGAATCATGGAATGATGGAAGAATTTAGTATTTTGTTCTCCCTCTTTGAGCTATTGTATGAAATATTTCTAGTACCAAATAATTTCTTCTTGTTGATGTCTTTCATCAAGCCAAGAATAAATATATTTTTCTTGTTGAGCTAAGGATTCAGACCACCATGAAGAAATAATTTGTTGTTGGATGTCGGCCATGCATGATTCCATATCCTACTTGGCTTGAAAGATGTTTCCAAACATCATGTGATTCCATGTAAGAAATTGTTTCTTTAAATTCTTAATACATTACTGGAAGTGGTACATGAGGGTGCCTTTGTTTATGGCTTCCTCTTGCCACCATTTGTTGATGTTAGCTTGGAAATTTTGATGGTTGAGCCAAAACTTAATTGGAAGACCCTTTTGATAGAGGGACCCAAAGAAGCTATGGAAAGACAAATGGGCCAGTGGTCAGAGTCTATCAAGGGAGTAATGTTGGCTCCCAAATCATTCCCTTGGAGAAAAATAGATTCTGAGATTAAAAAACGATCCAACCTACAAGCAACCTTCCATGGACCTCCTCTTCGATTATTCCAAGTAGGGAAACCATTATAGGTTTCATTATATATTAGTATTTGATCATGAATGAAGGAGTTGAAGGCCTCATTGTCAGGGTTTAGTCTTCTAATCCCTCTTTGTTTTTCCACAAGGGAGGAGATGAGATCAAAGTATCCTCCTAGAATCCAGTGTCGATTTGCAGTGAAATGGGCCATATTTCTTGGTTTTGGTAAAAGGCATATTTCTCCATGATTTGTTGGGGGGCATAAACATTAGTTAGAAGACCAGTTTTTGACAATCCAATGATCCTAAATTGAGCTAAAAGGATTTTATTGGCAGCGAAGAAGTTTTCCAATATGATGGTAGTCAGATTCTAGAGAATGGCTAGCTATCATGCCACTCTTTGGGCATCAATACATAGCTTGATTGTGACTCCACACTTTTTTTAGAATGGATTTGATGGCGTTTCCACCACATTTTGTTTCCTGAAGAAACAAAATATCAGGAGATTCAATACATACCTTATTATGTAAGAGCCTTTGCTTTCATTGAAGATGATGGGGTTGAGAGGGTTGATAGGAATCTGTGATCATTGCATTATGTCCTAAATTGCCAGATTGTCCCAATTTCTTGTAGTAATTGCAAATTTGATTTTGTCCCTAGGCATCTGTCTTCCCTAGGGATCTTATGCGATCTTAAATTACTGGTCAGAACCCCTAGAGCACGGCTGGAGCCTATATATGGACTAGCTAAAGAAGGGGATTTTTTTCTCCTTGCTAGAGCTTTGAGCACTCACATCCATTGGGCATCCATAATGTATTTGATATCCCTTTGTTGATAGGCTTCAATTATGAATTTCAAATTGATTCCATTTAGATCCATATCATCAGTGTCACCCTCAAGACCATCTCAACATCATCAATCAAATATTCACCCATTGGATCTAGAGGATCTGATGGAGATGCAACCTCCTTATTGGAAATAGGGGTAATTGAGGAGTTTGAGGGATCCACAAACTAAGGAATATTAGGTTGTGATTCAAAGAGAACTCCATTGATTGGGTCTGAAGGAATATCACTATGAATTTCAAAGCTATTATGTTAGGGACCTAACCTCCCTAACCCCTCATGTAGGTAGAATAATATATTTTCCATGTAATAAAGGCCAATATTAATAAGGCCTAGTAATAAGGAAGAATAATTCAAATGTAAGAAGACCTAATAGAAACTTCCGCATCAAGAAGATCTTCCTCTAGATTGTTCTTGTGGTAGATAGATTTAGTATAAATAGGAGTCGAGGGAATGACAAGTTTTTTTCTGGAGAATTATTGTAATAGATCTCTTCTCCACTAGAAGTTTCCCCCTCGAAGAGGCAAGTGAACATTGTTTCCTATCAATAAAGTTATTATTTTGGTGTTTTGGTTCCATATAATTCATTGTTCCACTATTATTCTTTGTAGTATTTCCATTTTTTTTTGTTATTTCGTTGTCACTCTTTGCAGTATTTCTCTTTTCTTCTATTATAATAGATATCGTACCTAACAAGTGGTATCAGAGAACTTACCTTGGCAGAAATTGTGGGTAATTTTTTTTTAGGGTAGAGACATGCTCTGACATATTAAATCTGAGTGATCTGTCGTTCAGCGCATAAATATGCAGTCGGGGAAGCATACACGTAGGAACTAGAAGTGGTACTTAAGCGCACATTGTTTGCCACCCTTGTAACCCATGTTGGTACCCCTTCAAGGGATATCACATCAGCCAACACTTGTATACAGACTTGCATAGATATCCTGAAGCCCTCCATAGATAAATCGATCGGCCTCCTGAATGTTATAGTGCCACCGAGAAAAACACTGGAGAAGATATTCTCTAGTACCTGGGTAATTGGGTAGTATGGATAAGGGTACATTCTACACTCCTTAGTTGGTGCCCTGATATATTGGTTCGAGTAATACTATTCGACCCCACATGTATATCAAAGAGCTATAGCACAGAGAAAACCATTGTTTGTAGGCACCCTGAAAACCCTAACCATTGGGAAAGAAACAAAATAGAATAGGAATAGACAAGATCTATTGTCGTGTAACCTTGTCGTCTGCATTCGGGTTGTGAAATTACTACATTTTTCTTCATGTTAATAATTTGAGCATTTCACCACTGCAATATTCTTCAGTTCGGAGTATAACTCCTCGGGAGTAAAAAAAAAATTGGGGCCCTCTTGCACCCTTATTTGAGACATATCCCATTGGACTCCTCTTTTCATTCTGATCATAGTAATACCTATCATTTTTCAACTTTTTTTTTCTCTGTGGTCCCGACCCCCTTATTTGGGACCTTCTCCATTAGATTCCTCTCTTTTCCCTGATCATCATGATAAACTTCACCCATAACCCCTTTTTTGTGTGGTACCAATTGCCCCTTTTCATTTCCCCATTTCATCATGGCCCACACTTGTATCCAAGGACTTGAAGTCCACCTCAATACCTTATCATCTGATTTCTCAAAGGCCTAGAAGGAAGTGCAAAAACTTAGTGCCAATATTACCACCGTCAATGCCAAAATGCATTCCACCATAGACGCCAAAATGGAAACCCTGAAACAAGACCTCTCTACCCATATTGAATCCTTCGCTACCCAAATCTGTGCCAAGATGAATAATACTGGAGACCTAACCTCATCTGACCATCCTTTGCACCCTGAAGGTGAGACTTCCTCCAATTCCCATACTTTTTTAGTCCCATCACTTTCATTGTGACCTACACCTTCCTTGAGTGGATGCAAACAAATTTTATGGATTATATCCCACCAACTAGGTAACTCAAATGGAACACTATTTCTCTTTGTACAACATTACTGATGAGATGGCCAAACTATGGTATGGTGTTCTCCATATATATCGATAACATTGTCAATGGTGGCAATGGAGAAAAAAAATTGGCCAAGGGTATGTGGCTTGAACACAATTTTTTGCATATCTTTATGAATGCTTGGAAAACCCTTGATGCACCACTGGATTATAATTTGTTACTTGGTCTTAGTTGGTTTTATGCAATGAATGTTGTTGCATATTCGGTGTTTCATATCTTACGATTTCCCCATCAATTATCAATGTTGACCAACTTGCGTATACAACTCCAGATCGCCACAATACTACAATGAATAATCTCCCTTTTCTAAGAGTAGGAGGATGTCTTCTTAAGTATTATGTGTCCATAATGGTTATTTTCTTTCCCTCTCCCACCACCCCAAGGGTTACCACGTTAAATATGATTTCGACTCAGGTGCGATAGTCCTTAGAATTATCTTCTCCTTTGGGAGTACCTAGTCTCAATGAGCATAGTTCTTTTCCTGTGCCAAGCTTGTTAAAAAATGAAACAGATGCTAGCGAGCATAGTTCATTGTCTCTGTCAAGATCGTTAAAAAATGAAATAGATCCCCCTCCATTAGAATCAAGTCTCATTCTGGATCACGTGCTTGAACCTTCTTTTCCTCCGTCTCATGAAAATGTTCCCATTAGTAACCAAAATCCAAAACGAGAAAAGAAGAAGATTCGTCGGAGGAAACAATGCTTGGGGGGTAGGTATCTAGCCTCTTGACATCATGCTAGAAAGAAACCACTATATTCTATCATGCAAGCTAGAAGAAAACCATCTATGGAGAGACACACTACTAGGAGTGATCCTCATTCAAGAGTCATCCCCATCGTGATGTAGTAACTATTTCCAAGAATGAGCCTAGTCTTTGTTATTTCTCGTGCTCATTAAAACACAAGAACAGGTTACCAATTATACTTTTATCTCTTTTCCAGACTCGTAAAATCTATAAGAAAAAGGAACTCTCTTGGAGTCTCCTTTAAGCTATTTTCAAACTCCCTAAACATGAAAAGATTGTTGAGTGATATTGCTTCTTTTCACACTCATTAAAATTTTGAAAGAGTGTCTTTTGAGTGGTAGTTTATCTCTTTTTTGGCCTCGTGAGAATAATTATGAAAAAATACTACTCTTATCAAGCATGATTAGAAGTGTTCTCTCCTGTATTATTTTACACTTTTTTTTCGATCTTGGGAGACTAAATTTACGAAAAAGTCATCCCTGGAGTCGCCTTTAAGTTCTTTTCAGAATCTCTAAACATGAAAAATCACAGAGTTTACCTTCTTTGGGCTCATAAAACTATGCATCGAAGGACCTATATGAGTCCAATATCTAGGACCCATTTGGGACCGAACCCCTCCTTCTTCAGGTTCGTTAAACATATGATGAGGGACTCATCCGAAGGATGAGCTATATTGAACATGTGTTACCCTCCTCGAGCTCATTAAAAAAAAAAGAGGTACTCATCTATCTGGATGGGGGAAAAATTGAAGGAAGTGGGTCGAGTTTCTTGAGATCTTTTAAGGTAGCTCTTATGGTTTCCCTTGAACACGAAACCTATTCACATCTTACCATACACTTGGATAATTTTTTTCCTCTGCACTGAACCAATCCTATGAGTCTTTCTACTCCTTTGGCCTATCCAAAGATTTCCCCAACAATTGTCACATTATGTTTTGGTCCATTCTGAGTCCATGATTCCAAGTCTTATGTTGTGCTTCATTGTTCAAGGGAAGTCTTCACTTCAAGTCAGTCATTTGCAATATTACCAATTTCCATACCTGTGTCAGTACATTCTTGATTTACCACATCATATCACTTTCCTGTGACAAGTTTCATGTCGATTGATGGGGGATACATCAATGCCCTCCTTCAATGAGTCTTTTCCCATCGACTTCAACAAATTATCCAGGAATTAAACTTAGAAACATATCCATACCTTGGGACCTGCATGCCTCAATGGCAGGCCTCATCGCACTCAACAATGGATATACATCAATGACCCTTGACCGATTTATTCCATGAATGTTCGACTTCAACTCATTATTCACATTCGATGTATTGTCTTAAAGTACCTTGACATTCATCGATATCAATAGTGATTTCTCTCGCACTTGTTAATGGTATACCTCAATGACCGATAATCAAGCGGTTTCTACCATGTTCGACATCAAATCATCTATTCACATGGACATAATTGTACTATTATAGGATTGAGATGAAGACCTTCGGTTGAGTATTCATCTTCATAGACACTTTACCTAGGTTTCAATGAAGATCATTTAACTGATATATATGTTGTAACATAGATCCACTTTGTATTGGTCCATGGCTATGTTCTTATCACATCATAGCTCCATAGTGTATTCTTCGGTGGCTATGATCAATTCAGGTCATAGAGAGATGGATCCACATTGTATCTTTGGTGGCCATATCCTTAGTCCATATCATCATGGATCCATATTGTATTTGTTGGCAGCAATGCTTTGAGTCACTTGTATTCCGAGCATAGGTATTCCTTCCTCGAGAATGAAACATATATTAATATTTTTTTATGGTTGTTTTCAAATTCTACCAGTTTCTCCAACTCCACAACCTTGCATTGAGGAATTTGTAAAGTGTTTCAACCATCATTTTCTCTTATAACCTCACACTTTTGGGGGCATATGTTACATATCAAAATGCCACACTTAAGTATCTCACCCTAAGTGTCACAAGTGTCGTATGCACCTTGGTAAGTGTCACAAGTGTTGTCAAGTGTTGTATGCACCTTACTAAGTGTTGCATGCACTTTTCTATGTGTTTCTATGTGTTTTTACCCCTTGAAACCATCAAAGAACATTTTCCATGATCCTTAAGTCATATTGGAGGAAGAAACCCATGATTTCAAGGCTAGAAACACACTTTTTACTTGGAAAGTCGACCATTTTTGGGGAATTTTTGAAAGGTATCTCCCCCCTGGTCATGATGGGGGAGTGCTACTCCATAGGGTAGTGCCCCCCTTACCTTATTTAGGGAGCACTATTGTGCTCTGTCTCTAACTATAGGGGAGCGCTACTTTTGGTTGAGGAAAATTTTGGATCTCCCACCTTTTAATAAGGGTCCATATCTTGGAGATGAGGTTGTTTTGGATCGAATACTATCCTATGGAACTATCCTAAGATCAAATCCTCAACCAATTCCATAATATACTCATGGTTTTTAAACCTCTCAAGCTTATATAAGGAATCATTTCCAAGGTGAAAAGGGGGCAAGAGATTGGAGCATATCAAACCTTTGATCCTAAAGATCAGAAATCAACAAAGCATTATTATTTTGATTATGGATCTTTAGAGAAAGGGTTGCACAAGGAGGACTTGGAGAGGTTTTTGCAACACCATCTGAAGATTGTAAGTTTTCCCTTTTAATTTCTCATTAATGAACTATTTCCTTCAATTTTATGTTTACTTGTGCTTGTTTATGGTTGTCTTAATTCACATAGATGAATTTATTTTGTCTAATCCATTATAGTAGGAGATATATGTTTGTATCGTGTTGTCCATTGCAGGTACTGATTTGCATCAGGAATTAGATTGAGGCCGCAGATTCGAGTGACTAGGAAAAATGTCATAAATGAGGTACATCATACTTCCCCTTCTTCTCTCTTTTTCGATGGAAAATATGAATTTATAGGAATGGTAGTGTCCAAATAAAACTTTCTGACTTGAAATAGGGGACTTAGTAATCCAAGGGAAAGTTCACTTGTCTGCTTGGGAATATTTCCGTAAAACTTCCTTAGATTGTTTAGTAGCTTCCAACCAACACTAGGGGCGAGCCATGAGGACATGGGAACAAACATCATCCTTTAGGCCAGTGATAAAGCATTGTTGGAAAAAGGAA
Source organism: Picea glauca (assembly GCA_000966675.3). Classification (NCBI taxonomy): domain Eukaryota; kingdom Viridiplantae; phylum Streptophyta; class Pinopsida; order Pinales; family Pinaceae; genus Picea; species Picea glauca. Next base: position 18,110 of record JZKD02S2104958.1, read on the forward strand.
TCAGACAAGCCCTCTGTAGGAAATCCAAGCACTCAAAAGAAGCTATAAAGTCTTCCACTATGCCAGATTGTTTCAACTTTATCAAACAACCTAAATGGTGGGTTTAGGATTTTTCTTGTTAAATTTAGTTGGTAAATTTAGGGTTTTCCAACAAGGAAAATAAATGACACAAGTGGAGGCTCCCTCATACTAAATAGTGCGATGGATGTTCTTTCTACCACTCAAAATCTGAATTTGGAAGGCTCGTTGGTGTGAGAGACTCTCTTGGAGAAAGTCCATATTAAACGTAATCATATTCGAATGGAAAGGAGTATGATCACCTAGAGGAGTTTCATAAGTATTTTCTTGAGTTGTGACATTAACCGTCTTAAACATGTACACCTCAGAGGCACTTGTGCAAGCATCCCCATGGTGGGAATGAGTTGTGTTTCCCCCTTGCGGTGAGGCATTGTTTTGCACAACCAAATGTTGTTTTTGAACCAGTTGGGACGTACCCTTCAGATATTTAGTGATAGCCTCGCGATGAGGGAAATATTTCTGGTAGTGGTCTTCCTCACAAATCATACAAAGATATTTAGGATTCCTAGTCGGTTGAGTATCAACAGTCTTAGGATTATCCTGCTTATTAGAAGGTTTCTTCAATTTACCCTTGTTTTTATTCTTACCTCCTGGTTGTGGAGATGAAGTGGATTGGACCGAATTCACTTCGGACGTTTGAGAAGGAGTGGAAGTAGTGTTGGTGTTTGGAGCGAAAATGGGTTCCGGAGCAGGTATGGATGGATCGTTCGACAAATGAAGAGAGTTAGGGGTCAGAGCATAAATTTTGTCAAACTGGGAGTAAACCAAGTCCAAATACTGCACACGGTTGATAGCCTATTCCTCGGTAACAATGTTTCCTATAACAACATCATGGGAAATGAGAGGCAAGAGTGACTTTGTCAACCAATCCATGAGGAGTTGGTCTAGAATAGGATCTTTAATCAATCGTCTCTGCCGTCTCCACTCATGAATATGATTAGATATGTGGGTGGAAGAGGATTGACAGAGAGAGGTCAAAATTTTTGTAATGGTCTCATACCATATGGGCAGTTGAAAATGCGTAAGGAAATCCATGGAACAAAGTCATCAAAGGAGTTACACATAATTTCAATATACCATTCCATTGCCACACCTATAAGTGTTCTCTAAAAAAGTCTAAGATGAATGGAATATTCCATCAAAGAGTTGGAAGAACACCATAAATGGAAAATCATAACATGATTGTTAGGATCTTCCCTAGTTTTTCTGTTGAATTTCTGGATGTTGGATGATAATTTGGCAGAGATAGCAGGCCAAAATGGGGCATGAAGGATGAGATCGTTTGTTAAACATGACAAATCTAGCCGATCTAATGTAGCCAAGAATGGTAGTTGTCAGTTAGGTTGTTGATACTAGTGATAACCATATTGTGTGGGAACACCAGTAGGACCATATCTAGGTTGTGTCGAGATGTAAAATCTAGATGGTCCTCCCATGTAAGGTGGTTGCCCAGGTTTTCCACACATGTAAGGTGGTTGTCCTATTTGTCCACCCATGTACTTTGATAGAGTGGATGGACCTCCTAAATACTAAAATTGACCTGATGGTCCCCCGATGTGATGTGGTTGTCCTAATGGATCTCCCATATATTGTGATTGAAGGGAATGTTGAATCGGAATCATGGGTTTGATGGAATCAAAGGGCATAGTTCCTTGTAGAGGAATTCCCACCAGATTGGGTTGATCCCACAAAGGATTCACAACTCTTGTATATGGATGTCGAGGATACAGGCCAATGGTAGTAGGAATAGAAGGACTCACAGGAGAAATTTTCCCCCATGCTTGTTGATGTTGCAAACATGTAGCTTTCCCCTCAGTAAAAAGTTTCCCTGCAACAAAAGGTTGTCCCCCAGTTGAAGGTTGGCCTCCCATTGAAGATTGACCTCTAATGTAGAGAGTACTAATATGTGGTGTGTGATATGGAGGCTGATTAATTTGTGTAACCATGGTTTTATGAACAAATTTATTTTTGTCCATGCGACCGATGGGATGACCAAGTATGGCACTTGGTATGTGCATGTGGGGAAAAGTGAAGTAGTAATATGACCTGACTCATGTGCGAAGGGAGATGACTACGCAAGTGGTTGATTCGGGGTGGGTCACCAATGTTTTTGGTAAAGTAGAAGCACTAACAGTATCAACTACAATATTTGTGGAAAAATATGAATTCCCAAGTCCTTTAGGAAAACCAAAAATCGGTGGGTTCATGCCAAAAGATGGTGTAGCAGTGGAATCGGGTAGTAATCAATAAGAAGAATAAGAATTGATGTATCTCGTGGATGGTGGATCAAAGAGTGGTTAACAAAGTGGATCAGTAAATGAATGATTCACAAAAGATGCAAATATTTCTATGAAGGTTGAGACCGGTTCTTCAACATGATGGCCACTCCCAAGAGCGACGCTCTCGGTTTCATAAGTGTGATCTGCGATCACTACTTCATAAGAAATATTATGTTGAGGCTCTTGAGTATCGGGTTCCATACTGTGAAATATTTGATCCTTAGGCCGACTACGAAATTCAAAGAATCACACTCCTATGAAAACTAAAAGCAATCAACTAAGCATCATTAGGCTCAAGGATCTTCTGAAGACA
>JZKD02S2104958.1:30601-42425 GCA_000966675.3 Picea glauca
CACCTTCTATCCAACAAAAATAGATTGTCAAAGAGACAAAATATATTGTTTCTCCACCTACAATGGTTCCTACACAATGCCCCATCCAACCCATAGACAACAGGTTGGTGGAACAGATTCAACCCCTCCAGCAATAGGTTGTGACAGTCTTCCACAAGCCAAGAAGCACAACTTCTCCAACAAGGAACGCAATTCACCAAAATTCAGATTCAGAAAATGATTTCCCCTCTTCCCTCAACACTCAACGCAATGGAGACCATTGCTTCCTAGGGGGGAGGATTGATCCAGGTGGATATTGGTGGCCACCACCTATTCTGATTGGCTCCTCTTGTTAGTTTTTAGTGCAACACATTCTTCTATACTTCTTTGTAATTGTGGGTTCTACACTTTTGGGGTTGTTTGAAGCCCTACACATCTTCCAGGTGGATACTGGTGACCTCCCACCTAAGCTCACTAGATTATTTTTTATGTTTTCATGTCAACACATCTTGTTGTACTTCAAGGCCGTTTTGGGGCCCTAAATAGTGTTTTTTTGGTTCATCATAGTCAAATTGTAGACGGAGTCAGACTTTGGTGGCGTAATTTGTAGTTCTTGAAAATACCTTTCCAACGGGCTATCATGCGCCTAAAATGAAGATCGTATGCAGAAGTTACGACCACAGGAAGTTAATGTACTAACTTACCCAAACAAGGCCCACATGACTTTTGATGTTTCATATCCTAGGGTTAGGTTTTTGGATGTCTAGGGTTTTGGCATTCTTTTTTATCATAAAAACTCCTTTGAAGCCCCATTGTAATCATCTACTTGCAAATGAGCATAGTCGTCACGTCTCTCCTCAGAGATAAAGCTATCACCAATCTAGCGAGTCTTGTACTCTATATTTTTATAGTCTCTTTACAATTCTTTCATTAATAGAAATCAAGTATTGTTGTATTTCTCTGTTTCTAAAAATTTTCATGAGTATTTCATTGTAATTTCTCTGCTTCATTTCGTTCCAAAAATAAATCCAGATCAACCAGATACATATGAAAGAGGAAAACATTCCTAAGACTGCATTTCAAACTCATGAGGGCCACTATGAGTTCTTGGTCATGCCCTTTGGCTTGTGTAATGCTCCCTCCACTTTCCAAAGCCTCGTGAATCATGTATTTCGTGCTTTTCTCTATCATTTTGTCTTAGTTTTCTTTGATGATATTCTCATCTATAGTAAAACATGGACAACCCATCTTTCTCATGTGGATCTAGTTCTTCGTCTACTCTCTCAGCACCAACTTTTCCTCAAACAATCTAAATGTGCTTTTGGAGCCTTGGAAGTGGATTACTTGGGTCATATTGTTGGCAAGGATGGTGTCAAGTTGGATCCTAAGAAAATTGAAGCTATGCAAGATTAGCCTTGCCCCAAGACTCTCAAAATCTTGTGTGATTTTCTGGGTTTAATGAGCTATTATTGCAAGTTTGTTAAAAATTATGGAAGATTTGTGGTGCCTCTCATTGCTCTCATTTAAAATAATGCTTTCACTTGGACTCCAACAACTGATCATTCCTTCCAAGCCTTGAAGGAGGCTATGTGCACCACTCATGTCCTATCCCTTATTGACTTTACAAAGACCTTTGTCCTGTAATGTGATGCTTTAGGGAGAGGAATTGGAGTAGTCCTTATGCAAGATGGTTGGCCTTTCAATTTTACCAAAAAACAACTGTCGGAGTGACATTTGGGCCAATCAATCTATGAAAATGAAATGTGATTTATTTTTGATGCAGTGGATCTCTGACGACCTTATCTATTGAGGAAATGCTTCCAAATTAAGATAGATCATCAGAGCCTCAAGTATTTTCTGGAGCAACATCTTTCATCCCCGAATCAACAAAAATGGGTGACTAAGCTAGTTGGATATGGTTATGAGATCATTTACAAGAAAGGAAAAGACAATGTGATTGCCGACGCTCTTTTGAGAAAATATAAAGATGAAGGGTCCCTCTTTTACCTGTCCTTCATTGTACCAGATTGGCTCCAAGATGTTCGCCAGGAATCACTACAAGATCCCAAAATTTTGTGTCTAATCCAAAAATCGCAAGACAATTCTCCAGTTTCCATAAGGTACTCTTGGCACAATGATGAGATTTGCTACAAAGGTCATATGTATTTAAGTAAACAATCACAACTTAAATCTACGATGCTTTTTGAGCTTCATGCTACACCCACAGTTGGGCACTCATGGTTTACCAAAACCTATGACAGGGTCAAATGTTCTTTTTTCTTGGATGGTATGAAACATGACCTTCACACCTTTGTGGCAGAATGTCATGTTTGTCAACACAACAAGGGAGAAATAGTCAAAGCCCATGGCACACTACAACCGCTTATGATTCCACCCGTTATTTGGAGGAATATCTCTATGGATTTCATTGTTGGCTTGCCTAAAATGGGAAATAAGTCAATCATCATGGGTGGTAGTTAATTGTCTTTCCAAATATGCTTGTTTCTGTGATTTTCAACACCCATTTATCGCCTCCACCGTAGCTCAACTTTTCATGGATCATATCTTCAAGCTTCATGGCATGTCTCATTCTATTTTTTCTGATCGAGATCCCACTTTCACTAACAATTTTTGGAAAGAAATATTTAAGCTACAAGGAACCCAATTACATCTCATCACAAGCTACCATCGTTAGACTGATGGCCAAACTGAAGTTTTCAACATGTGTTTGGAGACATATTTGAGGTGTTTTACATTTTAGAGGCAAAATCAGTGGGCTCAATGGTTACCACTAGCTGAATGGTGGTACAACACATCTTACCATACAACTACTCGCAAGACTCCTTTTGAAGCAGTATATAGAAAACATACACCTTCAATTGTCTCATACATGCCAGGTGTCTCAAAGGTTCAGGCGGTTGACCAAACTCTTACAGTTCGAGAGGCTATTCTTTGTTCCCTCAAAGAGAATTTGGTAATGGCTCATAATCACATGAAGCAACAAGTAGATCAAGGTTGTTCTGAACATCAATTTGATGAAGGGCACCAAGTGTTTCTTCAACTACAACCTTATAAGCAAACTTCACTCAAGTTTGAACATTGCCAAAAAATTGCACCTAAATTTATGGTCCTTATACAGTTCTCAGGCACATGGGACTAGTCACCTACCAGTTAGCTTTTCCAAGTCATTCTAAGATCCATCATGTTTTTCATGTCTCGTGCTTAAATAAGGTGATTGGAACTAAGTGCCAAACTCAAACCAGTNAGGTTATTTCTCTATTCAAAATTTTTCCGATGGGAAAAATATCACCTTCACACTCCTCAAGGATCTCCCCCATGTCAAACATTGGTGGGAAACTTATTGGGAGAAAAGTTCCACAGAGGAATATGGAATATATGGGGTTGAGCCCACTTGGGATTTTTTTGTGGATGCGGTCAAAGAACAGTACTATCATGTTGATAACTATGAAGACCAATACATGAGATGGACCAAACTACGGAAAGAGAAGAGCCAAACAATGCTAGAGTTCACAAATAATTTCCATACCTTGCGCACCAAGCTGGGTATTATAGACTTCGAGTGACATCTGGTTCCAAAATATTATGGGGCTCTGTATAGGTACATCCAAACAAAAATGGATTTCCTAAACATCTCATCATTAGGAGTTGCCTATCAATATGTTGTCAAAATCAAGAAGAAATTTAGGCACCAGAACAAATGGGAATTCGGGCCTACAAATCTGCGACAACCAAAGAACAATAAAGATGACCCTCACCAACAACCTCTAAACAACCATTCCAAGACACAAGAAAAAAAGGGTAAAGTAAAGACGAAGAATGACACTGGGAAGTGGTGTGAATTCCACAAAATCCCCTGGCACAACACCAATGGATGTCGCTCGAAATAGTCATTGGTGACTGAGGTCAAAGACACGGAGCCGAACCCTGATTCAGAATTCGATTGAGAAAATATTGAAAATAGACAAATCATCGACGCAGACCTCACTTCTACTGTTGTGACCACAACAATTCAGCTAGAAGAACCAACAGATCCTGAAGAGGGGGCACACCTCTTTCATTCACATATGTGGGTGAAGGGGACCCCATTGCATTTCATTGTTGATAAAGACAGCCAGAAGAACCTCATCTCAAATAAGGTCATTAAACAATTGGGGTTTTCAACAACACCACACCCGTAACCATACAACATCGGGTGGTCTCACCAGGGATGAGATCTTCACGTCAGCCAACAGTGTCGCCTATCCTGTGGCATCCATACCTTCAAGGATGAGGAAGTGTGTGATATTGCCCCTCTTGATATCTGCAATGTTGTTTTGGGCCAACCATATATGTGGAGACATCATTTTGTCTATGAGTTTAGACCCCATAGTGTCATTATTACTCTGGGAGGTCATCTCTACAGGATACCAAAGGTAGTTCCAACTATTGCTCCACCAAAACAACACCGCAAGGTAATCTCTCATACTACAAAATTCATCATATTCACAATCTGTTCAAAGGATGTAAAAAAGACCACTACAACCACTATAGCCTCAACACCTTCTATCCAACAAAAATAGATTGTCAAAGAGACAAAATATATTGTTTCTCCACCTACAATGGTTCCTACACAATGCCCCATCCAACCCATAGACAACAGGTTGGTGGAACATATTCAACCCCTCCAGCAATAGGTTGTGACAGTCTTCCACAAGCCAAGAAGCACAAATTCTCCAACAAGGAACGCAATTCACCAAAATTGAGATTCAGAAATTGATTTCCCCTCTTCCCTCAACACTCAACGCAATGGAGACCATTGCTTCCTAGGGGGGAGGATTGATCCGGGTGGATATTGGTGGCCACCCACCTATTTTGATTGGCTCCTCTTGTTAGTTTTTAGTGCAACACATTCTTCTATACTTCTTTGTAATTGTGGGTTCTACACTTTTGGGGTTGTTTGAAGCCCTACACATCTTCCAGGTGGATACTGGTGACCTCCCACCTAAGCTCACTAGATTATTTTTTATGTTTTCATGTCAACACATCTTGTTGTACTTCAAGGCCATTTTGGGGCCCTAAATAGTGTTTTTTTGGTTCATCATAGTCAAATTGTAGACGGAGTCAGACTTTGGTGGCGTAATTTGTAGTTCTTGAAAATACCTTTCCAACGGGCTATCACGCGCCTAAAATGAAGATCGTATGCAGAAGTTACGACCACAAGAAGTTAATGTACTAACTTACCCAAACAAGGCCCACATGACTTTTGTTGTTTCATATCCTAGGGTTAGGTTTTTGGATGTCTAGGGTTTTGGCATTCTTTTTTATCATAAAAAATCCTTTGAAGCCTCATTGTAATCATCTACTTGCAAATGATCATAGTCGTCACATCTCTCCTCAAAGATAAAGCTATCACCAATCTAGCGAGTCTTGTACTCTATATTTTTACAGTCTCTTTACAATTCTTTCATTAATAGAAATCAAGTATTGTTGTATTTCTCTGTTTCTAAAAATTTTCATGAGTATTTCATTGTAATTTCTCTGCTTCATTTCGTTCCAAAAATAAATCCAGATCAACCAGATACATATGAAAGAGGAAAACATTCCTAAGACTGCATTTCAAACTCATGAGGGCCACTATGAGTTCTTGGTCATGCCCTTTGGCTTGTGTAATGCTCCCTCCACTTTCCAAAGCCTCGTGAATCATGTATTTCGTGCTTTTCTCTATCATTTTGTCTTAGTTTTCTTTGATGATATTCTCATCTATAGTAAAACATGGACAACCCATCTTTCTCATGTGGATCTAGTTCTTCGTCTACTCTCTCAGCACCAACTTTTCCTCAAACAATCTAAATGTGCTTTTGGAGCCTTGGAAGTGGATTACTTGGGTCATATTGTTGGCAAGGATGGTGTCAAGTTGGATCCTAAGAAAATTGAAGCTATGCAAGATTAGCCTTGCCCCAAGACTCTCAAAATCTTGTGTGATTTTCTGGGTTTAATGAGCTATTATTGCAAGTTTGTTAAAAATTATGGAAGATTTGTGGTGCCTCTCATTGCTCTCATTTAAAATAATGCTTTCACTTGGACTCCAACAACTGATCATTCCTTCCAAGCCTTGAAGGAGGCTATGTGCACCACTCATGTCCTATCCCTTATTGACTTTACAAAGACCTTTGTCCTGTAATGTGATGCTTTAGGGAGAGGAATTGGAGTAGTCCTTATGCAAGATGGTTGGCCTTTCAATTTTACCAAAAAACAACTGTCGGAGTGACATTTGGGCCAATCAATCTATGAAAATGAAATGTGATTTATTTTTGATGCAGTGGATCTCTGACGACCTTATCTATTGAGGAAATGCTTCCAAATTAAGATAGATCATCAGAGCCTCAAGTATTTTCTGGAGCAACATCTTTCATCCCCGAATCAACAAAAATGGGTGACTAAGCTAGTTGGATATGGTTATGAGATCATTTACAAGAAAGGAAAAGACAATGTGATTGCCGACGCTCTTTTGAGAAAATATAAAGATGAAGGGTCCCTCTTTTACCTGTCCTTCATTGTACCAGATTGGCTCCAAGATGTTCGCCAGGAATCACTACAAGATCCCAAAATTTTGTGTCTAATCCAAAAATCGCAAGACAATTCTCCAGTTTCCATAAGGTACTCTTGGCACAATGATGAGATTTGCTACAAAGGTCATATGTATTTAAGTAAACAATCACAACTTAAATCTACGATGCTTTTTGAGCTTCATGCTACACCCACAGTTGGGCACTCATGGTTTACCAAAACCTATGACAGGGTCAAATGTTCTTTTTTCTTGGATGGTATGAAACATGACCTTCACACCTTTGTGGCAGAATGTCATGTTTGTCAACACAACAAGGGAGAAATAGTCAAAGCCCATGGCACACTACAACCGCTTATGATTCCACCCGTTATTTGGAGGAATATCTCTATGGATTTCATTGTTGGCTTGCCTAAAATGGGAAATAAGTCAATCATCATGGGTGGTAGTTAATTGTCTTTCCAAATATGCTTGTTTCTGTGATTTTCAACACCCATTTATCGCCTCCACCGTAGCTCAACTTTTCATGGATCATATCTTCAAGCTTCATGGCATGTCTCATTCTATTTTTTCTGATCGAGATCCCACTTTCACTAACAATTTTTGGAAAGAAATATTTAAGCTACAAGGAACCCAATTACATCTCATCACAAGCTACCATCGTTAGACTGATGGCCAAACTGAAGTTTTCAACATGTGTTTGGAGACATATTTGAGGTGTTTTACATTTTAGAGGCAAAATCAGTGGGCTCAATGGTTACCACTAGCTGAATGGTGGTACAACACATCTTACCATACAACTACTCGCAAGACTCCTTTTGAAGCAGTATATAGAAAACATACACCTTCAATTGTCTCATACATGCCAGGTGTCTCAAAGGTTCAGGCGGTTGACCAAACTCTTACAGTTCGAGAGGCTATTCTTTGTTCCCTCAAAGAGAATTTGGTAATGGCTCATAATCACATGAAGCAACAAGTAGATCAAGGTTGTTCTGAACATCAATTTGATGAAGGGCACCAAGTGTTTCTTCAACTACAACCTTATAAGCAAACTTCACTCAAGTTTGAACATTGCCAAAAAATTGCACCTAAATTTATGGTCCTTATACAGTTCTCAGGCACATGGGACTAGTCACCTACCAGTTAGCTTTTCCAAGTCATTCTAAGATCCATCATGTTTTTCATGTCTCGTGCTTAAATAAGGTGATTGGAACTAAGTGCCAAACTCAAACCAGTATCCCTGAGTTGGATGAAGAAGGCTCCATTTGGCTGAAGCCACAAGCAGTCTTGGACCAACATGAGTGTCATCTTCGTCATCGCACCATCAAGGAAGTGTTAGTACAATGGAAAGATACAATTCCAGTAGATGCCACCTGGGAGCCAGTTACCATTCTTCAACAATTTCCTCATCTCAAGCCTTGAGGAAAAGACTATTTTTAAGGGGGAGGGCATGTTAGGGACCTAACCTCCCTAACCCTTCATGTAGGTAGAATAATATATTTTTCATGTAATAAAGGCCAATATTAATAAGGCCTAGTAATAAGGAAGAATCAGTCAAATGTAAGAAGGCCTAATGGAAGCTTCTGCTTCTAGAAGATCTTCCTCTAGATCGTTCTTGTGGTATATAGATTTAATATAAATAGGAGTTGAGGGAACGAGAAGTTTTTTTCTGGAGAATTATTGTAATAGAGCTTTGCTCCGTTGCAGGTTTCCCTGTTGAAGAGGCAAGTGAACATTGTTTCATATCAATAAAGGTATTATTTTGGTGTTGTGGTTCCATATAATTCATTGTTCCGCTATTATTCTCTACAATATTTATATTTTATGTTGTTATTCTTTGCAATATTTCTCTTTTCTTCTATTATAATAGATTGGGTACCTAACATATTCTTGTAGGAGGTATTTCTAGTTGGTTCATTTCGCAGTGGTTTTTTTCCACATTTACATTTGTCGGTGAATTTGGTGAAACCATCCTCATCTATTGCACTTTCCACTTTCGTAGGTTTGGGCGGGTTGATGAGAGGGAAATCCCTAAAGAGATGGCTATGCTAATGGCATCGACGACAACAAAAGGGAATATATTCGTAATCCAAAGTTTGGATCCAATATGAGTCTTGATAGCTAAGACAAATGGACTTTGGAATAGGGACTAAAACATTCATGTAAATGCTAATATGGGCACAGGAAATGTATTTACCTTGCTTGGTGGCCTCTTCAAATTTGACACAGGTGCCGAGAGTGTTGTCGATCCCTACAAGGATTTCCTCGTCCCAATATTCATGTGGAAGGGAGTATAAATGAACCCAAACAATCACATTGGAAAATTCCTCCTTATCTGGATTGAATTTCTTTGTCCAGTAGCAAAGGTGAAGGCCTACCGAGTAGCAGAAGTAAGGCCCATTTTCAAAAATCCACTATCTATCCTCCAGAATGTGGAAGATCACAATGAAAAACCATTTAGATCCAAGCTTGAGATCAATGTGACTTTTGGGTTTCCATTGAGCATTGATTCAGGCTATCAGATCATGCTCAGTGGGCCAAAATCCTAGAAAATTACCTATCATAGTGTGATATTTCATATATTGAACATAGTTATCATCATGATTCGATCAAATCTCATATTAGGGCATCTCGTTCATTTTAGGTATGCATTGCACCGACTTTCCTTTATGTGGCTCTTTGTTGAAATGTGATAGATCAGTAATTGCTTATATCACCTGGTTGGACCTCTCTTGCCTCTTGATTTGTAAGAGAGGGGTTGTCTGTATTCTCTCTTGCAACATAATTGGTTCCAGATCTGCCTGCACCAGAATGGCCAAGGATCGAATTGTAGGATGGAGGGTTCCCCCCTGTTAAGCCTCACCATGGGCCGTAACCAAGAGCCAAAGATCATTGATCGCCAATGGCCATAAATCCTAGGAGAGCGTTAACTGTTCAAGAATCACCATTTTTATTAATGTTATATATATGTAATATAATATTTAGAACTTATTATTTTATTAAAGGTTATTTTAACCAAGTCTTCTCATCAATATTATATTATATTTCTCATTTAATTCTTAACTTATATATATATATATATATATATATATATATATATATTATATATTTTATCTATATCATTATATTTTTTATTAATATTATATGTATGCAATAAATATTGAGAACTTTTTATTTATTAAAGGTTATTTTTTTAATAAATAAAAAAGTTTGTATTACCTTGAGCTAACAAAAGCTACACATGTGTGAGGATACACCAAAATTAGTCACCTGTTCTGCCACATATTTGGAAACTAGAACAAGTGGATAATATTTTTCAAAGACCAAAAGATGACCCTTGTCTTAAAATACAAGGGGACTTTCCACCTGTTCTGCCACATTCGTGGAAATCGGAACATGCGGTCGACTATGCTCCTTGACCAACTAATGAACCAGAGTTTGATTGCCACGAAAGAATGAAAGCTAAAACCAGAGAAATTAACAGTAAGGAGACTAGACATGAGGCGAACTCGGGCAACAAATTTTTTCCCGCTCACTTGTCAGGGAGTTGAACAGGACGTCCAGATGCTTGTTGAGGATATGTTGGTTGTGTAGTTGCTCGGTCAAGTCCCTTCGCTTCTCGAAAATCAAGACCAAGTGGTTTTCCGTGAGCCTATAGGAGATGGGTGGGCCATGGCTACCCAGAACCGGGTGAACTTTCTCTTCTGTGTAAGTCTCTCTATGGGTGTCTTCCTCATTCCAACAATTGCCCCAATTTATTCCAGGGTCCTCATCGTTGTCATTGACAAAATTCTTACAGTAATTCTCCATCAAAGGAGGGATTTCCTCTTCAACTATACAACCTGTCATGGTTGGCTAAGGGAAATTCAGAGGGGTGTTGGTACCTGTGGATGGTCGCTGCTCCATGGTGGTCTTATGCAAATTAGGTGGAATTTCCTCCCAATTAGGAGGAATCTCCTCTTCCATTGTGAAACCTCGATAAAAATTCTTTGAGTTAGACGGACGAAGATTAGTTTGTGCATCCTCACACTAGTTTTGACTAGAGCAACCTGGGATGCTGCCTGGAAGTGGAGAGAGAAAGAGGTCAGTCTTGTGCGCTTATGCCTACCTACTTGACTATAGTAGTTCAGACTGCACCGAGACATGCCTCTCTTAAGAGGCATGGCCAAGCAAAGCGCAAGGGGGGAATAATGATAGAGGGGAGGCCAGAGGTGCAAATAGTTTCCAGAAGGAGAGTTACAAAGGCTCTGCAGGCATGGAGCATAATAGCCAGGGGGGATGAAAAACTAAAGACAATTGTCGGAGATAAAAGCCACAACGAAGATAAATCAACATGATGATGGAGGAGGTGATGGCCTGGATAGCCATGAATGCCAGGTTAATGAAACTTTTCTTCTTCGTACCTGTACCAAGGGGAACTCAAGTCGCCATTAAGGTTGTCGATCTATCCCGACACACAGAGCCCTATCTAAAATGAATGCTAAGCATCTCGACTAGATGGAGGAGGAGGGTGGTAGCGAGGGGATTTAACTGCCTCAGCTGCCTACGCGTCATTTGACGTGTGTGCTCCAGATGTCACCCCATCTAGGGGTTATTAAAGGTTATTTTGACCAACTCCTCTCATCAATATTATATTATATTTCGTATCTAAATTTAATAATTTTTATTTTCTATTTATATTGATTTGAGAGTTCAATCTTTTTTGTTTTTCATTAAATTTTGGTTAAATTCATGATGATGAATAAAATATCCATTTCAACCATTTTTATTTTCTATTTATATTGATTTTTTGAGAGTTCATTCTTTTTTGTTTTTTTCAATAAATTTTAATTAAATTTATGATGATGAATGAAATGCCCATTTCAAATACTATAACTTTTCTAAACTTGAATTCAACTTAACCTAAAACATCTCAATAAATAATTAATAATAACTTAGTGTTTTTTTTATTTTTAATTTTACATATTATTTATCATTTTTTTATTATCAAGATAGTCTCCACTTTTATTATCTAAATAATCTTTCAACCATTTATAAAATTCAAATTATTATATTTTATTAAAAAATAATAATTATAAATATTATATATGATACAATATTTTATTGTAATTATGAGTTCTTTCAACCATTTATAAAATTCAAATTATTATATTTTATTAAAAAAAAAAATTATAAATATTATATATGATACAATATTTTATTATAATTATGAGTTTAGTATTAAGAGACAAGAGAATATCATTTTAATAAATTTTTATTTTATTTGTTAAAATATTTTTT
>JZKD02S2104980.1:0-19855 GCA_000966675.3 Picea glauca
AATCAAAAGTGGGGTTGGCTGCCCTCTTTCTCCCTATTTCATCTTGTATAGCTTTTTCCCTAGCCTTACAAACTTGGTAGTCATTAAGTACTTTTTGCATCTCTTCTCTAATAGGTCCAATAACATCCAATGGTGCCTCACATGATTTAACTTGGCCTTTAACACCAGCCAAGTGTTCTTTCAACCTATGAATGACACCCCCGACCACCCCCCCCGGATGCATTTTTGACAATACTTGTAATACATACTACCTTCAATCACCTCGGCATGAACCCATGCGACATCTTTAGTTTTTGGGGCCATTGTAAATTTGTAAATGCAAACTAAAAGGCTAAATCAAACTTCAAAGGTGGAATTTGCACAATGCAAGCAATTTGAAAATGCAAAGAAGGAACCTTGTCTTAGACTCTTACAAGTTTCAAACATTCAACAATCAAGATTCATCATTCAACTCTCAAGATGGAAAAAAAATGAGTGGAAATTGTTCAACATACCTCTAGAGTCTCCACCAAACTCCTCCAAACTTGAAGATGAACTATAGCCTCCTAGTTGAGATGCCAAATCCACCACAAACTATCCAAAACACTTGCCCAATAAGCTCCTAAAAAATCAATGCTGCTCCAAAACCCAAAACCTCCAAAATGCTTCGAAATGCTCCCAAATGATGAATGAGAGAGGTGTGAGGCTCTTAGAGGGGGCTGCTATGCCTTTATAACATTCTGTTAGGGTTTAGGAGTGTTAAAGATTTAGAAAAAACAAAAAAAATAAGTTTTTGGCATCCACGGGCATCATTGGGCAAAACAGAACCGAACCGACCGGTTTAAGACGGAATAGGCCGGTTCTGTCTTAAACCGATCGACCGGTTCGGTTTTTCTACCGGTTCGACTCGGTCCGTCATCTAACCGGTCAAACCGACCGGTTTCGGTGTTAGTTTGGTGGTTTTTAAAACACTGATCTCAACCCAACATGCATTTAACAGTAATAGGAGGGGAAGAAGTAATTATAATACTTTGTTTAATGTTGAGCTCACCGGATACTAATTTTTTTTTATGTAAGTATCACTTTGTCTATTAAACTGTTATGCATCTCTGTCTAGTGAAGAGCTTCCGAATCTAAAAAAGGATGTGTATGCATGACTCTATCTACAAACATATCGTTCCACCTTTATTTGAGTAATTGGTTAAGTGAAATTGTGTGATGTGAATCAATAGTAGGTGGAATCAACAAAGGGGAAATCTTGACTTGACTTGCCATGAAGTTGATTCCACTTGCATCCCTTAGGGTTAGGCATACATGTTGTACACCAATGGCATTTACACATGGGATGTGAGTATTCTTTGAGGTATTTACGTTTGTCTGAGAATCCCCTTGCAACCCTAACTTGTGTATGTATTATTGTATTTTGTTAAGCTAGATAACACATTTGTTCATTAGTCACCTTACAACCCTAGTTTGTGTATGCATTATTCTATTTTGTTAATATATATAGCACATTTTTCTAGGAATCCTCTTGTAGCCTAATTTGTGTATGCATTTTGTTAAAATGTGTTTGTGCATACCCCAATGTATGTAAAATAATGTATGTTTTAGTAAGGACATGCATTCAATTACTGGTTGATTTGTGGACCTAAGTGGAATGTCTCAAAGCTTATACAACTAAATAGACACACTTTCCATTGTAAAGTAAAATCATGTGAGACATTTGTAGTATATTATTTCAAAGTATGACATGATGTTTTTCAAGTTCCCACAACTAGACATATTTGTGTTTGGGTGCCTCTATTTGGGTTTAACATAAACATGATTAGTTCAATAGTTAATGTCATTTACTTTACTTTTATGTTTTGATATCTAAGTAAGTAAATATTAATCTATGTTGTTATGATGTTTAGTTATGACAAAGAGAGTTGTTATGTTCTTGTATGTTTCAATGTTGTTAATATAAAGACAAAGAAACATCATTTCCATTGCTGAAAGCACATAGTATATAACAACATTTGGGTTTGTATGGTTTTCTACAGTGATAAGGAAACACTCCATTGTCCTTTGAGGTCTTTGATATCTTCTCATGCTCCCAAGGTTGTTCATATCTTTGTGTACATATCATTCCTTTTCAATAATGGTGTAGAACTTTAAAAGAACACCCACAACATCTACAATTTTTACAAGTTGTTCCCTTACCATATATAAGATCTCAATGGTTTTTAAGGTTGCTCAAGGTCATCCACCACAACTAACCATAGTTCTCGAGGTCCATACAATTTTGTTGCAAGGTTGTTGATTAGAGTGACATATTGGATTCCTTTCCCAATTTTGAAATCTATAATATGCACCTTCTCTTTTTTAGGCATAAAGGCTTTGAGGATGACATTGTTCATTGCCATGTATCCAAATTTAATGTATGGGAAGACTTAAAATAATAATAGACTAAAAGAGAAAATATCTCTAGGGGAAGTATCTTTCCCTTTCAAAGTATTATACAAGCCTTTTTCTAATGGTCCCAAGCATGCAATGAACATTTCAACCATATAAGTTGCAAGGCAATGCATTAGATCCCCATAAACTAAGATGACTTGCATTGGCTTCATGATTGCGATCAATGCATTGTCAATTTATCCCTCAAATATGGTAGTTGTACACTCTAATAAATAGCCTCTCTAGTGTGTATATATTATATATGTGATGTAATACAACTATTGTTGATTAAGGTTGATTTTCATTGATGTCGACCCTTGAAGAAAGTATGGTAGCGAATTCTGGTAGCACAAAGGTTTGGGTAATGAACCCAAGGTTGTTTCATGTATAATGGTATGAGTTTTAATATATTTGAAGGTAATACAATTCTATATGGATAGTACATGTCTTTCCATTTCCGGTGGTATGTGTAATGCCACATAACTCCTCACGGTTAGAGAGTTATGGCCACGAGAAGTTGGAGAACCTAGGTTTGGGTAATGGACCCAAGTTTGTTTGATGGATAATGGTATGAGTTTTGATATATTTGTAGGTACGACTATTATATATGGATATTAGATGTCATATCATTTCTGGTGGTATGTGGAACGTCACGTAACTCCTCACGGTTTGAGAGTTATGGCCTTACGAAGTTGGAGGACCTTCATATGTCATCTAGAAGCCCCAAAAGGTCAAAGTAGTCAAAGTGGTTTAAGAGATTTTAGAAGGTAAATAATAAAGTGAAGTGATGAGTGTACTATAATTCAATTGAATACAAAATAAATTATTTAAATAATAAATTTAATGGATAAATTAGAAGTGGGTTAACCCTAAAATAAGGAAAGTGGGCAAAGTGACCTAGAAGATGCTTCTAAGGAAGCTACTTGGAGAGTATAACTAAGAGGCAAGGCTCTCTCATTTCATATCACACTTGATAATATTGAATATTTATATGTGACTGAGGTAACCAAAGGATATCTAAGCTGAATTTCAGAGGGAAGGTGAAGAAAAGAAGTCTGTAATTCAATGGAGGATAAATTATTTTGATGATGCTTTCTAAGGTATGCTATTTACAGGTCATCTCACCATTTTCACAATAACATTTTTTCTAGAATGATTCAAACTATAAAATTGATAGGCCATTGAGGAAACATATCCAAGTATCCGTGGTAAATATTTCAGCTTGTGGGTCATTTTATTTTTGGAGTTACACTCTGTGGAAAATAGGGTTTGTAGCTAGTCCTAAAACTAGTCTAAAACATGTGTTTAGGGTAAAAACGTCATAATTTATTCATAACAGATAGAAATTTAGCAAGACCAAATGTGTTGGTTAGAGTAAATGTTTTATTATTCTTTGTAACATTTTCAGATTGATTGAACAAATATTCCGTGCGGGGCATGCTCTACAAGGTCACTCTCTAGAATAAGCCAAAATTCAATAAGGTATGTCATTTTTACTATAACTACTTTTCTGAGAGGTTCCAAGTAGTGATACCTGGAGGAATTTCATAAAACAAACTAAAGAACATTGTGTACTATTTTCAGATCTTTATTCATTACAAGTACATAGTTATGATTATTTCAAGTTAGGGTTGTTGATTAATCCCAAACTAGTCATGTGAGACTAAAGAAAAGTTTGATGAAAATGATAGTCTCTTATTTTGAAAGTTAAGGAAAGTTTGCAAGTATGTGATCATATACAACAGGTCTATTACAGAGTTACAAATCATATTTGGATGATGAAATTGATGAGGGCTTTTGGTTAAGGTACATGTTGGGTACATGGTTGAGACAAGTAGTTGATGATTTGGCACATATATGAGGTGTATAGTTGATGATGTTGGTACATATTGATGAGTAGTTGACACATGATTGGTACATACTTGGTACATGGCTGGATGCATTTGTTTATGGTACAGGTTGATTACAGGTTGTTTGGTACAGGTTGGTGCATGGTTGATGCACTAGTTTATGATATAGGTTGATTACATGTTGAGGTACAGGTTGATGCATGGTTGATGCATGGTTAAGGTTTATTGGTACATGTTTACAATGATATATCTCACAGTAATAGTGTGACAATGGTTCCACCATTCTACTTCTACTTCATGGCGGTTGGACGGGGCAAGGAAAGGTGGTTGTAGTCGGAGAGCATAGGGGGTTGTAGCATCCTTCTGGTTGTAGCCATATAATAGGGGAGTTGGAGCTTCCCTCAGGTTGTAGCCTAAGAAACAAGGGGGTTGGAGCCTCCTTCCAGTTTCAACTGGAAAACAAAGGAAGTTGGTGCTTCCAATGAATGTAATTCTTCAAGACATATAAGAAAAATAATTATGTGGTTTTCTCCCACTTTGGGTTTCCACGTAAAACACTGATGTACTGTGTATGTGTATGATTGTTCATTTGTTCATTACTTATTTACTCTGCAGTTATTGGATGATAATTCTACATTGATATAACACTTGGATTATATGGTTAAAAATGATTAAATTTCTCTATTACTGATTCACCCCCCCTCTCAGTAATCCAACAATTGGTTTCACAACAGGTTCCTTCAGAAATTAGTTTAACCACTGAAAGGTAGATCATGGAGAGCAACAACTTTTATAAAAATGGAATACCACAGTTCAATGGACAAAAGTAAGCATTTTGGAGCATAAGGATGAAAACATATATACAAACATAGGGATTTGAAATTTGGAAATCAATTGTAAATGGATACACAACACCATCAGTTCCGCCAACAAATGAAAAAGCAGTGAAACTCGGTCAGAATAATTCCAAAGCCAAAAATGCACTTCTGAATGGTCTTAGTGAAACGATATTCACCAAAGTTGCACATTGTAAATCCACTAAAGAGATTTGGGAAAAAATTCAAAATATTTATGAAGGAGATTCAAAAGTCAAAGAAACAAAGCTTCAAACTTACAGAGGTCAGTTCAAACAACTTATGATGAAGGAAGATGAGAATATTCCAGCTTACTTTTTACAAGTTGATGAAACAATAAATGCAATCATAGGATTGGGAGAAGAAATAAAAGAATCTGTAATTGTTCAAAAAGTACTAAGATCTCTTCCTATGATATTTGACCCTAAGATATCAGCACTAGAAGAAAGATCAGATCTAAACTCAATAAGCATGGAAAAATTACATGGAATCTTCACATCATATCAAATGAGAATTGAACTAGAAAATCCAGATATAAAAGAAGCAACCTTCAAAGCATAAAAAAAGTCAAATCAAAAGGGAAGGCAAAAAGAAGAACATAGCAACAACAACGATGTCTCGAAAGATGATGAAGAAGTGGCCAACTTTGTCAAAAGACTGAACAAGGGAACCGACGATAGGTATAGAGGTAAGCTTCCTTTAATTTGTTTTAATTGTGATGGTATTGGTCATTTTGCTAACAAATGTCCTTATAATAAAAAGAGAAATGATGAAGGTTACTCAAAAGGAAAACAAATATATAAAGGCAAAAGAGCCACAAATAAAGTTTTCAAGAAAAGATTATGCACCAAAGAAGACATCTCATCATTAGATGAAGATGAAGTCAATGACAGTGAGACAAAAAGAGTTCTATTCATGGCAGTATAAGAATCTAATAAAGAAGACTCCGAAGAAGAATATGAAGAAGCCAAAGAAGAATATGAAGAAGTTGAAGAAGAAATCGAAGAGACATAAGTTGACTACCGAGAGGAATTAATGTGTGCCATAGAAGTTATCAGAAGAGAAAGAAGAGAAACAAGAAACTATAAGCAGAACTAGACAAGAAAGAAGACACTCAAGAACTAGAACAAATGATCACAAATTTGAAGGTTCAAATAGAAGAAGATAAAAGAATTGAAGAAACACTCAAAGAACAACTAGAAGAAAAAGACAAGATCATTGGAAATTTGGAAGMAGAGATTGTCACATTAAGAAAGGATCTTCAAAATAAAAATATCCAGAAAAAYTCAAAAGTTTTTGATGACATTATTAGCAGTCAAAAATCTCATCATGACAAGTCCAGACTTGGATACAATCAAACAAAAAAAGGATCAAGCTCCAAAACAACAGAGCAAGAAACATATCCAAAATGATTTGCAGAAACAATCAAGGGGGATAGGAAGTTCTACCAGGAAGATTACATGGACACTCCTCCACCGAGAAGATTCAAATTTCAGAATCAACAACCATCAGATAGGCCTCAGGAAGAAGAAGAATTCATAAGAGTACCTCCTTTCAGAAGATCTTCAACTCCCAGGTATCAAACTATGTTTTTTGGTTTATGTTATGCATGTAATAATTTTGGACATAAAGCTATGAATTGCGGAGCTAACAACATGAACAAAAACAACTTTGAAAGTCATACACAAAGGGGTTATCCAAGAAGGCCTAGTGAAACATAGAGAAGAAGTTACAACAAGTTTGAATATTTGAGCACTGAAGTGGAATGTTACAAATGTAACAGTTTTGGACACATGGCCAAAGATTGCAGAATGGCAGTCCCTCCTAGAGAACCACAACATAATAACAAAAGTCACAGACAGGAACCTCAGAAAAGGACATGGATAAGAAAGAAGGATCAATATAGCAATGAAGAATGCATACTTGATCTACAAGCTAAGCAAAAGAAACGTGGTTGGTATGTTGACAGTGGGTGTTCAAAACACATGACAGGTGATAGAGACAGGTTTCTTACATTACAAAAGGAAAGAGATGGATCAGTCTCCTTCGAAAATGATGATTAATCCAAAATCATTGGAAAAGGCACAGTCAGAATTGGGAACAAGAATACAAAGGCAGAAAATGTTCTACTAGTATAAGATATGAAACATAATCTTCTAAGTGTGAGTCAAATGTGTGACCAAGGACATAAAGTTATTTTCGATTCAAAAAAGTGCGAGATAAGAAAAGAAGGTTAAGGAAAATTGATTTCTACAGTTGCGATAACTTCAAGAAACATATATGTGTTAAGTGAAATTGGAAATGAAAAGTGTTGTCTAGGAAAGGAAGATGAAATTTGGCTATGGCACAAAAGAATGGGTCACATACATTTTGATAACCTTGTCAAAGTCAACAAAAGAGAAGCATTCAGAGAAATCCCCTAGATCACGAAACCAACCAACACTTTATGCAAGCATTGTCAACAAGGAAAGCAAACAAAGACCAGGTTCAAATCAAATGAATATTCAACGACAATACCACTGGAAATTGTGCATACTAATCTAGTTGGACCAACTACAACAAAGGGCTTAAAAGGTGAGAAATACGTTATGTTATTAGTTGATGATTATACAAGAATGAACGTAGTTTTCTTTCTCAAGAATAAGTCAGAAGCTTTTGAAAACTTCAAGATCTAGAAGGAAATGGTTGAAAATGAAATGGATTCAAAAATCAAATGCTTGAGATCTGATAATGGAGGATAGTTCACTTCAAAGGAATTTATGGAATACTGCAACAATCATGGAATAAAAAGGTAATTCTCTGTTGCTAGGACACCTCAATAGAATGGATTTGTTGAAAGAAAGAACAATACAATACAAGAAATGGCTCGAACAATGCTTATGGATTCCAAATTGATAGATATTTTTTGGTCACAGGCAATGCATACAACAGTTCACATTCAATACAGAGTAATGCTCAGAAACAACACTGACAAAACTCCTTACGAGCTATGGAAAGGAAGACCAACAAATGTAAATCACTTCATAGTTTTTGGAATAAAATGATACATCAAAAGAGAATATGGTAGAATGGGAAATTGTGACTCTCGTGTGGACAAAGGAGTACTTGTTGGTTACTCAAATACAAGAAAAACATACAAGTGTTAGAACCTAAGATTGAACAAAGTGGTGGAAAACATTAACGTAACGATTGATGAAACATGTAGACAAGAATTAAAGGAAGAAGAAAATGAATCAATGGAACAAATTTACGAAGAAGAAACACAAGATAAAAAAGAAGGGGAATACGAAGAGAATCCGACAGAAACAGAAGAGCAAGTTCAACAAGTAACTCCAAAAATACCTAGCAGATAAGTACCAAAGAATCATCCTTCAGATCAGATTATCGGAAACAAAGATGCATGAGTTAAGACTAGAAGAAGAATAAGTTCACCAGAACAAACCCACCTAACACTCACATCTACGATTGAACCAACCTATTTTGAAGAGGCCAACCAGGATGAATTTTGGAACAAGGCCATGGATGAAGAATTTGATCAAATAGAGAAAAATGACACTTGAGAATTGGTTCCAAGACCAAAGGATACGAATGTGATCGACACAAAGTGGGTATATTGGAATAAATTGAATGAATATGGATAGGTTACAAGGAACAAAGCTAGATTGGTATGTAAAGGATATGCACAGGTTGAAGGAATTGACTTTGAAGAGACATTTTCCCCAGTTGCCAGAATTGAAGCAATCTGATTGCTTTTAGCTTATGAATGCTCCAAAAATATTAAAGTGTATCAGATGGACGTAAAATCATCTTTTTTGAATGGGGAAATTGAAGAAGAAATCTACATTGAACAACCAGAAGGATTTTAGTTGTCAGAGAACACATATTATGTGTGTAAATTAAAGAAGGCATTGTATGGTCTAAAACAAGCTCCTAGAGTATGGTACTCTAGACTGGATAAATATCTAAAGCAAGCAGGGTTCAGAAAAGGAAGTGTAGAAAACAAACTCTACATCAAAGTAAGTCAATATAGTATTTTATCAATTGAAATTTATGTTGATGATATTATTTTTGGTAGTGATGATGACAGATTAAGGTAGAAATTTGCAAAAGATATGCAGAATGAATTTGAAATGTCATTACTTGGAGAACTATCCTTCTTTCTGGGACTTCTGATACATCAAATCAACCAAGGAATTTTTATTTCTCAAACCATGTATATCAGAGAAATGATAAAGAGGTTCGGAATGGAAGATTGCAAACCAATTATCACTCCCATGCAAACCAGTTGTAAGTTAAGCAAAGATGTTGATTCAAAGTCTACATATCAGAGGCAATACATGTCAATGATTAGTAGCCTACTATATGTGAAAACATCTAGACCAGATGTAATGCAGGCAGTTGGACAGGTGGAACGATTTCAAGCAGCACCAAAGGAATCACATGTATTAACAGTGAAGAGGATTTTCAGATATCTCAAAGGAACATAAGATTTTGGATTATGGTATCCAAAAGGAAAGGATCTATCACTTATTTCCTACACAGATGTAGATTGGGCAGGTTGTATTGTTGATCGACGAATCACCAATGGAACAACGTTCTACTTGGGTGAGTGTTTAGTATCATGGCTAAGCAAGAAACAATCATCGATATCTCTATCTACAACCGAGGCGGAGTATATTGCAACAACAACATGTTGTACACAGGTTCTATGGATGAAACAAATTCTGACATATATACAGGTTGAGTATGATGAGCCCATTCCAATCTATTATGATAATACAAGCACCATCAGTATCTCAAATAACCCGGTGATGCACTCCAAGACGAAGCACATTCCAATCAAGTATCACTTTCTACGGGAACAAGTTGCATAAAATAACATCAGAGTTGAGTATGTGGGCGCAAAAGAACAAGTGGCATAAATATTTACAAAACTGCTTCCACGGGAAGCCTTTGAGCATCTTCGCCAAAGACTCGGAGTTATTTCTACTCCAAAATGAATGCTTTTGAATGCTTATCTTATATGTCTTAGATGTACACGAGGAAGCACCATAAATATGATAGTTCAGGTTGGGAGATCAGACAATTCAATTAGGGGGAGCAACCCTACATGAAAATATACCTTTTCCATTGATGACAAAGGGGGAGAGATTTATCATATGCAGAGGACATAGGCATGAAACTAGGGGGAGCAATGGTCACAAATATGCAAAGGACAGAGGCATGGTTCCAGGGGGAGCATGAGTGATATGACTTCAGTATTGCATGACATGATTTCAGTATTGCATTAGAGTGTTTCCATGAATATAAAAGGGGAGATTGTTGATTAATGTTGGTTTTCATTGATGTCAACCCTTGAAGAAAGTCTGGTAGCGAATTCTGGTAGCACAAAGGTTTGGGTAATGGAACCAAGGTTGTTTCATGTATAATGGTATGAGTTTTAATATATTTGAATGTAATACTATTCTATATGGATAGTACATGTCATTCCATTTCTGGTGGTATGTGGAATGTCACATAACTCCTCACGGTTAGAGATTTATGGCCATGAGAAGTTGGAGAACCCAGGTTTGGGTAATGGACCCAAGTTTGTTTGATGGATAATGGTATGAGTTTTGATATATTTTTAGGTAATAATATTATAGATGGAGAATGCATGCCATGCCATTTCTGGTGTTATGTGGAACCTCACATAACTCCTCACGGTTTGAGAGTTATGGCCTTACGAAGTTGGAGGACCCTCATATGTCATCTAGAAGCCCCGGAAGGTCAAAGTAGTCAAATGTAATGTTCCCAAGAAAAATATTTTCTTGGAAACACTAACTAACCCTTGAATTAACTGTTTGTTGTTTGTGTATGTAGGTTGGCCACTGATATTTCGGCCTTAGGGTTTATTTCAGTTATTCAGTCACAGTTTATTCAAGATGCATTCAATACATATAGGTCTCAACAATACACAAGATATGGAACCAAAAACACAGAGCTAATATTTTATTATGAAAAAGAAATCACTTGGTACAATATAGAAGCAGATATGGAATAACTTCAGATGGATTCAAGACAAAGATATGAGCTACTACAAAAAGCTCCCGGAAATGCAAGATAAGCCTCCCAAAGGCTGAAATGTAAGATGAACGCTCCAATACAAAATCTAGGGTTTGGCCTAACCCTCAAGCTACTGGCACGTCCTGCTAAAGACTATGAAGACCAAGGGTTCGACCCTCCTGGATAAGAATACTTCCAAATTTCACCAAACTCCACCAAGAGATAGATCAGGGCAAGGGTAAACCCTTCATGAAGTATGAAGCCCAAATACTGATTTCTCCTCCTCCAACTGCTGAAACCCTAAACTGGTACGACCCTCCTGAAACCATGAATATGATCAATAATTTGGCCTGGGTGAATGAGGCTTCTGAATCACTAGAAACTCTCAAGGATGATAGATTGGGCAGTCACAAATCCACAAGAGAAGTTTCAAGGTCAGATTTGAGGTAGATCCTTCTAGATATGAGAATCAATGAATCACCAAGACATCCTCTCTCCTCCAAAAATGTCCCAACCTGCAAATAATGATCTGGATGTAGTAACTCCTCAAGAAAGCCTCCAAACTGATTAGAAAGGTCCTGCAAGAAAAACCCTAATGCTGGAATATCTCAAATCCCTCTCAATAAGCTGGATCGAACTATTCCTCAATCAATGATGCACCCCTGCTGGAAAACCCTGAATAGTACGACCCTGCTACTCTCTTGAATGGATGAAGGAACCTGTGATGAGTCTAGAATGGTGTGGGTGGAGTATTTCATACCTGAGACCAAGCTTGGAACAAGTGAGTGGGATCTTTCCCCACTGAGTTTCTCTCTAGTGTTTGTAAACTAAAAACCCTCAAAACTGTGTGCTCAAGAGCTCAACAAGAAAATACCAAAATATCCAAGATGATTCAATGGTGCACCCTAGCCTTTCCTTTATAATTATTTTCTTTTTCCCTATTGAGTTAGTTTAACCCTAACTCAACCTCCATCGCTCTAATTCTTCATTGAGTTACCTTTTTCTTCTTTTTCCCTTTTCTCCTAAGTCAACTTCAAAATATAACATTAGTTTGGTTGAATTTTCCCCATGCTGTATGAGACTATGGTCTAGTGGGGATACCTAGACCACTAAGTCTTCCCAGACCTCTTCATCAAGAGGTGGGGGAAATTATAGTCTCCCCTGCTAGAAATGTTTTGTCCTCAAGAAATTCCAAACCTGTTTCTCGTACCACCTGCTCACTCTCCCATGTGACATCCTCAATGGGTAGGTCCTTCCATTTGATTAGATATTCCTTGATGCTTCTCTTGCAGAGTTTCTTCTCACAAACCTCTAATATCTCATCGGATACAAGCACCAACTGCCCCTCTTCATCTAGAGGTAGTAGCACTTCCAATGGAGTGATGTGTTGGCCGATGGCCCTCTTCAGGCATGACACGTGGAAGACATTATGTATTATGCTACCCTGTGGGAGTTCCAACTCATAAGCTACGATCCCTACTTTCCTGCTGATCCTATAGGGCCCAAAGAAATGTGGTTGGAGTTTTTCTTCTCCACTTATTTTTATAGAAGCTTGCCTGTATGGTTGTAGCCTCAGGTAGACTAAGTCACCAACCTCAAAGGTGCGTTCAACCCTCTACTTGTCTTCTTGGAACTTCTGCTGGTTCTGTGCCCTCTGTAAATGATCCTTCAGTTCCCTGAGGATATCCTGACTTTGTTGTACCCAATCCTGTACCATCGGGGCCCTGCTGTCACCAAAGGCAATCTCTACGAAAGAGAGTGGGTCATAATTGTACAACGCCCTGAATGGGGTCACACTTATGGACATGTGATGGGTGGTGTTGTAGAAATATTCCCCCAAATGTAGCCATCTGACCCATGCTTTCTGCTGCCCAACTACATAATTCCTCAGATAGCCTTCCACCCATTTGTTGACTATCTCGGTTTGCCCGTCCGTCTGAGGATGATAGATATTACTAGGGGTCAGGCCATACCAATTAGCCTGAATAACTCTTGCCAGAATGTATTCATGAATCTACTATCCCTGTCACTGACAATGGTCTTGGGTAGGCCATGCAATCTAAAGATCTCCCCAAAGAATAATTCGGGCACCTGTGCTACACTGAAGTCTGTAGCAATGGAGAAGAAGTGTATAAAATTTGTAAACCTATCCACCACTACGAAAATGCAGTCTTTCCCTTGTGCCTTTGGCAACCCTATGATGAAATCCATGGATATGCTTTCCCACTTGTGCTCTGGGATGGGTAGGGATTGT
Organism: Picea glauca; assembly: GCA_000966675.3. Taxonomy (NCBI): domain Eukaryota; kingdom Viridiplantae; phylum Streptophyta; class Pinopsida; order Pinales; family Pinaceae; genus Picea; species Picea glauca. The sequence continues at coordinate 13,419 of JZKD02S2104980.1, forward strand.
AGTAGTTCTGCCGGGTGAGTGTGCTCATCCTTATTCTCCTGGAAAGTAGTACACTCCTTGACTTACCTCATCACATCCTCCTCGAGGCCCATCCATGAGAAAATCTCCCTCACCTTCCTATAAATATTACCAATCCCTTGGTGACCTACCATTGGTGAGTCATGACATGCCTGCAACACTTTGGCCTTGAAGGACGATTCAGGAACCAAAAATATTCGGCCCTTATAATAGATGAGGCCATCAATGATCTTGAAGTTATCATCCTGTATTTTTTCGTCCATTACCTGAAAAACAAACTAATTCCCTAAATATTCCATCACCAAGTGGTCCTTCCAATCAACAAACACATCTGTCATGGAATAAATGGATGGCCTTCTGGAAAATGCATCAACCACCACATTGTTCTTCCCTTTGACAAATTCAATGTCAAAGTAATAGGCATGTATTCTTCTTACCCATTTTTGCTGCCTTTCATTTAATTCCTTCTACTCCAATAGGTACTTAAGACTATTATGATCTGATTTCACCACAAACCGTGCACCTACCAGGTATTTTCTGAATTTGGCTAGAGCGTGCATGATGGCCAACATCTTTTTGTCATAAATGTTGTAAATTAAATCAAGTCCCCTGAGTTTTCATCTCTCATAGGCAAGAGGGTGCCTATTTTTCATCAGTATGACCCCAATACCTTCTCCTGAGGCATCACACTCTAGGGTGAAATGTTGGCCGGAATCTGGTAGGGCTAAGACTAGGCATGTGCTCATCACCTTTTTCATCTTGTCGAATGTAAACTGGGCCTCCTCACTCCATTGAAAGCTCCTTTCTTGGTCAAATCGGTCAAGGGTGCACAAAGCTGAGAGAACCCCTTGAAAAACTTCTCGTAGTAAGTGCACATTCTTATAAATCCCCTAAATTTTGTAAGTGATCCGGATTATTTTCGGCACGAAATGAGAGCGGAGATATAATAAAGAAATGCACAGAGATATCAAAGATATTCAATAATATAATAGAAATGTATCAGAGATGCAACCATAAACACAGATATACAGTAATACATGATTTCTATTAATGAAATAAATGTACAGAGACTGTAAAATACAGAGTGAAAGACTCGCTAGAATGGTGGCAGCTTATCTCTGAGAAGAGATGCGACAACTACTCGCATTCGCAAGAAGATGATTACAATGAGGCTCTGAAGGCATTTTTACAATAAACAAGAATGCCAAAAAATCTAGACATCCAAAAACCTAACTCTAGAAGATGAAGTGCCAAAAGTCATGTGGGCCTCGTTTGGGTAAGTTAGTGCATTAACTTCTCGGGGTCATAACTTTTGCATACGATCTCCGTTTTAGGCGTATGATAGCCCGTTCGAAAGGTATCATCGAGGAGATTCATTTTGGGGCATCAATTGTGTTGTATTATATCATTAAGAACCCTGATCTCGAAAAACCTTCATTTGGCCCCTTAAATTGGCCCCGGAAGTTAAAAACGACTAAAAATAGTAAATTGCCAAAATTGCCAGAAAACTATTTTGGGCCAGTCGGAAAAGATGGGTGGCCACCGATATCCACCTGGATCAGTAAGGGTCTTAGGTGTAGGCCACTCCATTATGGCTTGAATTTTCTCTAGATGTACCTATACCCCCTTTGCTTCGATGATGTGTCCTAAGTAAAGAACCTTTGTCATTCCAAACTCACATTTGAACTCCTTAGCATACAATGACTGCTTCTCCATGATAGACAAAATTTGGTCCACATGCTAGAGGTGTTCTTCCCACGTCTTGCTATAAATGAGAAAGTCATAAAAAACTATGAAGAGATGCTTCCTCGACTGTTTGTTGAAGACATGGTTCATACAAGATTGGAACGTGGCTGGGGCATTGGTTAACCCAAAGGGCATTACTAAGAACTCATAGTGACCATAATGACACCTAAAAGCAGTTTTTGGGATGTCCTCCTCCCTCTTTTTGATTTGATGGTAGCCAGAACATAGGTTAATTTTTGTGAAATAGACATCCCCATGCAGTTCGTCGAGTAGCTCATCAATCCTTGGTATAGGATACCTATTTTTGATTGTTTTATTATTTAATGCCCAGAATTCAATGCACATGTGCATGGTTCCATCCTTTTTCTTGACCAACATCACTGAAGAATAAAAATGGATGGAACTCGGCCTGATGTGCCCCATATGCAATATCTCTTTGATTGGCTTCTCTATCTCGTATTTATACTTCTTCGAATCCCCGTACGGTGTGGTGATGATTGGTTTTTCTCCTGCCTCCAACTCAATGATGTGCTCAAACCCCCTGTCTAGTGGCACCCCTGGTGGGATAGGTCCAAACACTTTGCCGTGTTTGTCAATGATTTCCTAGATTTTTGGTGTGTAGTGAACCTTGCTCTTCTCGTCCACACGTGCCAAAATTCTGCATTCGGCTGCATATACTATATCTTCTCTCCTGAAGACAACCTCCATCCTCTTGGCCGTAACTACCTTGGCTGAGTTACCTGTCATGCCTCAGAGAACTATCTTTACATCTCCATGGTATTGTAGTTGGTGGTGATAGGCCCCAACATACTGAGCCACTGAACTCCAAGGATTATGTTGGTATCCGGAAGGTCCATCACATAGACATCCTGTACCAACTCATGCCTACCTAATGTAATATTCATTCCTAGAATGTACCTGTCAGAAGGCATGGTGCTCCCACCTTCTACCTCCACCTTAAACCCTTCAAACTCAACCATGGGTATATGCCTCCTCCATAACAATGTTGATTCAATGAAGTTTTGAGAAGCTCCCCCATCAATCAATATTGACACCTTTTGCCCCTGCAAGACTCCTCTCATCCTAAAGGTGTTATACTTGGGCACTCCATTGATGGATGCCAAGGTGGATTTCTCCTTAGCCGTACTTTCATGACCTGTGGTATCTTCCTCCGCCGTCTCTGTGGTGTCTTCCTCCATGTTCTAGATATGGCCGAAATCCTCCTCCTCCTCATTTTCTGAAGTTACCTCTATGTAGTGCACTTGGCCACGACCCATGCATTTGTGTGATGGGTTCCATGGCTCTTTGTAAGTGTAGCAAAGTTGCTTCTCCTCAATTCCCTTCTGGTGTTCTCATCCAACCTGCCTCTACCCTGGTCAAACCCCCTTGGGTCATGTCCTCCTAGGTTCATTGGAGGTCTCTGATCTCTTCCTCCTGTGTTAAGAGGTGGTCTAGGTACACATTTTGGCTTGGAAACTGGTTCTAGGTCTCTCGTCCTCCAAATAGCATCCTGTAGGTTGGTAGGCTTAAAGGCCTTTACCCAACCCTTCAAGGGTTCCATCATCCCCTCAGTGAAGAGCATAATGAGTTTGGTCTGTGATACATCCAGCACCATGACCGCTAGCCTCTGGAATTCCTCAATGTACACCTCTAGTGCTCCTATTTGTCTAAGTTTTGTGAGCTCCCATAAATGTATCTCTGGATCCCCCTGATCAAGTCTGTCCATGAGTCTCTGAGTGAAATCTATGTATGCCACTATTTGATTGTGGCCTAGTGTGGTCAGTCCATGATACCACCAATCATGAGCTTCTCCATCCAAGTACATGGTGGAAAACTTGATGGATTCCATCTCCCTCATGGGATTAAGCTACAAATAAGTGTCCAACTTCTATACCCATGCCTGTGCTGTCATCTTGGCCGTACCATCAAATTAGGGAATCTCCATATTCCCTGCTCTGCGTTCAAACTCATAATAGCTCCCGTGGTTCGACCTAGGCTTGTTTCTGAATTTGAGTTGACAGTATTGATCCAGGGACATCTACCTTTGAATCACGATATCCAAATCATTGTAATCCCTGGTACACCATGCCCGTTTCTTCCTTTGGCCCATATAGATATCACTGTACCTTTGAATGCGCTAATCCTCACAGGATGGGAGGATTAGAGCTATGATACCACTGTAATGTTCCCAAGCCAATTTTTTTCTTGGAAACACTAAATAACCCTTGAATTAACTGTTTGTTGTTTATGTATGCAGGTTGACCATTGATATTCCGGCCTTAGGGTTTATTTCAGTTATTCAGTCACAGTTTATTCAAGATGCATTCAATACATATAGATCTCAACAATACACAAGATATGGAACCACAAACAAAGAGATGATCTTTTATTATGAAAAAGCAAGCACCTGGTACAATATAGAAGCATATCTAGAATAACTTCAGATGGCTTCAAGACGAAGATATGAGCTGCTACAAAAAGATCCCAGAAATGCAAGATAAGCCTCCTAAAGGCTGAAATGTAGGATGAACGCTCCAATACAAAATTTAGGGTTTGGCCTAACCCTCAAGTTGCTAGTACGTCCTGTTGAAGACTATAAATACCAAGGGTTCGACCCTCCTAAAGAAGAAGACTTCCAAATGCCACCAAACTCCACCAAGAGATAGATCAGGGAACGAGTAGCCCATTCCTGAAGTATGAAGCCCAAATACTGATTTCTCCTCCTCCAACTGCTGAAACCCTAAACTGGTACGACCCTCCTGAAACCCTGAATATGATCAATAATTCGGCCTAGATGAATGAGGCCTCTAAATCATTATAAACTCTCAAGGATGATAGATCGGGCAGTCACAAATCCCTAAGAGAAGTTTCAAGGTCAGATATGAGGTAGAGCCTCCTAGATTTGAGAATCACTGAATCACCAAGACGTCCTCTCTCCTCCAAAACCGTCCCAGCCTGCAAATAATGATCTGGACATAGTAACTCCTCAAGAAATCCTCCAAACTGATGAGCAAGGTCCTACAAGAAAAACCCTAATGTTGGAATCTCCCAAAGCCTTCTCAATAAGCTGGATCGAACTATTCCTCAATCAATGATGTGCCCCTGTTGGAAAAAACCTGAATAGTACGGCCCTGCTACTCTCTTGAATGGATGAAGGAACCTGTGATGAGTGTAGAATGGTGTGGGTGGAGTATTTCATCCCCGAGACCAAGCTTGGAACAAGTGAGTAGGATCTTTCACCACTGAGTTTCTCTCTAGGGTTTGTAAACTCAAAACCCTCAAAACTGTGTGCTCAAGAGCTCAACAAGCAAATACCAAAATATCCAAGATGATTCAATGGTGTGCCCTAGCCTTTCCTTTATACTTCTTTTCGGTTTCCCTGTTGAGTTAGTTTAACCCTAACTCAACCTCCAGTGCTCTAATTCTTCATTGAGTTAACTTTTTCTTCTTTTTCCCTTTTTTCCTAAGTCAACTTCAAAATATAACATTAGTTTGGTTGACTTTTCCCCATGCTATATGAGACTATGGTCTTTTGGGGATACCTACACCAGTAAGTCTTCCCAGACCTCTTCATCAAGAGGTGGGGGACATTACATCAAAGTGGTTTAACATATTTTAGAAGGTAAATAATAAAGTGATGAGTGTATTATAATTCAAAGTGAATACAAAATAAATTATTTAAATAATAAATTTAATGGATAAATTAGAAGTGGGTTAACCCTAAAATAAGGAAAGTGGGCAAAGTGACCTAGAAGATGCTTCTAAGGAAGCTACTTGGAGAGTATAAATAAGAGGCAAAGCTCTCTCATTTCATATCACACTTGAGAATATTGAATACATATAGGTGACTGAGGTAACCAAAGGATATCTAAGATGAATTTTAGAGGGAAGGTGAAGAAAAGAAGGTCGGAATTCAAGGGAGGATAAATTCTTTTGATGATGCTTTCTAAGGTATGTTATTTATAGGTCATCTCACCATTTTTGCAATATTTTATTTTCTAGAATGATTCAGACCATGAAGTTGATAGGCCATTGAGGAAACATATCCAAGTATATTTGGTAAAAATTTCATCTTGTGGGTCATTTTATTTTTGGAGTTACACTTTGTGGAAAATAGGGTTTGTGGCTAGTGTTGAAACTAGTCTAAAACAAATGTTTCAGGTAAAAACATCATAAATTCTTCATAACAAATCAAAATTAAGTAAGAAAAAATGTGTTGGTTAGATTACAGTATGTAGTATTATGTGTAACATTTTTAGATCGATTCAACAAATATTCCATGCGGGGCACGCTCTACAAGGTCTCTCTCTAGAATAAGCTAGAATTCAACAAGGTATGGCATTTTTTCTATAACTCCTTTTCTGGGAGTTTCCAAGTAGTGACACCTGGAGGAATTTCATAAAACAAATGGAAGAACATTGTGTACTATTTTCATATCTTTATTCATTATAGGTACATAGTTATGATTATTTCAAGTTATGGTTGTTGACTAATCCAAAACTAGTCATGTGAGACTAAAGAAAAGTTTGATGAAAATGCTAGTCTCTTGTTGTGAGAGTTAAGGAAGGTTTGCAGGTATGTGATCATATACACCAGGTATATTACATAGTTACAAATCATATTTGGATGATGAAATTGATGAGGGCTTTTGGTTAAGGTACATGTTGGGTACA
>JZKD02S2104980.1:19865-47970 GCA_000966675.3 Picea glauca
CAGGTTGATTACAGGTTGTTTGGTACAGGTTGGTGCATGGTTGATGCACTTGTTTATGGTACAGGTTGATTACAGGTTGAGGTATAGGTTGATGCATGGTTCAGGTTTATTGGTATAGTTTTATAGTGGTATATCTCATAGTGATAGTGTGACAATGGTTCCATAATTCTACTTCTACTTCATGGCAGTTGGATGGGGTAAGGACAGGTGGTTGTAGCCACCTTCCGGTTGTAGCAAGAGGACATAAGGGGTTGTAGCGAGAGAATAGGGTATTTGGAGCTTTCCTCAGGTTGTAGCCTGAGAAACAAGGGGGTTGGAGCCTCCTTCGAGTTGCAGCTAGAAAACAAAGGAAGTTGGTTCTTCCAATGAATGTAATTCTTCAAGACATATAAGAAAAAATATTCCGTGGTTTTCTCCTGATTTGGGTTTCCACGTAAAACAATGATGTACTGCGTATGTGTATGATTGTTCATTTGTTCATTACTTATTTACTCTGTAGTTATTGGATGATAATGCTACATTGATATAAAACTTGGATTATATGGTTAAAAACGATTAAATTTCTCTATTACTAATTCACCCCCCCTCTGAGTAATCCAATAACTATTTATATAGTGAAATATCTATATGATAAGATTTTGTTCCACATTAAAAACCATTCTACTCTGCTACACCCCTTTTTAATGGTATTCCAAGATTCGTAGTCTGCCTAAAAACAATAAAATAAAAAATACACTAATTCACTCATATTTTGAATTAACATGAACTTGAAAGACATTTTATTATCACAAATACACCACAACTATTCCATTGCTTTTTCATTCTTGTAGTAGTAAACAAGAAAGGATGTAGAGTAGAAAGTCCCTACCTTTTAGGAAGAGTTGTCATTGGTTGATTTGACGTGCATGTTTCTTATGCGCATTGACTATAAGTAGATCAGGGTTTCCTTGTTTCTTCTGGACAATCCCACTGCAGAATCTCCAATTTTACCTTTCATGAACTTGGTTGGATTTGTATCTATGCCAATTATCCTAGATGCCCCTCTCATCCTCGCACCCTCTGAAACCTATACACAGCTAAAAGGTCATTACTGTCACAAATTAGAGACTTACAGAAAGTCAAATCATGAAAATTAGGGGAAATTGTTTGGAAACAATAACAAATAGAATGTCGATTTCGAGAATATGGACGAGAATGAAAGTACTCACTGCAAATCCTACAGTGCCAAGGTCAGAAATGGCCACTTTTGATCCAGGTTCAATATTGGCTATGTATAAAGCAGCTCCAACACTTGATTAAATATCCAACAAAAATAATTATTTTCCATTCTAATACTATATTTATTCTAGCTAGTTAATACAGAGAATTATAGATTCGTCATGTATTTATACCGAAGTGGAATATGCATAAAAAGATTAACAGATCTAGTAATTGATACCTGTAGTTAGATCTATCATTGGTTGTATGCACATTGTGATTTGATTTGCATGTTGCTCATGCGCATTGAGTGTGGGGTTTCCTCGTTTCTTCCTACAACGAATTGTTTAGTTTTCATAAAAACTTATGAGTATGGTCTTCAGAAAAATAATCGTGGTTTTGGTTTTGGTTTTGGTTTTGGTTTTTAATATATCATGATGATTTTTTATTATTTTTTTGTATACCTTATGAACGGTTATGCATGCACGCATTTGATTTTTTAATTAGATTCCCATATGGTCAAGGTTGTCTGCAAATATGATCTAGCAGACATGTTTGTCTTGCAGTCTATTCATGTGAGAGAGACATAACATCTTAAAAAACACGTAATGTCCATGTGCATATGAAAAATGACACTTGTGGTAGGATTTTAGCAATCTGTACCACTTAATTAATGAGGTCTAGAAATTGATGAGGCCACAACAAATACCACATAACTGACTATATATAGACACAAACAATCGTGATTTCATTGGATATTGTTTTAACTTGTTAAGAATTTTTAAATTAACAACATGATCATGTAAATATGGGTTGGATTTATAGTTTTAATAGTCTAGGAATCACATTTTATGATTTTAGGAACATGGCAGTGTCAATCTGCGACTAGCTGACATAATCCATTTGGGTGTAGAATGATTCCATGCACCACCTACTTGCTCTTCATGGGACAAGTAACACCCTGAAGGGAGAACATGGCAGTGCGAGTTCCCCAATGCAATCCACAAACTCCAATTCCATGAATTCCATCCTGAGTAGATAAGTTCAATGACTCGGGAGTAGTGCGAAATGGATTTTATAGCTCGATGAATATTTGGAGTGGTTGTAAGAGCAAGGTTGCAAGGTCGAATCCGTATTTATTGGAGTGGTTGTAAGAGAAATGTTTCAAGGTCGAATCCATATTTATTGGTATACCTCTCAGTTTCAGTTTTAGATCAAGATCCAGATGCAGATCCAACATTCTAGATATCGAAATAGTGGTGCATGCATTAATTTCCCTGTTAAAGTTTCTGGATATGAGCTCTTATTACGTATATAAAACAACTAGCTATTTTTGCGAGGAGAATAAATCTTCATTTTACGAGCTCTGTATATAATATGACCTACCTCTATGTGAGCTCTGTTTAATGAAAAAACTATTATTGTACGATATTATACGACCGAAGAATTGATAAAGAAAACAACATGTCTTTTGTCTCTCGTCCTTCTCATTAAGAAAAAAAAGAAAAAAGACAACCAACAGGTAGGGAGGAAGGGAGAGAAAGGCCAACAAGCAAGAGCCGAACCGTGAGAAAGACTGAAATTATAGTTAAAAAAAGAAAGAAAAACAAACAATCTAAGTTCTAAATCTATACTTGATATATAAATCCCGGGTCACGTCTAGTGGTAGAATTCTTTTTCCATTGTTCCAATCTGAACAATAAAGGATGTATGCATGTGAATAACTTTCCATGTTTGTTGGCATATCTATAAGTTTAAACTGAAAACAAAATTTATTAAGAAAATGCCCCAACATTACTGTAGAAAAAAATCCAAAATCTAAGTTGATGCAGGAAGAACTGTGCCACCAAGCACGTGAATAAGTACATAAATGGTGTTTACAAATACAACAACACAGTCCATGAAACTAGCAAGAAATTTTTATAATCCAAACCGTAGCATTGCGTATAAGATCGTGACCGTACTGTATAAGGCAGAGAAATGAATTTTCTCGATTGAGTGGTTAGTTTATTTATATATCAACTAGTTTGCATTCAAACCTAAAGTGATTACTCCATTATTGTACGATAAAGAAAATATGAAATATTCGAAGTTATACCTTGCAAGTTTGATCAATCTTGATCTGTAACTAGTTAAACCCCTATTCCTGGCACCTTTTCTTCTGGGTAAACCTCTAGGTATGGAACCAAGAACTCCATTGGTGAATCTGTGAGATCAGACAACTCCTCTGAGGGTCGGTAAGGAAGGGTCCTTTTTTAAGGGGCCCCAACCCCACGAAAGCATAGATAGGAACGTGGGGCCCCAACCCCACGAAGAACAATTAAGCCTCATCATCTTGAGTTTTTTTTAGTTTAATTGAGTGTTTACAAACAATGCCAATGATCATTATAGCATACAATCCAACTGTAAAGCCTCATCATCTTGGTTCTGAAGAAACTGTTTCGGTGATCATGAAATTTCACACCTCTGAAATTACTTAGCCAATATATAAAGACATAGGTTATTGTTCGTGAAATTCAAGTATAAGTAAGAAAAAATAACATTGCAAGGTAGTGGAGAAAACGAAATGTCTTCATAACTAGATTTCCTCTATATTAGTTCAATTTTAGGTAGTTTAATATATAGTTTTCTCTAAAGAACTGAAGAAAAAATGAAAGATGAGAATCGATTTATTTTGCATAGAAACATATTGAATCAAATATCAAACACAATGGTGCAATATATTAATCATGGAAAGAAAATGACCTGCCTCCGTATTTGTGTGCTTGAAGGAAATCCAACAATGGACAGATATCGGTTCAAAACTTGAACTCCACTACCAATGGAAGATGGTTGTGTTGGGCGAGGGATGATGGAGAAGGGTGCTCGAAGGAAATCCAACAATGGACAAATATCGGTTGAAAACATGAACTCCACTACTAATGGAAGATGCTTGTGTTAGGTGAGGGATGATGCAAAAGGGATTAGAGGTGCCCAACCTGCATTAGAAAACAATGTTTTATGTCAACAACCTGCATGCAGTTATCATAGTCGAGGGAGTGTTTGACCTCTCAATTGCAATCTGGTAAGAGATTGCCTTACTTCTGAAATTACTTTTATGAAAATATTACGTACTTGGTCTAAACATAGTGCAATATTCTGAATATAGACAAGATGCAAGGATCATTAACAGGTACTTACAGAAAGTATCATTAACAGGTACATAAAATATTTTGTTCTTATGGGAGCATACGAAAAATAGTTTGTTGTTATGGGAGTAGTTCAGCATGCATATACTAGAACTGGAGACATCCACCTCCTCTTCACGACCACAGACATAAGCATCCACCACCTCTTCACTGCCACAGACAGAAGCAAGTAAATACCACATTCAACATCTTTGTCCAAAGATTAGAGGACTTTGTGTGGTGTGCAGGAGAAGCATGTAAATAAGAGGTATCAAAACACCTCGTGGAGCTCAAGATCACGAGATCACAACAACTCAATATCAAAATATCACAACAACTGTGAAGCCGTTGCCATGCACAAATATATATAATAGATATTAGCTGGACTATGCATGGGGAAACATTTCCAGAAAGCATTTAATTTTAGAGAAGTAATGTTAACTTCAAAGTTAGCATTACTTCATTTTGTACCCAGTTTTCTAAGTTAACATTCGAACCAAGTAAATTATGTTAAACATTATCCTAAGTTTGCCTCGATATGAGGCCAAATAAGAGAGCCAAACTAAAAACTTATGATATAATATGACATGCAACTCCAAAAAATTAGAAATTTTGAAAAACTTTGGGTTAAATTCATTGGTTTCTATGCAACACTAATATATCTCTAGAAAACCGATTACTATAGTCCCTACCAGCCCGAAGGATACAGACTAATAAGACTTTTTCATGTTTCTATGTTGTATATTTTTCATTTTTCTACATTGTATACAATATTTTAAACTATCCTTTTTGATGAGTTGACACACTCATATTGGGAGATCACTTCATATTATGCTAATATTCTCTCCATGATGATGTTTACTTTGATAACTTTCAAAACCTTTTACTCATATTTTCAATGTCAAACATTTATGTTTACATGAAATATTATAATTATTAGTTGGAATTATTATTAATAATTTATTATGAGAATGTGAAAAATAATTATTTACAAAAAATTACACACAACATACTACCTATCATTCTTAAATCCTATTGATTTTTTTCATCACCTTTCAACTATTCTTAGATCTTTTAGATATTTTCACCACCTTCCAACTAATTTTCAAGGACATCATGATAAATTGAGATAAAATAATCTTTAATATGGATGAATGGATGGATATTTCTTTCATCATAACATCACAAGCGTGAGATATGAAATAGAGAAAGCCTTATGCAACCTAGCTTCTTTGGTTAAAAGATTCATAAGTTCCTTTGCTTCAACTACACATTATTGTTTTTTTCTTCTAAATAAAGGTTGTGTTAAGAGATTTTGTGAAGCTATCGTGTTTGGAACTTTAGGTTTTTTTAACCCAAGATTTTCCATAGATGAAGTAACGAAATGATATTTAATTAAGCTATAGTGAGATTTCACAAAAATGTATTTCTTAAAACACAATTACGACAAAGTACAATTAGGGATGATTATGATATGTAAACCACTTTGTATATTTTAATGTAGTCTCACCAAAATAGATCTACAAACTATAATGACTATAGTGAAATAATACTTGATAGTGTAACTATCTTTTTTCCTTTGTTAGTTCTTTAAATGTGAAAATAAAACATACCAATCACATTTTTTAACTAATGAATATAATTGCAATAGAAAAGACATACACATGATTGGACACAAAATGTATCTTGGAAACTTAAGATAAGAAAATGAAGGATTGTGCTTTCTATGTTATCTTATTATGTAGATTACAATACATATTAAAAATCTATTCAAGCTTGTTGCTAAGATATGATACATTATGGTCTTTCATAACCTTGTAAAATATGATTGTGTCTCTTTGTTGCATCAATATCTCCTCCAGACTCTTCATATTATGGAACCATCGATGACTAATGAAATAGACCATCCTTTTACCTCCTCTTGGTAATTTTTTTATAGCTAGAAATAGGGTTAGGTTTAGGATTTCTAAACTATCTTAGAGCTTCCATGATACTTTAAGAAGTTTCTAGTGGATTTCCACATGCTACTAACTTCCCATATTCAAATTATGGTAAGTTGATCCATGTGGATATCAATGGCCATCCACTTATTCCAACTGGATCAAAACAGTGTGTTGGCAACTCACTGTTTTTAGTAGTTTTTCGGTTCCTAAACTTTCGAGGCCATTTTGATGACCTAAACAACACTTTTTCATGACCGAGAACCTCAATGATAGTTGAAGGATTTGATTGAGCCCCAAAAATGAAGCTCCTCGTTGATACCTTTCCAACGAGCTACCATGTTCCCCAAACAAAGATCATATGCCAAAGTTACGCCCCCGGGAAGTTGATGCACCAAACTACCCAAAACGGGGTCCACAAAACTGTTGGCTTTTCATCTTTCGGGGTTAGGGTTTTGTATTTTATTTATTTTAAAAAGGAATTTGGAGCCTCATTGTAACACTCATATTCTTGTGAATGTGAGTAGCCATCACATCTCTTTTAAGAGATAAGCTGTCACCATTCTAGCGAGTCTTTAACTTTGTATTTCTATAGTTTGCTCATTAATAAAAATTGTGTATTACTGTATATCTGTGCCTCTTGTTATATATCTAATGTATCTCTATTATATTATTGGATCTCTTGAAATATATCTATATATTTCTATGTTATATCTTCGCTCTCATTTCATGCTGAAAATAATCTGGATTAATGGTATCAGAACATGCTGCTCTTGATCGTTTTTCAGTGCATGTCCCTGACGAGGTCCGAGTGTAGCAAGTTGGGTCTCTAGCTTGTCACTCTTGAGGACAATCGACCTCGCACGCCCAATAAACTTTCCATGGTTGAAGAAAATAAAAAAAATAGAGCATAAGATTCTATCAATATGTTGCTTGAGCAAGCTCTCACACGATAGAGGGATGAAATGATGACGAATTTTTCCCACATCTTTCAACCCCTGCCAATAACAGCATGAACATCTTCATTAAGCAACCACTTTGGAAGGACCTCTCATTTCAAGGTACAAGTCAATTTTGACATTCCCATATTTGAAGGTCAGATAGATGCAGATGCCCTAGAAAAATAGTTAAATCTACTAGAAGGTTATTTATCTGTTCACAATTTTTTCAATAAGGAAAATATCACCTTCGCACTCCTTAAGGATCTCCCCCACGTCAAACATTAGTGGGAAACTTACTGGGAGCAAAGTTCCACATAGGAGTCTGGAATATATGGGGTCGAGCCCACTTGGGAGTTTTTTGTGGATGCAGTCAAGGAACAATATTACCCTATTGGTAACTATGAAAACCAATACATGAGATGGACCACACTTCAACAAGAGAGGGGCCAAACAATGTTGGAGTTCACAAATAATTTCCATACCTTGCACACCAAGCCGGGTATCAAATACTCTGAGAAAAATCTGGTTCTGAAATACCACGAGGCTCTGCATAGGTACATCCAAACCGAAATGGATTTCTTGGAAATGTCATCACTAGGAGCTGCCTAACGATATGCTATCAAAATTGAGCAGAAATTTAGGCACCAGAACAAACGGGATTTTGGGTCTGCAAATCCGCAACAACCAAAGCATGATAAAGACGACCCTAAAAAACAACCTCCAAAAAACTAGTCCAACCCACAGGAAAAGAAGGGTCATGGGAAGATGACGAAGGACACTGGAAAGTGGTGTGATTTCCACAAAATCCCCTAGCACAACACTGATGAATGTCGCACAAAACAACCATTGGTGGCTGAGATCAAAGAAAAGGAGTTGAACCCCGATTCAAAATTAGATTCGGAAAATAATGGGAGAATATGGATCATTGACATAGATGATCCAGATGGATATTAGGGGCCACCCACCTATTCCACTGGATCAGAACAAAGTTTTCCACTTTGGCAGTTTTTTGGTAGTTTTTCGGGCCCCAAACTTCGGGGACCATTTTGAGGCCTTAAACGATGTTTTTTTGGGGATTTAGGGCCTAGGTGATCGTTAGAGGTACTAGGTCCAGTAAAAAATCATTCTTTTCAGTTATACCTTTCCAATGGTGTATTGATCACCCCAAACAAATATCGCATGCTAAAGTTACGCCCCTGGGAAGTTGACGTATCAACTACCCCCATTGGGACCCGCAAACCTTTTGGCTTTTCATCTTTCAGGGTTAGGGTTTTGGATTTTCCTTATGTTAAAAAGGGCTTTGGAGCCTCATTGTAACAATCATCTTCTTGCAAATGCGAGTAGCCATCACATATCTTCTCAGAGATAAGTTGCCACCATTCTAGCAAGTCTTTCACTATATATTTCTACAGTTTTGTACATTTCACTCATTAATAGAAATTTTGTATTACTGTATCTTTGTTTTTATGGTTATATCTCTATTATATTATTGGATATCTGATATATCTCTATACATTTATTTATTATATATCTTCTCTCATTTTTTGTTGAAAATAATCTGTATCAGTGGTATCAGAGAAGACTGCTCTTGATGATTTTTTTGTACATGTCCCCGATGAGGTATGAGTATAGAAAGTTGGGTCTCGAGCTTGTCTCTCTTGAGGATAATCGCTCTCTCACACCCAAGAAACCCTCCATGGTGGAAGAAAAGAAAAACGATAGAGCATAATATTCTATCAATCTGTTGCTTGAGCAAGCTCTCACATGATAGAGGGATGAAGTGATGGAAAATTTTTCCCACATCCTTCAACGCCCGTCGATAGAAGCAGGCAACAGGAACATATTCATCAAGAAACCACTTTGGAGGCACCTCGCATTTCAAGGTACAAGTTAATTTTGACATTCAAATATTTGAAGGTCAGATAGGTGCAGATTCCCTAGAAAAATGGTTAAATCTGCTAGAAGGGTATTTCTCTGTTCACAATTTTTCCGATAGGGAAAATATCACCTTCGCACTCCTTAAGGATCCCCCCCATGTCAAACATTGGTGGGAAATTTATTGGGAGAAAATTTCCACAGAGGAGTCTAGAATATATGGGGCTGAGCCCACTTGGTATTTTTTTCTAGATGCAGTCAAGGAACAATATTACCCTGTTGGTAATTATGATGACCAATACATAAGATGAACCACACTGCGACAAGAGAGGGGCCAAACAGTTCTGGATTTCAAAAATAATTTCCATACCTTGTGCACCAAGCTGGGTATCAAAGACTCTGAGTGACATCTGTTTTTGAAATTATACGGGGCGTTGCATAGGTAAATCCAAACCAAAATGGATTTCTTGGACATCTCATCACTGGGAGCTGCCTATCAATATGCTGTCAAAATCGAGAAGAAGTTTAGGCACCAGAACAAATGGGAGTTTGGGTATGAAAATCCACAACAACTGAAGTATGATAAAGATGACCCTAACAAAAATCCTCCCAAAAACCCATCCAAGCCATAGGAAAAGAAGGGTAACATAAAGACGAAGAAGGACACTAGAAAGTGGTGCATTTTCCACAAAATCCCCTAGCACAACACTGATGAATTTCACTCAAAACAATCATTAGTAGCCGATATCAAAGAAAAATAGTCGAATCCATATTCAAAAAATATTGCAGAAGACAGGTCATCGACACATACCCCACTACTACTGTCATGACCACAACAATTAAACTAGAAGAACTAGTAGATCCTAATGAGGGGGAGTGCCTCTTTCATTTAAATATGTGTGTGAAGGGGACCCCATTGCATTTTATTGTAGATATAAGAAGCCAGAAGAACCTCATCTCAGGATAGGTCGTCACATAGTTGGGATTGTTGACAACACCACACCCGTAACCATACAACATCTGGTGGCTTCGCCAGGGATGAGATATTCGCGTTAGCCATCAATGTCCATTGTCATACGACATCCAACCCTTCAAGGATGAGGTATTATGTGATGTCTGTGATGTTCTTTTGGGCCAACATATATGTGGAAGCACCAGGATGTTTATGAGTCTCGACCCTGTAGTGTCATTGTTACTTTGGGGGGTCATCTCTACAAAATACCAGAGGTAGTTCCAACTACTATCCCACCTAAAAAGTGTCTCAAGGTAGTATCTCATACTAAAAAATTCAGCTTCTTCACAATCTATTTAAAAGGTGCATAGACAGACACTGCAACCACTGTAGCCTTGGTACAAGAACCTTCTACCCAACATAAGAAGATCGTCAATATTGAAGAAAAGTACAATGATTATTTCTGCAGATAGTCATCTCATGTAGCCAGACTAGTTAAAAAGGTCCAACCCTTCAAACGTCAGGTTCTCGACAACCTTTCAAAAGACAAGCATCCCAACTGCTCCAATAAGGAAAGCAACTCACCAAGGTTCAAATTCAGAAAATGCTTCTCGCTCTCCCATGAAAACTAAACACAATGGAGATAATTGATTCCTAAGGAGGGAGGATTGATTCATATGGATATCGGTTGCCACCCACCTATTCCATTGGATCATAACATATTTTTCCACCTTGGCAGTTTTTTGGGTCCCAAACTTCTGGGGCCATTTTGAGGCCCTAAATGAATTTTTTTGGGGATCTTCAATGCTTGTTTAAGCTAGTTGAAAATATTTCTTCTCGGTTATTCCTTTCCAACGGTGTATCGAGTGACCCAAACGGATATCATATGAAAAAAGTTATGCCCCTAGGAAGTTGACGTATCAACTACCCCCATTGGGGCCCACAAACATTTTGGATTTTCATCTTCCGGGGTTAGCGTTTTGGATTTTCCTTATGTTAAAAAAGACTTTGGAGCCTCATTGTAACAATCATATTCTTGCGAATGTGAGTATCCATCACATATATTCTTCAAGATAAGTTGCCACCATTCTAGCGAGTCTTTCATTCTGTATTTCTACAGTTTTGTATATTTTGCTCATTAATAGAAATTGTGTATTACTGTATCTCTTTTTTATGGTTATATCTATGTTATATTATTGCATATATGATATATCTTTGTACATTTATTTATTATATCTCTGCACTCATTTCATACTGAAAATAATCCGGATAAGTAGACCCCACTGCTACTATCACGACAACAAGAATTCAACTAGAAGAAATAACAGATCTTGAAGAGGGGGAGTGCCTCTTTCATTCATAGATGTGGGTTAAGGGGACCTTGTTGCATTTCATTGTTGATAGCAAAATCTAGAAGAACCTCATCTCAACAGAGGTCATCAAACAGTTGGGATTTTCGACAACACCACACTCGCAACCATACAACATCAAGTGTCTTCACCATGGACGAGATCTCTGTGTCAGCCAACAATGTCTATTTTCATATGACATCCAACCCTTCAAGGATGAGGTATTATGTGATGTTTCCCCGTTGGATGTATATTATGTTCTTTTGGGCCAACCATATATGTGGAAGTTCCATGATATTTATGAGTCTCGATCCCGTAGTGTCATTGTTACTCTGGGGGGTTATCTCTACAGGATAACAGAGATAGTTCCAACTACTCTCCCACCTAAACAGTGTTGCAAAGTAGTATCTCATACTACAAAATTGAAATTCTTCACGATCTGTTCAAAAGGTGAACAAAAGAACATTGCAACCACTGCAACCTCAGTCCAAGCACCTTCTATCTAGAAAAAGAAGGTAAAAAATATTGAAACAAATCACAAATATTCCTTATGCACATAGTCATCTCAACAGGTTCTCAACAAGCTCCCACAAACCAAGAAGCCCAACTTCTCCAGAAAGGAAAGCAACTCACTAAGGTTCAGATTCAACAAGTGCTTTCCCCTCTCCCGTGAGAACTCAACACAATGGATACCATTGCTTCCTAATGAAGGAGGATTGATCTAGGTGGATATCAATGTCCACCCATCCATTCCAACTGGCTTAAAACAGTTTGTTTGAAACTTACTAGTTTTAGTAGTTTTTCGGTTCTTAAACTTCCAGGGCCATTTTGAGGACCTAAACAACACTATTTCATGATCGGGAACCTCAATGATAGATAAAGGTTTTGATTGAGTCCCCAAAATTAAACTCCTTGTCGATACCTTTCCAACTAGCTATCATGTGCCCCAAACAAATATTGTATGCCAAAGTTATGGCCCGAGGAAGTTGATACACCAAACTACCCAAAATGGGGTCCACAAAACTGTTTTCTTTTCATCTTCTGGAGTTAGGGTTTTGGATTTTATTTATGTTAAAAAGGCCTTTGGAGCCTCATTGAAAAAATCATCTTCTTGCCAATGTGAGTGGTCATCACATCTCTTCTCAGAGATAAGCTGCCACCATTCTAGTGAGTCTTTCACTCTGTATTTCTTTAGTTTTGTACATTTCACTCATTAATAGAAATTGTGTATTACTGTATATCTGTGTCTCTTGTTATATATCTGATATATCTCTATTATATTATTGAATCTCTTGCAATATCTCTGTATATTTATGTGTTATATTTCCGCTCTCATTTCGTGCCGAAAATAATCTGGATCATAAACTAACATGGTGGTCACTTGGACCCATGAAGAATATTTGGACCATTTCCTTGAGAGGGTTGTAACTTTCAAATATGATCTCAATTTTGAGAAAATGAACAATTGTTGGAAATATATCAACCCATAGAATGAAAAATATAGATAGGGACTTTTTGTATGGCATGAGGTTCTAAAAAATGCCACTTATTTGACCCTCAAATGGAGGATTTATTGTTTNACATTATTGTTTTTTTCTTCTAAATAAAGGTTGTGTTAAGAGATTTTGTGAAGCTATCGTGTTTGGAACTTTAGGTTTTTTTAACCCAAGATTTTCCATAGATGAAGTAACGAAATGATATTTAATTAAGCTATAGTGAGATTTCACAAAAATGTATTTCTTAAAACACAATTACGACAAAGTACAATTAGGGATGATTATGATATGTAAACCACTTTGTATATTTTAATGTAGTCTCACCAAAATAGATCTACAAACTATAATGACTATAGTGAAATAATACTTGATAGTGTAACTATCTTTTTTCCTTTGTTAGTTCTTTAAATGTGAAAATAAAACATACCAATCACATTTTTTAACTAATGAATATAATTGCAATAGAAAAGACATACACATGATTGGACACAAAATGTATCTTGGAAACTTAAGATAAGAAAATGAAGGATTGTGCTTTCTATGTTATCTTATTATGTAGATTACAATACATATTAAAAATCTATTCAAGCTTGTTGCTAAGATATGATACATTATGGTCTTTCATAACCTTGTAAAATATGATTGTGTCTCTTTGTTGCATCAATATCTCCTCCAGACTCTTCATATTATGGAACCATCGATGACTAATGAAATAGACCATCCTTTTACCTCCTCTTGGTAATTTTTTTATAGCTAGAAATAGGGTTAGGTTTAGGATTTCTAAACTATCTTAGAGCTTCCATGATACTTTAAGAAGTTTCTAGTGGATTTCCACATGCTACTAACTTCCCATATTCAAATTATGGTAAGTTGATCCATGTGGATATCAATGGCCATCCACTTATTCCAACTGGATCAAAACAGTGTGTTGGCAACTCACTGTTTTTAGTAGTTTTTCGGTTCCTAAACTTTCGAGGCCATTTTGATGACCTAAACAACACTTTTTCATGACCGAGAACCTCAATGATAGTTGAAGGATTTGATTGAGCCCCAAAAATGAAGCTCCTCGTTGATACCTTTCCAACGAGCTACCATGTTCCCCAAACAAAGATCATATGCCAAAGTTACGCCCCCGGGAAGTTGATGCACCAAACTACCCAAAACGGGGTCCACAAAACTGTTGGCTTTTCATCTTTCGGGGTTAGGGTTTTGTATTTTATTTATTTTAAAAAGGAATTTGGAGCCTCATTGTAACACTCATATTCTTGTGAATGTGAGTAGCCATCACATCTCTTTTAAGAGATAAGCTGTCACCATTCTAGCGAGTCTTTAACTTTGTATTTCTATAGTTTGCTCATTAATAAAAATTGTGTATTACTGTATATCTGTGCCTCTTGTTATATATCTAATGTATCTCTATTATATTATTGGATCTCTTGAAATATATCTATATATTTCTATGTTATATCTTCGCTCTCATTTCATGCTGAAAATAATCTGGATTAATGGTATCAGAACATGCTGCTCTTGATCGTTTTTCAGTGCATGTCCCTGACGAGGTCCGAGTGTAGCAAGTTGGGTCTCTAGCTTGTCACTCTTGAGGACAATCGACCTCGCACGCCCAATAAACTTTCCATGGTTGAAGAAAATAAAAAAAATAGAGCATAAGATTCTATCAATATGTTGCTTGAGCAAGCTCTCACACGATAGAGGGATGAAATGATGACGAATTTTTCCCACATCTTTCAACCCCTGCCAATAACAGCATGAACATCTTCATTAAGCAACCACTTTGGAAGGACCTCTCATTTCAAGGTACAAGTCAATTTTGACATTCCCATATTTGAAGGTCAGATAGATGCAGATGCCCTAGAAAAATAGTTAAATCTACTAGAAGGTTATTTATCTGTTCACAATTTTTTCAATAAGGAAAATATCACCTTCGCACTCCTTAAGGATCTCCCCCACGTCAAACATTAGTGGGAAACTTACTGGGAGCAAAGTTCCACATAGGAGTCTGGAATATATGGGGTCGAGCCCACTTGGGAGTTTTTTGTGGATGCAGTCAAGGAACAATATTACCCTATTGGTAACTATGAAAACCAATACATGAGATGGACCACACTTCAACAAGAGAGGGGCCAAACAATGTTGGAGTTCACAAATAATTTCCATACCTTGCACACCAAGCCGGGTATCAAATACTCTGAGAAAAATCTGGTTCTGAAATACCACGAGGCTCTGCATAGGTACATCCAAACCGAAATGGATTTCTTGGAAATGTCATCACTAGGAGCTGCCTAACGATATGCTATCAAAATTGAGCAGAAATTTAGGCACCAGAACAAACGGGATTTTGGGTCTGCAAATCCGCAACAACCAAAGCATGATAAAGACGACCCTAAAAAACAACCTCCAAAAAACTAGTCCAACCCACAGGAAAAGAAGGGTCATGGGAAGATGACGAAGGACACTGGAAAGTGGTGTGATTTCCACAAAATCCCCTAGCACAACACTGATGAATGTCGCACAAAACAACCATTGGTGGCTGAGATCAAAGAAAAGGAGTTGAACCCCGATTCAAAATTAGATTCGGAAAATAATGGGAGAATATGGATCATTGACATAGATGATCCAGATGGATATTAGGGGCCACCCACCTATTCCACTGGATCAGAACAAAGTTTTCCACTTTGGCAGTTTTTTGGTAGTTTTTCGGGCCCCAAACTTCGGGGACCATTTTGAGGCCTTAAACGATGTTTTTTTGGGGATTTAGGGCCTAGGTGATCGTTAGAGGTACTAGGTCCAGTAAAAAATCATTCTTTTCAGTTATACCTTTCCAATGGTGTATTGATCACCCCAAACAAATATCGCATGCTAAAGTTACGCCCCTGGGAAGTTGACGTATCAACTACCCCCATTGGGACCCGCAAACCTTTTGGCTTTTCATCTTTCAGGGTTAGGGTTTTGGATTTTCCTTATGTTAAAAAGGGCTTTGGAGCCTCATTGTAATAATCATCTTCTTGCGAATGCGAGTAGCCATCACATATCTTCTCAGAGATAAGTTTCCACCATTCTAGAAAGTCTTTCACTATATATTTCTACAGTTTTGTACATTTCGCTCATTAATAGAAATTTTGTATTACTGTATCTTTGTTTTTATGGTTATATCTCTATTATATTATTGGATATCTGATATATCTCTGTACATTTATTTATTATATATCTGCTCTCATTTTTTGCCGAAAATAATCTGTATCAGTGGTATCAGAGAAGACTGCTCTTGATGATTTTTCTGTACATTTCCCCGATGAGGTATGAGTATAGAAAGTTGGGTCTCGAGCTTGTCTCTATTGAGGAAAATCGCTCTTGCACACCCAAGAAACCCTCCATGGCAGAAGAAAATAAAAACGACAGAGCATAATATTCTATCAATCTATTGCTTGAGCAAGCTCTCACACGACAGAGGGATGAAGTGATGGAGAATTTTTCCCACATCCTTCAACGCTTGTCAATAGAAGCAGGCACATATTCATCAAGCAACCACTTTGGAGGCACCTCACATTTCAAGGTACAAGTTAATTTTGACATTCCTATATTTGAAGGTCAGATAGGTGCAGATTCCCTAGAAAAATGATTAAATCTGCTAGAAGGGTATTTCTCTGTTCACAATTTTTCCGATAGGGAAAATATCACCTTCGCACTCCTTAAGGCTCCCCCCCATGTCAAACATTGGTGGGAAATTTATTGGGAGAAAATTTCCACAGAGGAGTCTAGAATATATGGGGCTGAGCCCACTTGGGATTTTTTTCTAGATGCAGTCAAGGAACAATATTACCCTGTTGGTAATTATGACGACCAATACATGAGATGAACCACACTGCGACAAGAGAGGGGCCAAATAGTTCTGGATTTCAAAAATAATTTCCATATCTTGTGCACCAAGATGGGTATCAAAGACTCTGAGTGACATCTGGTTTTGAAATTCTACGAGGCGCTGCATAGGTAAATCCAAACCAAAATGGATTTCTTGGACATCTCATCACTGGGAGATGCCTATCAATATGCTGTCAAAATTGAGAAGAAATTTAGGCACCAGAACAAATGGGAGTTCGGGTATGCAAATCCAAAACAACTGAAGTATGATAAAGATGACCCTAACAAAAATCCTCCCCAAAACCCATCCAAGCCATAGGAAAAGAAGGGTAACATAAAGACGAAGAAGGACACTAGAAAGTGGTGCATTTTCCACAAAATCCCCTGGCACAACACTGATGAATTTCACTCAAAACAATCATTAGTAGCCGATATCAAAGAAAAATAGTCGAACCCAGATTCAAAAAATACTGTAGAAGACAGGTCATTGATGCAGACCCCACTACTACTATCATGACCACAACATTTCAACTAGAAGAACTAGTAGATCCTGATGAGGGGGAGTGCCTCTTTCATTTAAATATGTGTGTGAAGGGGACCCCATTGCATTTTATTGTAGATATCAGAAGCCAGAAGAACCTCATCTCAGGATAGGTCGTCACATAGTTGGGATTGTTGACAACACCACACCCGCAACCATACAACATCAGGTGGCTTCGCCAGGGATGAGATATTCACGTTAGCCATCAGTGTCGATTGTCATATGACATCCAACCCTTCAAGGATGAGGTATTATGTGATGGCTGTGATGTTCTTTTGGGCCAACCATATATGTGGAAGCACCATGATGTTTATGAGTCTCAATCCCGTAGTGTCATTGTTACTCTGGGGGGTCATCTCTACAAAATACTAGAGGTAGTTCCAACTACTATCCCACCTAAAAAGTGTCTCAAGGTAGTATCTCATACTACAAAATTTAGCTTCTTCACAATCTGTTTAAAAGGTGCATAGACAAACACTGCAACCACTGTAGCCTTGGTACAAGAACCTTCTACCCAACATAAGAAGATCGTCAAGATTGAAGAAAAGTACAATGATTATTTCTGCAGATAGTCATCTCATGTAGCCAGACTAGTTAAAAAGGTCCAACCCTTCAAACATCAGGTTCTCGACAACCTTTCACAAGACAAGCATCACAACTGCTCCAATAAGGAAAGCAACTCATCAAGGTTCAAATTCAGAAAACGCTTCTCGCTCTCCCATGAAAACTAAACACAATGGGGAGAATTGATTCCTAAGGAGGGAGGATTGATCCATATGGATATTGGTGGCCACCCACCTATTCCATTGGCTCAGAACATATTTTTCCACCTTGGCAGTTTTTTGGGTCCCAAACTTCTGGGGCCATTTTGAGGCCCTAAATGAATTTTTTTTGGGATCTTCAATGATTATTTAAGCTAGTTGAAAATATTTCTTCTCTGTTATACCTTTCCAATGGTGTATCGAGCGACCCAAATGGATATCGTATGAAAAACGTATGCCCCTAGGAAGTTGACGTATCAACTACCCCCATTGGGGCCCGCAAACATTTTGGATTTTCATCTTCCGGGGTTAGGGTTTTGGATTTTCCTTATGTTAAAAAGGACTTTGGAGCCTCATTGTAACAATCATATTCTTGCGAATGTGAGTATCCATCACATATATTCTCCGAGATAAGTTGCCACCATTCTAGTGAGTCTTTCACTCTGTATTTCTATAGTTTTGTACATTTTGCTCATTAATAGAAATTGTGTATTACTGTATCTCTTTTTTTATGGTTATATCTATGTTATATTATTCGATATATGATATATCTTTGTACATTTATTTATTATATCTCTGCACTCATTTCATACCGAAAATAATCTGGATAAGTAGACCCCACTGCTACTATCGCGACAACAACAATTCAACTAGAAGAAATAACAGATCCTGAAGAGGGGGAGTGCCTCTTTCATTCATAGATGTGGGTTAAGGGGACCTTGTTTCATTTCATTGTTGATAGCAGAAGCTAGAAGAACCTCATCTCAGCAGAGGTCATCAAATAGTTGGGATTTTCGACAACACCACACTCACAACCATACAACATCAAGTGTCTTCACCATGGACGAGATCTCTGTGTCAGCCAACAATGTCTATTTTCATGCGACATCCAACCCTTCAAGGATGAGGTATTATGTGATGTTTCCCCGTTGGATGTATATTATGTTCTTTTGGGCCAACCATATATGTGGAAGTGCCATGATATTTATGAGTCTCGATCCCGTAGTGTCATTGTTACTCTGGGGGGTTATCTCTACAGGATAATAGAGATAGTTCCAACTACTCTCCCACCTAAACAATGTTGCAAGGTAGTATCTCATACTACAAAATTGAACTTCTTCAGAATCTGTTCAAAAGGTGAACAAAAGAACATTGCAACCACTGCAACCTCAGTCCAAGCACCTTCTATCTAGCAAAAGAAGGTCAAAAATATTGAAGCAAATCACAAAGATTCCTTATGCACACAATCATCTCATCAGGTTCTCAACAACCTCCCACAAACCAAGAAGCCCAACTTCTCCAGAAAGGAAAGCAACTCACTAAGGTTCAGATTCAACAAGTGCTTTCCCCTCTCCCCTGAGAACTCAACACAATGGAGACCTTTGCTTCCTAATGAAGGAGGATTTATCTAGGTGGATATCAGTGTCCACCCATCCATTCCAACTGGCTGAAAACAGTTTGTTGGAAACTTACTAGTTTTAGCAGTTTTTTCGGTTCCTAAACTTCCAGGGCCATTTTGAGGACCTAAACAACACTATTTCACGATCGGGAACCTCAATGATAGAGAAAGGTTTTGATTGAGTCCCCAAAATTAAGCTCCTTGTCGATACCTTTCCAACTAGCTGTCATGCGCCCCAAACAAATATTGTATGCCAAAGTTATGGCCCGGGGAAGTTGATACACCAAACTACCCAAAATGGGGTCCACAAAACTGTTTTCTTTTCATCTTCTGGAGTTAGGGTTTTGGATTTTATTTATGTTAAAAAGGCCTTTGGAGCTTCATTGAAACAATCATCTTCTTGCCAATGTGAGTGGCCATCACATCTCTTCTCAGAGATAAGCTGCCACCATTCTAGTGAGTCTTTCACTCTGTATTTCTTTAGTTTTGTACATTTCTCTCATTAATAGAAATTGTGTGTTACTGTATATCTATGTCTCTTGTTATATATCCGATATATCTCTATTATATTATTGAATCTCTTGCAATATCTCTGTATATTTATGTGTTATATTTACGTTCTCATTTCGTGCCGAAAATAATCCAAATCATAAGCTAACATGGTGGTCACTTGGACCCATGAAGAATATTTGGACCATTTCCTTGAGAGGGTTGTAACTTTCAAATATGATCTCAATTTTGAGAAAATGAACCATTGTTGGAAATATATCAACCCATAGAATGAAAAATATAGATAGGGACTTTTTGTATGGCATGAGGTTCTAAAAAATGCCACTTATTTGACCCTCAAATGGAGGATTTATTGTTTTGGTTTGTTAGTGTAATTTTTTAGGTTCTCACCATATATGGCCCAAAATCAACCCAAATTAAATATTCCCTTCCCTAAAGCATCAATGAAGTCATATGGTTAATACGTAAATCCATTGTGGGAGGATTTTGGTGTCCAAAATCTTTAGTTTTGAAGGGGATAAGGAAATAATTCCTCAAATTTCTTATAGTACTATTTGTCCTTGGCTAGTAATTAACCCTTCAATCCCATCTTGCAAATTTATCATTAATCCATCCAAATAATTTTGATATTATTCTATATAACTATGTTCTTTGTTAATTTTGGATGTGCCTCTTTTGATAAATCTTATATGTAGGTTAAACGTTTCCCTCTTCATCCTCATCAAGGATTGATGGCTCATATATTTTTGGTTTATCTACATTTACTACAAGGTAAATGCACATATAAGGTGGAAAATTAAGTTTGTAATAAAATTTTCCTACCTTCTTTGATATTTCAAAATGTCTATATCTCAGGGATTTTATTTTCTTCCCTGGTCCCTATAAACTTTCCTGATTAAGGTGCAATCAAAATTTATCTTCTACTAAGAGGGTCTTTTTTTTAAGCTAAAAAGGAGGAAAATTTCTATTATATCACAAATATAGTACAAAAATCTAAACAGGGGGGTTTTCCAAATAACTAGAAACTAGACCCCGAATTCCTATTCAATCCCAAGCCAAACTACAAAGTTTACTGTGTATCATCCACAACTCCAAAAACAAGCCTATGATTACTATGACCATAGCCTAAATTACGTTGATGAAAGGTAAAACTAGACTTAACCATAAATAAAACAAGCTTGAAAGTAGATAGAGCTAACTAGGTGGAAATAAAAAAAATCTTCATCTTGAATGGACACTTGAGAAGAGGGAATCCCTTTCCTAGCGCCCTGGCTCCTTCTTTACCCGGTGGTCATAGTTGTCCATTGGAAAGCACTATTGAAATTATATAGGGTCCTCTTCTTGGTCATCATCCACCACTATAGGGAAATTGAGCGAGCCCAGAGGGATTGGGTCAACTACTCCTTTCTCTTTCTGGTCTAGATTGTTTATGGTCTAAGTGACATGAAACTTAATACCATGTTTCAAGCTACAAGAAAATTCAAATTTATTGTCCAGGATATGAATGGTGCTGAGGATTTCACCATGGTATTGCTTGATCTAGATGAGAGCCTGACTACCAAGGCCTTCACAATCCAATACATTTCCATCATCCTAAAATAACGAGTGTCCCAGTTTAGAGAAGGCACTGGGTCTGGAACTCAATTCATTGTTTCCACTATAATATCGTACTCCGAGGTTTCCTTGCATTGATTCTTAACTCGGGTCTCCATGGTTTTTGCTGATTGAATTTACTCAGCAGAACATAGATCCCAGAAACACGTTATTGCAGCTTGCACATCCTTCTCCACTCTTGTGGCACAACCATGACCTTTGGACATTGAATATTCCTTGTCATGGTTCCCCACTCATGGTGATTTTTTACATGGTGAATGTAGATAAGACATAAAAGAGACGTTGAATATTCCTTGTCATGGTGAATTTTTGGATTCTTTTTCTAGTGATGAGCCATACTCAAACTGTTTTTATTCATGGGATTATGAATGTAGATAAGAGAGGAGGGTAGTGGGTAAAATATTAACTGGAGGCTCGATACATTGGAACTGAATGACCTTATGTCTCTTTTATTGCTTATAACCTCATCATACTTGTTCCTAGGGTGGTACTTGTGATTGGGATGGTTTAGAGCCCACCTGAGGATCATAGATTTTCCCATGATTATCAACACATATGTTGTTGGTCCTAAGGTCTACACCTGACTATTAAAGGGAAAATCTAGGCCACCTGAAGTTTGTAATTATTGGTTTTTTACGAGTAAGTTTTGTTGGTAAGATTAAGGACATGTTTTCAAAGTCGGTGCTCTGGTAGGACAGGCCACACAGTATAAAAGTAGGTTCTACTTTGCTAATGGTAAGGTATGAAAAGACAAACACAGACAATAAAAACAAGCAATGCAATGAATCAATTGTTTTGTGAAAACTAAGACCTAAAATAATATCTCAAGAATTAGACAAACATCTAGATGCAAATCATTCAACAATTTGAAAAAATAGAGGATCTTTCGTTGAACAATAGATGTATAATAGGTTTCATAATCAACAAAAGATAAACTAAAACAATAACTGAAAGAATAAGGAAATGTACATCGCAGACATCACAAAATCTTCATTCAAGATAAGAATCAACACATAAGGATTTGAGTAAGAGAACACAATTGTCATCAACATATATTCACTAGGTAGAAAAATTTACAATTAACTGAGAAGGTCCAATTCTTCTGCTACTTATGCTTTCCTTCCCAAAACTCCCAACCCTTAAAACATACAAAGACTACATATTTAACAGAGTTGTAGAGGTTCTCTCCCTTCTGGGAGATGGGACCTAACTCTGGATAACTACTTGTAGAACAAATCATTAAATTAACTAAAACATTTGCATGGAGTACAACATGTATACTTCACACTAGACTTAATCAACAAGAGTGGTTCTTATCACACACATAAGACCACTCATTTATTTAATCTAATAGAATCCTAGAATTGATCAACTAAAAACTGCCACTGTCTCTGAGACTGAACTGATGCATGCACTGGATGAACTGTGATTGGCAGAAAAACTAGGAGTGATAGAACATAGTTTTGTGTTGAGTCCTGGCATTCCTGCATGATGTTTGATGATCGTGTAGGGTAACCGATTGCATGGGCATATATTCACTTGATCTTCTTCTTGATTGAATTTCTAGAGCATTCTGTAACTGAGACCGAGACATAAATCTCTATATGTAACAGAGCCTTGGCCATTAAGTGCACTTCATTTCGACTCGTCAGCTTCCATCTGTACTTTCGAAAATCTATGATGGAAAGGTTGTTGGCCCAAACGTGATGGAGGGAAACGTGGAGTCAAGCATCTAATAGGAGACGATACGAGTGGATGTGGACTATGTGGATGCAGATGATGTGGAGAGAGGAATCGAGAACATGAGTGGAGGTGAGTGGAGGTGACGTGGAATGACATGTGGGTGGGAGTAGCGAGTGTAAGTGAGTGGAGGAAAGATGGTGCACGATGAGAATGGTGGTATCGTGAGGTATTCTGGAAGGATCCCAGAGGAGGGGTAGGTGGTAAGAGGATTAGAGAGGGGGGGTCCGAAATTCTGAGGAGGCACCAGGTTAGGTGGGCCCGAGTGCGGGGAAATCACTTTTCTGGACCCCCCCACCTTTAAAGGTAGAAATGTTGGGGGTGTCCTAAAGCATGTGAGTACCATCGATCTGGAAGATGGGGATGCCACCGATGGGGATGTGCATGGGAGTTAGGGGTCCAACGACAAAAAATCATGTCTTTCACACTTTGTAACCCCGAATTCCACGAGAACTGTAGATATTACATCAATGCCAGATCTTCACCATCCATTGAGTCAGTCTGTCCATCTACGTGTATTTCTAGTCTGATATTGTCTGCTCTGATTCACTGCTAGCTTCTGCAAAAGCTTACTAAGCTTTCACTGGATTTATCAGACCTATATATCTCCTACATAGACAAAAACTTAGTGGAACTGCATATCTCCATCAGTGGAAAAATGATGACACGCATTCAAAACTAAAACCAGACATGTGATCCTCTTTCAAGAAAGCCAAAAGATGGTGCAAAATAAGAAAAGACAAGCAGGGTCCATGAATCTGAATGATTAAGCAATGGGGAATGAGCTAAGCAACCAACCACAAAATGCAGAATGGATGGATGTATAGGGAAAAGGAGGGAAAAGGGCAGGGATGCCGACCTAGGTTATAAAATTGGATCCAACTAGGGATAGCTCATCCCTGTGAGGTGCTAAGAACTATAGATCGGTGCCTTGGGATCAAATAACTACTCTTACCTTTCATCACTTACCTCTGTTTCTATCTGCCATCCTTGTGCCTCTGCTACTATCTGTCAGCCATGCATCTTATTGAATAAAAAAATGCAACTACACCCCAGTGCCTTTGTTGGGCTATGGAGTCTTTATTCACACACAACTAAGTAATCAAATGGAAAAATAAAAGGAAATTATCTATGGTACAAGAGGTATTTTCCCTCATCCTTAAACACAATAGTGTTTCAGGAAGCACCCATTTACTGGGCCCCCAAAGATCTCCATATCATCTAAATCCTGCAGGATAAATGTGTTATTGTCCAGAACCTCAACCACCTTAAAAGGTCCAAACTAGAGGTTGTCAAACTTACTGTGCTTGGACTTATCATCCCTTATAGCATCCCACCTCAAGAACAAGTCACCCTTTTGAAATATTTCCTTCTTGGTTTTCTTGTCAAAATTTGATTTGATCTTATTCTGGTATGCTTCTATCCTTTGATCCAAAACTTCTCTCTTTTGTTGAACTTCTATATTCTGGAAGATTTTCCTTTGGATGTCATTTGGTTCCTCAGTTTCTTCCTGTAAGAATTTTAGGACTGGTATACCAAGCTGAGTGGGAAAAAAAACTTCTATGCCATAAAAAATATGGAGAGGTTCCCAAAGAATTCTTGGTGATGATTTTGTTGGCCCACAAAGCATACTTGAGTTTAGAGTCCCATGATTTCTTATTTCCAGTCAACAACTTCTTGATAATCCTGATGAGAGTTTTATTTGATGATTCTGCCAAACCATTCCCTTGAGGGTAATAGGGTGTAAAATGTGTCAAGGAAATGTTATGA
This sequence comes from Picea glauca, assembly GCA_000966675.3. Taxonomy (NCBI): domain Eukaryota; kingdom Viridiplantae; phylum Streptophyta; class Pinopsida; order Pinales; family Pinaceae; genus Picea; species Picea glauca. Next base: position 44,994 of record JZKD02S2104980.1, read on the forward strand.
TTTCCACATAAGTCAATCATGGCTTTGGACTTGAATGCTTGGGCATTTTCTATCACAAGCTTGTCGGGGCAGCCAAATATGGCAAAAATATTAGTTTCTAGGAAATTCATGATCACCTTGTCATTGACATTCCTGGTGGGCACAAACTCGATCCACTTGGTGAAATAGTCTGTGGTAGTGAGAATCCACCTATAATGCCCACTGGAAGGTGGATTTATCTCACCTATGAAGTCTAACCCCCATTGCTGAAATGAACCACTCATAGTGATAGGTTTTAGGGGTAGTCATAGTAACTTCTGTTTTCCTGCAAATATCTGACATTCATTGCAGGCCTTGACCATAGAAAATACATCAGAGAAAAGGGTGGGCCAGTAGTAGCCTGTCCTTAGGATCTTGAGAGATGTGGCCTTCTAGTGCTGGTGTCCTCTGCATACTCCTCTATGCATTCCTACAGGGACTTGCTTGGATTCATTTTCATCAAGTCATTTTAATAGGATGCCAGTAGGATCCCTCCAATACAATCTTTGGTTTGAAATTCAGAATTTGATAGCCTTCAATTTGAGAGACCCGACCTTTGTCTTCTTCACATATGGTGGAAATTCAAATTGTTGCAAAAAATAAATGATGTTTTTATACCAAGGTGAAGAGGATTAGTTTTAAAATGCCTGTAAGTCGTCTTTCCCAGGATGTATGATGGGTGCATCTGATTGGGTGAAGATTTGATGAAATTCTAGCACCTTATAGTTTGATTCTGATAACAACTTGGAAAGTCCTTGTTCATTTATTAGCTTGGTGGTATTTATGTGCAGGTCATACTCCAATAGTTTGACAATCCACTTCCCTCTTTTTCCCTCACTGTTTGGTTGGACCATAATCTCTTTGACACTACTTCTAGGAACAAAGGCTATTATGATAGACTATAACAGATAAACCCTGAAGGATTTGAGTGATTTGACTAGTGCATAATCCTGATTCTCTAGTATATCATACTTCATCTTAGCATCTTGGAGAGTTCTGCTAAAAAACCTTTATGGGTTGTTCATGCCCTTCTTCATTTTTCTATAGTAGCACAACAATAATGGTCTCCTCTGAAGCAAAAGAGAAGATGAAGAAATCTTTGGTATAGTCAGGGCTGGCTAATACATGGGCTTCAACTAAAGCCTACTTGATCCTTTGGAATGCTGATTTTTCCTCTAGTGACCATTTTATCATAGCATCTTTCTTCAACATGTTAGTGATAGGATTCAAAATTTCAACAAAATTTGGCACAAAATGTATGAGGAAGTTTATCTTATTAATAAAAGACTGGACAACCTTTTTTATTTATGGGGATCTAAATCTCTTGAATGGAACAAAACCTCTTTGGATCAATTTTTATACCTCTTGTTGATATGATGTGGCCTGAGAGCTTTCCTTCTGGCATGGCAAAGTGAGAATTTCTAGGATTCAAAGATATTCCATATCTCTTGCATTTCTTGAAAACCTACTCCAAATGCTGCAAATATTCATCATCAGACTTGGAGAAAATGGTGATGTCATCCAAGTATATAACCATAAATTTGTATTTTTGCCCCACGAAAGATATGTCCATGGCCCTCTGAAAAGTGGCCCCTACGTTCATCAGCTCGAAAGGTATCTTGTCATATATGAATGTTCCCCATGGGGTAGTGAATGCTAGTTTTTATTTATCTTACTCACACACTGCTATCTGGTTATAACCAAGGTATCCATGTAACAAATAAATTATGTGTGCCCCTACCACCCTCTATAAAATATGATCCATCTTGGGGAGGGGGTAATTGTACTTCAGAGAACACTTGTTGAGATTTCTAAAATCAACACACAAGTGTATCTCCCCATTTTTCTTCCTTACAGGTACTAAGTTGGCCACCCAGTTTGAGTACCTCAATGGTACAATACTCTTGGCATCCAACATTATTTTCAACTCTTTCTCTATTATGGACATTAACATGGGATTCAATTGTTGAATCTTCTATCTGAATGGCTTGGATCCAACCTTTAGAGGGATCTTGTGCTGGATGATGTTAGTGTCAAATGTATTCAAATATTCATAGGACCATGCAAAAATGTCAGCACACTTTTTTATGAGACTGACATACCTGTCCTTTTGTTTTGAAACTATTTCTTTGGACAACTTGATGATCTTGGGATTCTTAGTTGTCCCAATATTGCAATATGTTATCTCTTCTTCCTGATTCTTCATGGAAGTTCCTCTGTAAATGAAGGAAATGTTAAATGCTAATTTTTTTTTATCAATCAGATCACATACCTCATTTCTGTATTGCTTGAGCCTTTGTTTTTTAGCTTGATAGATGTTCCTAGCTTGATTGATGATTAACTCAGAATCACCAAAAACTCCTAAATAGTCAATGGCCATGTCTTTGTCAGCCCTCAATCCCAACACCAGAGCTTCATATTCAACTATATTGCTGTTGTTTTAAACTCCATCTTATAAGAGAGTGTTATTACCTCTTGTGAAGAGGATATGAGGAGTATACCTGCCCTAGATCCTTTGATGAAGATCCATCGAAATACATCTTCCATACTTTTTCTTGTTGATCTGTCAGTGTTTGAACTTTGCATTGGCTAGCTGATATTTCAGGTTCATTATCATTTAAATGAAAAACATATGAGATGATCGCATTCTCAACATTATAAATTGGGTGATTTCTTGGGTTCTGATGGTCACTGACGATCTAGGCTAACCTTACCTCTCTGTATAGTCTCCTATTTTCTCCTCCAAACACAAGGATGGTGGCATAAGTGAGGTCCATTTGTAATGATCCTCCAACCTGTTATCACTCCAGGAAACTCTCCTAGGCTGTAAGTCGGAGATGCCATGTAACTAACTCTTTTTGGAAATATTTTCTTAATATTTGATATGATTTGTGGATCAAGATGAATATCTAGGGGCTGGACTATGTTTTCAAGACTGTCTAGAAATACAAAATCTCAC
>JZKD02S2104991.1:28803-48632 GCA_000966675.3 Picea glauca
TGGTCGCCCAGAATTTCTCATTGCATATCCAAAAGGTGCATTTGCACCCCAAACTTAGGGTAAGTGGGTTTTTACCCTGCTTCTTCACATTTTTCCCCCAAAGGGGATTATCTTTCAGGAAAACACCCCTTGTACAAGAAATGTTACTAACATTAGGCTCCATGGGGGATAGAGTCATCGCTGTGATGCTCTAAGGACTCATTTTACAGTTCTAGTGCCTTGCTGTTGGGCTATGGAGTCAAGCTCAAAACATCCCGCTGCTAAAAATACAGGCTGAAATGTAAAGCAAAACAAACAAAGATACATGCTCCAAGGAGCTTATTTATGTACAGTCCTAATGCTAATAAAATATTTCACATGGGGCTAGGTGAAAGCAGACTTCCAGCATAGCCATTCGAGCATCTTCCTGGATAGAAGCTCCTTCCTTCTGTTAGTGATCACCAACAGATAGTGTAACCGTGACAGCAGAATGGCTACACTCTTCAAATTCTCCGCACAGGCTGAAGTTGATACGAAATAGGGTGGCTCCAAGGCATAAAGGACATGCCACTCCATGTATTCGCCAACAGGGTCATAGAATGAATGGCCAATTTCGGAAAATTGGCGACAGGAAACCTCCTCGGCTACACAGTTGCTCACATGTGGTTGAATATCTCTGACAAGCACAGGTGAGTGGACAACTGTCATAGGCTCACTTATCTTGGGCGGTGGCTACTCACCGACTGGCTCTGGACGAAAGGAAGACTACTCCTCTGGTTCTTCTCCTTGGCTCTCCCCAGGTTTAGATTCATAATCGTCATAAACATGACCTATGGGAAATCTCTGCTCTTGGAAGTCCTGCATTTCCATCTCAGAACTTGATTCATAGCTATCATAAAAAGGCTAGTCGTTCTTATCAGCAAAAGGTTATGTGGGGTTATGATGCTCCTCTTCCACAACTACCTCTTTTTCGCTTTGATCTGAGACAACAGGCTCATCGGGGGTACATGTTAACCCATCTATGAAATCTTCAATAATCTCTTCGAAAGAGTCGCCTAGAACATCTGCCTTGAAGACTGGAAAATCCTCCGCATAGTCTTCAGATTTCAACCTTTCTAATTGAGTAGAGAGATACTTCACCTATTCCATCAACTCACTCAGGGTGTCTTCTTCCTCCCTGGGATCTTCATCACTTCCATAACACTCCTCTAATGCAGATGAATGGGGAGGAGAAAGGAATGATTTCTGATCTAGGTCGTCAAGATCATCCTCACAACCTATGTTAGAAATAGCTTCATTTTGTACAGAGTTGTGGTATCCCTCACAAAAATTATGAAAAATCAACTCAGAGGGATACAACTTCTGACAATAGGAAGTGAAAGTTGCATGGAAATTACTGAGTGAAGAAATGCTAGCAGGGGGTAAAGAATGATACCATTTACGTGCATACCCTGCTAATGAGAACATGAACATTTTCAATAATACATCCTCATGATGTATCTCCCACTGACGCATGAGTTCATGAAACTCACTGAGGTGCTGAGCAGGGTTGTCATCTTCACATTTTCCAAATATGGGAAAATAATCACCCCATTCATTCAGAGAGGGGACAACATTAGGAAAACCAGGAATAGCAGAAAAATTAAAAGGAAAAAACCTACGAGCAAGGATTTTCTCCATATCGAACTAGTGGAGTCGCCAATCGATCCTTGAATCATGGAGTCGCCAGGTGAAATATGCGTAGCTTTGAATGTGTCTGGTCCTTGTTCACCATCAAAGGCCAGATCCTAACATTGTTTTTACCCTAGGAAGCTTCTCAGGATGAGAAAGCAGCTGCTGAAACCTTCTCGAGAAATCTCCTTAGGGTCAGCTTTCAGGTGTGCTAACAGTAGCCATAGCTGGAACAGTGATGTGGAAACCTTAGAGTCGCCACAGTGGAGTTTCCAGGTGCATAGTAGAAATCTTGATAATTTTGATATCTGATGCACCTTCAGAATCAGTTAATCGTTGTCGTTTAATCCCGGGGAAAATATTCAACTTCGTCCCCGGCAACAATGCCAGAAATGTTAGCATCAGAAGTCACTCCTGGATTACTTGCAGGAGCAGAGCTCGATGCCCATCAGTTTTTTATGTCATGATTTAATAAATGTGGGGGTGGTCGAATGGAAAGAGACCCAGTAATGCAGCATTGACGTAGGAACCAGGATCTTGTATGTAGAAAGCAAGGGATGTCTTGATCCAACTTCCGTCAGTAAGTTGATTAAAGGGTGGTAGATGGAAGACTTGTGAGAAGGGTGAGCAAGACTGCCTCAAGTAACAGGCCTTCGGAATCTTGAGGAAGAAAAACTCAGAAGCCAAGATCCTCTTGGTCTAGAGTTTCAAGGAGCTGAAGGGTGACTTGACTGGATCCTCCAATTCCAAGCCATTCCAGCACTGAGAAAACACAAGAACTAATTAGAAACGTTGCGACTGTTACAGTGATCCAACCTACATCATCCTACAACAGTGAAACTCGACTGGATCCTCCAATTCCGATCTGTTGTAATACAGTAAACAAAGAGATGGAAAAAGAGGCTGACATCCATAAAGTAAGAAGTATCAAATGCCTTATACATTAACCAGAGCGACCAACGCTTCATCAAAACTTACAGAACGGGAGCCTAGATCAACCATCAATCCTTACAAAAATGGAGAAAATGCCTATATATACTCAAAACAACAACAACAGCAAAAAACAAGATGTTTCATTAAAACATTGTGTCTGCATGTCTTCTGATAGTCTGCACATGCAGACTCTGGCCGATCGTGCACCCAAGACAGACGCTATCAGATTTCAGACTATCCTGATGTAGATGAATCAACCAGCTTTAGTCCTTTGTTGGACTTTATTTTTATGGTGGATATGATGCTCAACCACCAGCAACAACCACAATAATTGCTTTCTCGAGACTAGGGACAGCTTCAGTCAAATCTGCCTTCAGGGACGTGGAGGTCTCCTAATGGTTCCACTTGGATCAGCTGAATGGTCTCTCTTTGGTTGTTGCTTCGTTGGATTGCTGTGAGGGACCCCTACGGTGGACGTGGATGAGGGTATAACGGGGGTGATGGAACCAAAACTATGAGGGTGAGATGAGAGGTGACGAGGTGTGGGAGATGTGACAGGGGAAGACACATGGCAGGGGCTAAAGGGAACGATCCTTGTTGCATGGTTAGGTGGAGAACAAATGGCAGGTGGGGGAAATGATACAAAAGGTTACACGATAGGAATGGGGCCCTACGTCAATACCCCACCATTCTGGACCCCTCCCTTTAATTAAAGGCATGATGGAAAAGGGGGGTCAAAATTGCTTGAGAGCCATTGATCTGGGTGCTCTAATCCTAGTCACTCGAGAGATGCGCACCCGATTCCGGACCCCCCCCCCCCTATTAAAGGAAAGGCAAGGGGGGTCCAGAATCGCTTGAGCACCATTGATCTGGGTTCTCTAATCCTGGCTGCTCGAGAGATGCGCGCCTGATTCCGGACTTGCCCCCTCCGCTTAAAGGTAGAAAGGCAGGGGGCTCCAGAATCCGATCTCGACTGTAGATCTGGGAGCACAGATTCTGGCTGCCCAGATTTGCTCACTGCATATCCAAAAGGTGCATTTGCACCCAAACTTAGGGAAAGTGGGTTTTTACCCTTCTTCTTCACATTTTTCCCCCAAAGGGGCTTATCTTTCAGGAAAACACCCGTTGTACAAGAAATGTTACTAACAAGAACTTTTGTGATTCTTTTATTAGAGAGAAAGATAAGCTAGTAAAACTTGGAGTGATCAACACTACATGTACCTCCAACAAAGCCTTAATTGTCCATCAGAAAGATAAACCCAACAATCCCAAGAAGCAACATCCTCACCACAACAAAAATAAATATAAGGGTCCCAAACCCACTCAAACAAATTTTGCTTCTAATGGAGACAAAGGAGCAAAATATAAAAATAAAAATACTAACAGACATTGGAACTTTTGTGATAAAGATGGTCATGATGAGTCCAAATGTTTCAAGAAGATGGAAGATTTAGAAGCATCTATGAAGAAGCACAACATCATTATTGATTCTACTTCTTCTTGTTCTTCTCATGGACATGCACTTTCTGCTTCTGGTTTCTCCTTCAATACACCTTCTACTTCTACTTATGATAAGTGGCTTATTGATTCTGGAGAATCTTATCATATGACTAAGGATAAAGACATATTTTCTACTCTAAATGAATGTAACACCAAGAAAATATTTATTGGTGATGATAGATCTCTTAGTGTTGAAGGATCTAAAAGAGTACAAGTAGAAAATGGTCATTTCAATGATGTATTATGTGTTCCAAGTATTTCTTGTAACCTTCTATCAGTATATCAAATCACTCATTTAGGTGAAGGTAAAGCAGTAGAGTTTTCACCTCACCAAGTTGTAATCAAAGATCTAAAAGATCCTAATCATGTTCTTGCAACTGGAATTGAAGATGATATTACCAGGTTGTACAAGTTTGACAACTTTGGGTCATCATCTTTTTCATCAGTTTTTATTTCTCATAGCGATGACTTGAGAAAAATTTGGCATGAGTGGTTTGGTCATCTAAACTATCGCTCATTGAAGCAACTATGCAATCAACAGATGGTGACTGGTATTCCTCTTATTTCATGTAGATATGGTGTTTGTGTTGGTTGTGTCCTTGGCAAACATCATCGAGACACTTTTGAAAAACGTGCCTCTTGGCATGCCTCAGGTACTTTGCATCTTGTTCACAGTGATTTGAGTGGTACACTTTCTTCTCCTTCTTTTTCTGGGTGCAATTATTTCTTAACTTTGATTTATGACTTTTCCAAACGTACTTGGGTTTACTTCTTAAAACTTAAGAGAAAAGTTTTTGACAAGTTTTTGGCCTACAAGGCCCTTGTAGAAAAGCAATCTGGACATCAAATTCAAAGGTTAAGAACAGATAATGGAGGTGAATATGTGAACAATAGTTTTACAAATTACTGCACTACACAGGGAATCCAAATGCAACACACTGTTCCATATACACCACAACAAAATGGTGTTGCTGAGAGAAAGAATCACACATTAAAATAAATGGCTAATTGTATGATCCAATCTAAGGGATTAAGTCTAAATTATTGGGCATAAGCCATCAACTGTGCAAATTACATAGTAAATTGCACTCCCACAAAGGATCTTAAAGATATAACATTGAAGAAACTTGGACAAAAATTAAACTAGATATAAGTCACTTCCGTGTATTTGGCAGTATAGCATGGGCTCACATTACTGATGAGAAAAGGAAAGCATTGCAACCTAAAAGTGAGAAGTGTATATTTGTTGGTTATTCTGAAGATGTAAAAGGTTATAGACTTCTTCAATCACATTGTAATGAAATTATTATTAGAAGAGATGTTAAATTTGATGAAAATCCCTTGGCCTACAAGCCTAATTCGATGATTGTGCCTTCTTCGGCCTACGAGCCATCTTCAACATTTGTTCCTTATTTTGATCTGGTTTATTCTTCAAATGATGACAATGTGGATGAAAATCCACCTCCGCCTGCTCACCCTCCTCCAGATGATTCCTTTGAACCTGAACCAACACCAACTCCACCGCTTCTGAGATGGGTCCATTAAAAACGCGAAGAAGATGGTGATCTTGTCAGTGATCCTTTAGATAAATGTCGGACTCGTTCACAGTTCCAACGAGCCTCTTCTCTTTTGGATCAATTTTCAGAAACTCATGATCCAGAGACATTTGCAGAAGCTTTAGGTCATCCAGATTTGGATACAACAATGAATGAAGAGTATCGTTATTTAATGGAAAAAAATACTTGGGATCTTGTACCTCTTCCAAAAGGAAGAAAACTTGTTATATGAAAATGGGTCTACATAAATAAGTATGCATCAGATGGAATTGTTGAAAGACACAAGGCTCGGTTAGTTGCCAAAGGATTTTCCCAAGTTGAAGGAATTGACTATAATGAAACCTTTGCCCCTGTAGAAAAAAAGAATTCCATCCGCCTTGTTCTTGCCCTTGTTGCCTCACATAAATGGGAGGTCCATCAAATGGATGTTAAATCCACCTTCTTGCATGGAGATTTGCAAGAATAAATCTACATGGAACAACCTCCTGGATATGTCCAGTATGACTCTAGCCCTGTTTGTCGCCTCAAGAAATCTCTTTATGGTCTTAAGCAAGCTCCCGGAGCTTGGTATGCCAAAATGAACAACTTTCTTATTGCCACTGGATTCTATAGATGGCATTATGATCCTAATGTCTATACCAAGAAAGTAGGAAGCCATATCACAATACTTGTCCTTTATGTTGATGACCTTATCCTTACTAGTAGTGACTCAAAACTTTTAAACCATGTAAAAACTAGCCTTAAGAAGAAATTTGAAATGACAGATTTAGGATTTTTGCACTATTTTCTTGGCCTCCAAGTTTTGCAAACCAGTGAAAGAAAGTTTATTTCCCAGTCTAAGTATGCTTCTGACCTTCTTCGTCTCTTTCACATGGACAATTGTAAACCAACCCCCTCTTCCTTCTAGTCTGGAGTCAAGATTACTGCCACCTGTACTTCTCCTAAAGTTTATGCCAATTTATACCATCAATTAGTTGGTAGCCTCTTATACTTGACTCATACCCATCCTGATCTTTCCTTTGTTGTTGATCTTATTGCCCGGTATATGAAAACGCCCGAAGAAAGCCATTGGAAAGAAACTAAAAGGATACTTCGCTATGTTTGTGGTACAATTCAGTTTGGGATACATTACAATTCAGGGGGGACTCCTTTATTGGTTGGTTTCACTGATTCAGATTGGGCCGGTGACCCTGATGATCGAAAGTCTACTGCAGGTTATGTTTTTAGCCTTGTTTCAGGACCTATCACTTGGGCCCGTAAGAAACATTAGTCTATTGCACTTTCTTCAGCAGAAGCAGAGTACCGAGCAGAGGTAAATGCAATTTAGAAAGCCCTGTGGCTTTGACAAATCCTTTCAGAGTTTGGATTCCAGCACCAACATCCGACCAGTCTTTGGTGTAACAATCAAAGTGCCATCAATCTCGCCAAAGACCCAGTTCAACATCAGTGTAGAAAACACATCGAGCTACACATGTACTTCATCAGAAATCTCATTCATGATCAAGTTATTGAATTTCTCTTTTTCCCTACAGAAGATCAAGTTGCAAACATTTTCACCAAATCTCTTACAAAATCAAAGTTTTCCAAACTTTGATCTATGTTAGGAGTTCAAGAAGCTCTCATTAAGGGGGGATAGGCTCTAATGCCTCCTTCCTTATCCTATTATGTCACTATTGTAAATCCTTCAATTCTATCCCAGGTTGTTCTTAAGGGGGGATGTTAGGATATTTAGACACTTAGGAATTAGTTAATATATACTTGGTCTATTTTGTCATTAGGTAAAACTGTGTTTTCAAGTGTGTTTATTTAGTATGCATTAGTATGCATTTGTAGTTAGGAAATTCGATGGTCACGATATGTTCTCAACATATAGTGATCTGACATTTCATACTCTCCTCGATTTGACGACCATTGATCTATGGCTTAACACCTGATTGGTCCATGATTTCTATTTAAAGAGCATGGAGGGTCATTTGTTGATGATCTATTGTGAGAAAATATCTTGTAAAATCTCTCTTTAATTTTTTTCTTTGCATTAATAAACTGCTGCAAGTGGTCATATTGGCTGGGGCTGTGGATGTTTCTCCATAGGGGTTTTACCACGTGAAAACATCGATGTGTTGATATTTGATATGGTTATGTGACTTGTTACTGAAGGTGTTCGTCCTCTGTTGGAATACCTATGTTGTCGAACATGCTCCATTGGTGCTTTGTCAATCATCAATGCATCCTTACCAATCTACATTTGTGTAGGAAATAAGTGATAGATCCTTTCCTTTTGGATACCATAATCCAAAATCTTATGTTCCTTTGAGATATCTGAAAAATACTTGTCACTGCTAAGACATGTGATTGCTTTGGTGCTGCTTAAAATCGTTCCATATGTCCAAATGCCTATATTACATCTGGTATGGATGTTGTCACATATAGTAAGATACTAATCATTGACTTGTATTGCCTCTGGTCTGTACACTTTGAATCATCATCTTTTCTCAACTTGCAACTGGTTTGCATAGGAGTGGTAACTGGTTTGCAATCTTCCATTCTGATCTTCTTTAGCATTTCTATGATATATTTATTTTGAGAAATAAACATTCCTTGGTTTCTTTGACATATCTAAAGACCCAGAAAGAAGGATAGTTCTCCAAGTAATGACATTTCAAATTCATTATTCATATCCTTTTCAAATTTCTGACTTAACCTTTCATCAATACTTCCAAAAATAATATCATCAACATAAACTTCAATTAATAAAATACTATCTTCAGTTATCTTGATGTAGAGGTTGTTGTCTTCACTTCCTTTTTTGAACCCTACCTCCTGTAGATATTTATCCACTCTAGAGTACCATGCTCTAGGAGTCTGTTCTAGACCATACAAGGCCTTCTTCAATTTACACACATAATCTACATTCTCTGATAACTCGAATCCTTTTGGTTGTTCAATGTAGACTTCTTCTTCAAGTTCCCCGTTTAGAAAAGTTTATTTCACATCCATGTTATATAGTTTAATATTCTTGGAGCATGCATAAGCTAAAAGAAATCAAATTTCTTCCATTCTGGTGACTCAGGAAAATGTCTCTTCAATGTCAATTCCTTCAACATGTGCATATCCTTTACATATAAATCTAGCCTTGTTCCTTGTAACCTTTCCATCTTCATTCAATTTATTTCTAAAAACCCACTTTGTGCCCATCAAATTCTTATTATTTGGTCTTGGAACCAATTCCCAAGTGTCATTCTTCTCTATTTGATCCAATTCTTCATCCATGGCCTTATTCCAGAATTCCTCCTTGTTGGCCTCTTCAAAATAGTTTTGTTTAATCATAGATAAGAGTGTTAGGTGCATTTGTTCTTGTGGACAGATTCTTCTTCTAGTCTCAACTCCTGCATCTTTGTTTCTGATAATCTGATCTGAAGGATGATTCTTCTGTACTCATTTTCTAGGTGTAGTTGGAGTCACTTGCTGAAATTGTTCTTCTACTTATGTATGATCCTCTTCATCTTCCCCTTCTACTTCTTCATATTCTAATTATTCTTCATAAAGTTGTTCCATTGATTCATTTTCTTCTTTCTTAATTCTCGTCCACCTGTTTCATCAATTGTTACATTGACACTTTCCACAACTTTTTTCAACCTCAGATTGCAACACTCGTATGATTTCCTTGTACTTGAGTAAACAACAAGCACTCATTTTTTCACACGAGAGTCAAACTTTCCCATTCTTCCATCTTCTCTTTTGATGTCGCATGTGCTTCCAAATACACTGAAGTGGTTCGCATTTGTTGGTCTTCCTTTCCATAGCTCGCATTGAGTTTATTCAGTGTTGTTTCTGAGCATTACATTGTTTTGAATGTGAATTGTTTTATGCACTGCATGTGTCCAAACAATATCTGTCAATTTGGAATCCATTAGCATTGTTCGATCCATTTCCTCTACTGTCATGTTGTTTCTTTCAACAACTCCATTATGTTGAGGTGTCCTAGCAACGAAGAATTTCATTTCTACTCCATGCATGCTGCAGTAGTCCATAAAGTCCTTTGAATTGAACTCTCCTCCATTATCCGATCTCAAACATTTGATTTTTGAATCCATTTCCTTGTAGACCTTGAAGTTTTCAAAATATTCTGACTTATTCCTGAGAAAGAAAATTGTATTCATTTTTGTATAATCATCAACTAATAACATAAAATATTTCTCACCTTTCAAACCCTTTGTTGTAGTTGTTCCAACTAGATCAATATGCACAATTTCCAGTGGTCTTATCGTTGAATATTCCTTTGATTTGAACCTAGTCTTTGTTTGCTTTCCTTGTTGGCAATGCTTGCATAAAGTGTTGGTCGGTTTCGTGATATGGGTCATTTCTCTTACTTCTTCATTTTTTTCTAAATTTGGCAAGGTTATCAAAGTGTATGTGACCCATTTTTTTGTGCCATAGACAACCTTCATCTTCCTTTCCTAGACAACAATTTTCATTTCTAATTTCACTTAATACATTTCATTTTGAAGATATAAATGGAAGTTTTCGTGTATTTTCAACCCAAATCACAAGGCTTGTCATTTTGAACCTAAATCCAAGAACGTACATTCTAAAGCACTATGCATTCTTAGAATGTTGACATGCTAGGATGACTAGACATACTTGTGAATTTATATAGAAGTAGTTCTAACAAGAATGTGGTGTATCCTTCTTGAACCTTCTTGTGATTAAGGGCTATGAATAAACCTAGAGATAGTGAAATGAGCCATTTCTAGCTGGTCTTTTCCCTTTTGTAGTATATGTATATCATTAAGATGTTTCACACAACATAATTGGGTATTGAGGCCTTTCCCATAGTTTGGTAGGGAAACAAGGGCCATGAATGACATGTTGAACTAGTACAAAGGATCTTTCCATGGTATCCTAGGTCTATGGATGGAGATAGACAATATTTGAGTTTTTTAGCATTGAGTATGAGTCTCTGGAATGTGAATATGGTCAAGGGAAAAAACCCAGGGTTAGTCCCTAAAGTAGGATTATATAATTTTTGGGCCAAGAATGACACCTTAAACCAACACAAATGATTTATTAAGGGCATCATTTGTCCCTAATAACATATATAAGTACTAATACAAATTTTTAGCACTATTTATGAATCATGAGGCTATAGGCATGGCTAATGAATGAAACATGAAAATTAGGCCCTAAAGGAGGCTCCTAGTCATCTATTTCCAAGAAGAATGCCTAAATCAACCACATATGGCATATTTAGGGTATCATTAGACTATGATTAGGGATGTAAATGAGGCTAGGTGATTTTGATAAATAGGTATGTGTCTTAGGGACATAGAAATAATCAAAGGAATAAGGTTGTGCCTTAAGTCCTAAAGACAATGTTAATGCATCCAAATTCATGAATGATTCCTTGAAGCACCACACATTACCTTTGGAGGGTATCCTTGTCCTAGAAGCAATTATGTTAGTTCTGTCACAAGGTTTTGATCATTAGGTATGGTTCTCAAGGCATTTATATGGTTGGGGGGGGGGGACCAAGCCTTAGGTAAAGTACAAAGTACAAATTTAGCTAAAGTACAAATACCAAGAAAAATATTCTCATACCTTGTATAAAATGATCTTCTTGGTATCTCACGCATTCTAAATTATAATTTTTCTATTACAGCTTGAGCTATCATGTTCCTGATGTTCTTAAACTCCCTTTTGTTTGTTGATTCCATTTCTTAAGGCACTTGCATAGTTTCTAGAAATTGCTTCATCTTCCATGTCTATTTTTTCTATGTTTGTTCTATTCAAACTATTGTCATATCCAATTCTTGTCTTATCAGTAGGTGATCTCTGGTTTCTAAGAATTTCATCTTACTTTTCAGTACTTTTCAAATTTCTTGTAATAATTCAACTTTTTCATTTTCAATATCAACTCTTTTCTTGTGTGATCCATTTCTACTTTTAATTTCTTATATTATTTAGTATTTTTATCTAACTGCTCATTTAAGTTGTCAATCGTATTTTCAAGATCATGATTCTCTTCTTCACAAATTTTCAATTAGTTTTTTAACTCTCTATTTTTGTTTCCGAGCTTGCTATTTTCTTCTCCAGCATGCTTCAATTTTTCAATATGTTCTCCATGTCTTGTTCCCTTTTTGTGATGTCTTTGCTTCCCTAGAAAGATTCTATGTTTGTTTCTTTAGTCTCTGCATTAGGCTCTTCCTCAGAATTGATTTCATTTGTTTCAAAATTGTTACAGTCATCATTATGATTTTCTTGAGTTATGAAGATAACTTTCTTATTCTCTTTCCCTTTCTTCTCCATTATTTTCATCTAAAGAAATGGAGTCCTCCTTGGAGTAAAGACTCTTTTTCTTATGGAAGCTTTGCTTTTCTTTTAAAGGATATTTCTTATCATAGTGTCCTAATCTCCCACAATTGAAGTGTTTAAAAGGTAAATTAACTTTGTATTTTCCAGTTCCCTCTTGTGCCTCCTTACAAAATCTAGTTCTTCTTCATTTGATTCATCACCTAGTTTTCTTCTACCTTGTGTTCTTTGTTCCTTTTTTTGTTCATGACTTTAAAAGATGATTCCATGTTTGTTTGTTCACTTTATGTATTTGTTCTCATTTCATATGTTGCGAGGGTCCGTGTAGTTCACCCATTATCATTTTGGTCAAATCCCTTGTTTCTTTAATGGACGAGACCTTGGCATCATATCTCCTTTTTTTCTTCGTGACTTTAAAATATGCTTCCATGTTTGGTTGTTCATTTTATGTATCTAATATAATTTCATATGTTGTGAGGATCCCATGTAGTTCATGCATTATCATTTTGGTCAAATACCTTGTTTGTTCAATATACGAGACCTTGGCATCATATCTCAAAGGAGGTGATCTCAACACTTTCTTTACAACAAAGGATTCTTTGACTTCTTGATCCAGATTATTTTGAGAATGAAATGAAGGTGGAAATATAATAAGTAAATATGATTTTCTCAAGAAGACGATGTTTACAATGATTTTCCAAATGCTTTTTTAAAATCCAAAACCCTAACCCTAGAGGAAGGAACACCAAAAGGTTTGTGTGCACTGATGGGGGTAGTTGATGCGTCAACTTCCCGAGGATGTAAATTTTGTATAGAATATCAGTTTGGGGTGCAGGGTAGCTCATTGGAAAGGTATAAATGAGGATAACAAATTACGTTCATCCTACAATATGCCTACAAACACATGAGGGTGTTTTCGAGACAAAACAAATGTCAATTAGGGCCTCAAAATGACCGCATAAGTTCAAGACCTAAAAACCCGTAGAAAAACTACAAAGGTGGAAACCTATTTTTTGAGTTAGTGGAGTAGGTGGGTGGACACTAATATTCATTTAGATCATTCCTTCCCCTTTAGGAATAAATGGTCCCCATTGCGTCAAGTTACCATGGGATATGGGGAATATTTTGTTGAATCTGAAACTTAGTGAGTTGCTTTCCTTGTTGCAAAAGTTGTCTTGCTTAGCCTGTTGAAGGATATTATGAACCTGTTATTGGAGGGGTTGGATTCGTTCAACCAATATAGCTGCATGATCTTCCTGAGCATGGGAGGACTCTATCGATGAAGATGCAACATGAGAAATATGAAGGGTTATGTTATAACTTTTCTTGATTGAGAAGTGTGGATGCATCCTTGTAGGTGAAGCAACAATATTTTTGTGCCCTTATACAATATGCTTCTACTAGACAAAAAGGTCTTGGACCAAGGTTGCACTGGTTGTAGTGTCCTTTTTCTCACCTTCTGACCAGATTTTGAAGAGTCTAAACTTTGTTGTAATAAATATTACTTTGCAACACTTTGTTGTCGGTATCGTAGTCAGAACTACCTCTGGTATCCTCTAGAGTTGACCCCCGAGAGTAAAAATGACTTTTCAGGGTCGAGACTCATAAACAACATGACACTTCCCCATATATGGATGACCTAACATAACATCACAAAATTCCAGTGGGGAAACATCACACAGTACCTCATCCTTGAAGGGACTGATGTTGTAGCATAGGTGATACTCTTGGATGACACGAATATCTTGACCCTTGTGAAGACACACAATGTTTTGTGGTTATGGGTGTGGTATTTTCGGTAAATCCAACTTCTTTACAACCTATCCTAATATTAGATTCTTTTGGATTCTTCCATTAAAAATAAAATGCAGCGGGGTACCCTTCACGTAAATCTATGAATGGAAGAGGCACTCCCCCTCCTCAGGATCCCTTGGTTCTTCTATTTGGATTATTGTGGTCGCGATAGTAGAAGTGGGTCAATGATCTATTTCCTTTTATTATTTTTTGAATAAGATTCTATTGGAAGATTGGTTGTTGTCATTGATGTCAACCCTAGTCATGGGTTTTGGACTACAAGATTGACGAAGGTATTTGGACATGAAGGAAAATGCACATGAAGATACAACACCCATGGATGGATAGTATACATCATGTTGTTTATGGTGGTATGTGGAACATCACGTGGATCCTCATGGTTGAGGAGAAATGAATTTTTGAAGATGACAAAGTGAATTGTACATGTAGGCCCTAAAGATAATTAAAGAAACGAATTACAAAATGAGAAAGTGTCAGGTCGGCCCTAATGTTAAAAGGAAGTGACATAAATGGTATAAATAAACATCATTATACATTCATTTGATACAAGTTGAATTTTAGAGGGAATAAGAAGTAAAAGAAGGCCAGATTGCAAGGGAGGATGAAGTCTTTTGGTGATGTGTTCTAAGGTATGTTATTTTCAGGTCATCTTAACATTTTTTCTATAAATTGTTTTCTAGAATGATTCAGATGGTGAAATCACTATGGTATTGATAAGACATATCAAGGTACCTATGGTAAAAATTTCAGCTCTTGATTCGCTATAATTATGGAGATACACTCCGTGGAAGATAGGGTTTGTGACCAGTCCTGAAGCTAGTCAATAAACAGGTGTTCCGGGTAAAACAATCATAACTTATTCATACAAAATCCAAATGAAGTGGGACCACTTCCATTGGAAATAGTAAAGACTTTAGTTTCTTGTGTGAAAGTTTCAGAATCATATGTTAAATATTGAGCGTGGGGCATGTTGTAGAAGTTTGGTATTTTGAATAGACCAGAATTGAATAAAGTCTACCATTCTTTCTATAACTTCTTTTTGGGGAGGATTCAAGGAGTGAAAATTGGAGGAATTTCAGAGAATACATTGAGTAATATTATATACAGGATCATAGTACTCCAAGAATTGAAGAATTTCAGAAATTGAAGAAGTCTCAGGAAGCATCATCAGGTTCTATGTGATGATTGGTTGATGATGATGATTTAATGTAAAGTTTTATTATCTCTCATATATTCTTGGGTGGATGGAAGGGTAAATGATGGAGAGTTCAAATATCTCTTGATATTGGAGGATTGTATCTTCCTCTTGGGGGTTTATCCCTCCCTTTACATTTGGAAGCTGTAGCTACCTTTGGAATTCATTACTTCCCTTTAACAATAAACTATTGATTATTTCTCATATATTGTGCATGGTGTATTATGGTGTATTGGTGTAACTCTTATACTATTGTTGTGTATTTGTGTATTATGGTGTATTGGTGTAAAATTCTTTTGACTACAAGTAGATGAGAAGATTTAGGAGATGCCTGAAACCTTCCAACCTGACAAACTGCATGCATAATATCAAGCCTTGTAGCTGTAGCATAAAAAAGACTACCAATCATAGATCTATACATTGTTTTCTCAACTTCTTCAGAGTCATCAAATTTACTTAATTTACAACCAATAACCATTGGAGTGCCAACTGGTTTACTACCATGCATCTGAAAATTCTTAAGCATTTCATGAATATACTTTGATTGAGAAATGAAAATACCCTTATCATATTGATTAATTTTCAAACCTAAGAAAAACTTCATTTTACCAAGCATAGACATCTCAAACTCATTTTGCATACATTCATCAAACTGTTTGCTAAGGTTCTCATCATCACTTCCAAAACTAATGTCATCTACATAAATCTCTACAATGACCAAGTTGTCATTCTCTTCTTTGATATATATATTATTGTTACCTTTCTTGTATCCTTGTTGCCTTAAGTAGTTCTCAAGCCTAGAATACCAAGCCCTTGGTGCTTGTTTTAGTCCATATAATGCCTTTTTCAACCTGTATACATATTGTTCTGCTTCTTGTACCTGAAAACCATTTGGTTGTTCCATGTATACCTCTTCTCCTAGATCACCATTCAAAAATGCATATTTTACATTCATTTGATAAACTTTAATGTTCTTAGAACTAGTATAGCCTAAAAACAACCTAATAGATTCCATTCTTGCAACATGAGCAAATGTATCTTCATAATCAATTCCTTCTACTTGTGCATACCCTTTACAAATCAATCTAGATTTATTTCTTGTTACTTCTCCTCCTTCGTCCATCTTATTTCTAAAACCCCATTTATCTCCAATAACATTCTTGTTCAATGGTATGGGAACCAATTCCCATGTTTTATTCTTTTCAATTTGACTAATCTCTTTTTTCATTGCTTTCATCCAGTATTCATCTTTAATTGCTTCTTCAATATTTTTGGGTTCAATCAAAGAAAGTAGTGATACTTGTTCATGGGTTGAAGTGGATTCTAGCCTTCTACTTCTTGTTCCAATACCTGAATTTATGTCACCAATGATTTGTTCTTCGAGATGATTTTTTTGTATTCTTTTTCTTTGAGTCTTAAATGGAGTTATGATTTTCGATGGAGTTGTGCCCTGTATTGATGTAGGAGTTAATTGTTCATTATCATCAGTCTTATTTTCTTTTTTTTCACTTACTTTTTTATCCATCTTATGTTTGTCATATATTTCATGTATTGTTGATCCTTTTGTTTAGATTTGGACTTCAAAAATGAGGACTCGTCAAACTTTACATATATAGATTCAACAATCTTTCTTAATATGAAATTATAGCATTTATAAGCCTTTATTGAACATGAATATCCAACTAATATGCTTTCATCAGTTCTAGAATCTAATTTTCTCAGATTTTTATCAACTCTTTTAATGTAACACTTACTCCCAAAAATTCTAAAATGTTGTATGTTTGCTGGTCTTCCTTTCCATAATTGATAGGGCGTTTTATCAGTATTATTTCTTAGAAAACTTCTATTCAATATGTGTACAACAATATGAATAGCTTGAGGCCAAAATATATCTTTCAATCTGGACTCATTTAACATTGTTCTTGCCATCTCCATAATAGTTCTGTTTTTCCTTTCAACAACACCATTTTGCTGAGGTGTTTCTCTAACAGAGAAAGGTCTTTTAATTCCATTTTCATCACATTAATTGTTAAATTCATTTGACACAAATTCTTCTCCATTGTCTTACCTTAAGAACTTAATCTTCATATCAATTTCATTTTCGGTCAATTCTTTGAAAATTTGAAAGCAACTAAATGTTTCAGACTTCTTTTTCCATAAAAAAAACAAGTCATTCGAGTAAAATTGCCCACAAATAATAGAAAATATCTTTCACCATTTAAACCTATTGTCCTCATAGGTCCACACACATTAGCATGTATTATTTACAAAGGTTTTGTTGTAGAATATTCCTTTGTTTTAAACTTGACTCTAGTTTGTTTACCATGTTGACATTGTTTACAAATAGAGTTGGAAAGATTCTTTATGACACATAAATTTCTTATTACCTCATTTTTATTTAACTGAATCAGATTATCAAAGTTAATATGTCCAAGTCTTTTATTCCATAACCATCTCTCATCTTCATGTCCAAGATAACAATTTTCATCATTCTCATCTAAAATGTAAATGTTATTTAATGTCCTTGTAGTTGTTCCAACTAACTGATTTGTTTTAACATCCCTGATTTGACACTGTTTAGAATCAAATATCATAAAATTCCCTTTATCACATGTTTGAATTACACTCAACAATTTATGTTTCGTATTTTCAACCAGTAAAACATTTTAAGCCATTATGTCTTTGTTCAAACAAACAATGCATCTTCCAACTATTTGAGTTGATTGTTCATTACCAAATGTGACTGTACCTTCTTTTCTTTCATCTAAAGAATCAAAGATTTGTTTTTTACCTGTCATATGTTTTGAGCATCAATTGTTCACACACCATTTAACTTTATGATCAGCTTGTAAATAAAGTTTGCACTCTTCAATTTATAAATGATCATTCTTCCTTTTCCAATAACTAGTTTTTTGATTTATGTATTGGTTTATAACACATTTTTGAAAAGTAATTGGATAGTTTCTTGAAATATGTCCAAAGTTATTACACCTATAACATTCAAATTCAAATTTCAAAGCATCAAATATGCTATATGAGTTGTTCACATTGTTCTGAATAGATTTATCATGTTTTCTTCGATATTCAAATCTAGATATGCCATGACTATTATGTACACTTATGTTTCTTGAAAAAACATTACAGAAAGTTGCTTTGTGTCCATACTTATAAAAAAAGAAACAATAACCTTCAAACCTGTTTTGATGTCTTCCATAACTTTTTATATGTACTGTTGAAGCCTGATTATCTTCTTGATTTTCTGATCCCTTTTGCTTGTAGATATTTTTCTCATTTGTATGCTTTGTACCTGTTTTTTCAAAACTTGAGCTAGAGCTTGCATTAGTAACTTCAAACTTATACCCAATTCTAGTCTTATCATAAGTTGATCTTTGACTACAGATAATTTGATCCAACACTTGAGAACTATGATTCATGTTATTTTCTTGTACTTTATTTCTTAATAAAACTACTTCAATTTTTAAACCTTCATTTTCCTTATGCTTTTCTGTAAGTATATTATTTAGAGCTTCTTCAGTCACTCTAGCCTCTTCTATTTTGAGTTTTAATTCAAATAACATGATCTCAATGCTTTTAATTAAATCGTTTGACTTCTGTAATTCTTGATCTAAACTCTCAATCTCTCCTTTAAATTGTTTGCATTCTTTTCTTACTTTCTTTAATTCAGACAAAGCACTTACAAGTTCACCTTCCAGGTCAACTTCACCTTCTTCTTTTTCAATAAGTTCATCATTTTGATTTTCTATAGCCATAAATTCTTATATCTGAACTTTCATCACTTTCATCTATATCTAAGGACTCACTATTATTTTTGATGAATACACTTTTCTTTTTATAATAATTTCTTTGAAATAACTTCTTATACATTTTCTTATATTCTTTGATTTTGTTGTTACTTCTTCTTCTCCATCAGCATTTTTATTGAAAGGACACTTAGAAGAAAAATGTCCTATTCTACCACAATTAAAGCACTTGAGAGGAAGTTTACCTTTGTACTTGCTGGTACCTCTTTTTAGATTTTTGGCAAAGTTAGCTTCTTCCATGTCTTCTTCTGAATTCTCATGATTACTGGTTTCTGTTTCAACCTTTTTATTGTCCTTCTTTGTTGCCTTCAAAGTTGCTTCCTTATTGGAAGGATTCTCATTAGATGTCCTTATCTCATATGCTGTTAGTATTCCTTGCAATTCATCCATTAGTAAAGTAGCAATATCAGTTCTTTCTTCTAAAGCAAATATTTTGGGATCAAATCTTGCAGGTAAAGATCTCAGCACTTTTTGTACAATAATAAAATAATTTCCAACTGTTTCTCCTAAACCTCTCATGGTATTGACTACTTCATCAATACGTAATAAGGTATATGAATGAGATTCTTAAAGGTGTATCTTTAGATTCTTCCATGTTTAAACTTTCAAATTGACTTCTATATGATTGTAATTTAACATTCTTTACCTTAGTATCTCCTTCATATACCTTCTTCAGTTTGTCCCATAATTCTTTTGCTGACTCACAATGCATTACCTTAACAAATTATGAACCTGTCAATCCTCCAAGTATTGCATACATAGCTTTGGAATTACTTTCATAGAGTTTCTTCCCTGCAACATCTATTGGAACTGTTGTTGGAGCCTTATATTCATTCACACATCTTTCCAAACATACACTCCTTGAGACTGCAAAAACATCTTCGTCCTGATACTCCAAAAAGCATAATTATGTCCATCAAACAGAGGTGATCCATGTTTAGTAAAATAAAATTTATTATCCATTATTAAAGATCAAACTTCTAGTGATTAAACTGAATCTTGAAGTAACCTTGATCTGATACCAATTGTTGGACCAATTAGACTAACTGA
>JZKD02S2104991.1:48662-62739 GCA_000966675.3 Picea glauca
CAATTAGTAAGAAATTTATTGATTTTAATTCTTTTAACACAATCTGCTTCTTGACTTATAAATAACTTATCTCAGAAAGTATGTAAGAATAAACAATTAGGTATATCAAATAGACAATGACACAATAATTTCATGAGGAAACCCATAAAGGGAAAAACCTCTTCTTCTTTTGAATGTAAGGCAAGCACCAAATTTTCTTTACATTAAATTTTGTTTGAGCAACAACTCAGATGAGGTTGCAACCTCAATATGTTCAACACCAACTGAAAGACAACTCCTAATTCCTGAATGAAGGCTTCAACTTGCAATGATACTGTCACTCTCCCTAGCTCCTCCCTTCCTTCGTGATTCTCTAGCTGCAATTAGAAAGAAGCCATAACTTCCTCTGTTCATGTACCAACCTGAGTTATTCTTGCTCCTCCATACCACCCTTATGTTTAGGCACCAACCTCTATACATTAAGTAATCACAAACTCAATCAAAGTAATCCTAACAACCATTCATTTTCAAAATACATTTAATACCATCTCTATTTATTCTTTGATTAATTTAGACCTGCAACATAGTCTTGAAAAACATCTCTGTCAAAAACTAGTCTGTAATTCAACTATGTTTTTGAAGACTCTGTCATAAATTCTGTAACTCAATCTTTGAACTTCATTAACATATTTATACATAATGATTTCAATGAACTCTGCAATTTTTGGAGACAACACCTTTGACACTTATATAATCATTACATACCTCTGAATTTCCTATGTATTTAATTTACCCTCAATGTAATAATAAACTCTGCACAAATTCCATCTTTGCATCTTTGCCTCAATCTTTTCTACCTCAATCTTCTCTGCCTTCATTGTCTCTATGTATCTTTTATTCTATTCATTTTAAATTACAGAGATACCACACATTTTCTCCTTAATATCAGAGAGTTACAACTCTCGCTTCAATGTCTCTTTTCTCTCTCAGGTACATATCCCTCATAGCAAGTGTGCTATAAATACAAAAATAGTTCGAATCTCTTCAAGAATTAGTTTCAATATCTGTAATTGATCATAAATGTACAAACTACCCTTCGATTAAGTTGAATTGAATGATCTACTCTGCTAACACGCAATGAAAAACTACCCTTCGATCAGGTTCATCAAACCATATACATCGTTGAAATATAACTGTTAGAACTATGACTTGAGCCTTTTCTTATATCTTTTAAATTATGAACATCAGGGTTAATTACTTAAGTCTTTTGATTAATTCATAAGATCAAAAATTGTGCCATTCCCTCTCAGCGATGGAATTCTATTCTGAAAACTGTGCCATTCCCTCTCAGTGATGGAATGCCATTCTGAAAACTATGCCATTCCCTCTATGCTTTTCCAAATATTCAAAACATATGTATGCGCCATTTTTGGTAAGACTGTTTAGTTATAGTTTTTCTCTTCAACACATATGTATGTGCCATTTGTGGTGATAAGTAAGACTGTTTAGTTATATTTTTTCTTAGTTTTCCATCAATGACAATAACAATGTGCTAACAAATGCTCTGCAATGACAACTATAGCTGCCATAAACAACAATGCTGACAAAATCCATAATGCTAACAAATGCTCTGTTCAAAATGATTTGTTTATACATTTGTATGTTGCCAATAATGCTTTGTTCAAAATTATATGTTTATACATTTGTATGTTGCCAATAAAACAATGAACAATAATGTCAACACTATGTTCTTCCACAACAAACTCATGCTCCTCAACCATACAATGTGAATGCTACTTATCATTCATAAACAACCAGTATACTATGGCACTCATATTAGTACTGAATCATATGAGTGTTTATCACTCTATCATCCAACACAAACCACATCACAACAGCCATACTAAGAATTCCTTAAGCATTCACTACACAATAAACAAGAGTATCCATCAAGACCATAATGTAACCATGCTAGAATTTATATGGCAGATTTGAGCCCATAGAATGCATATATGGAACCTTCTTTAGTCTCCAAGAGCCTGTCATCAGCTCAACCACAAGTCTTCATGACTTCATCAACTGTACATGCCATGTCTTCATTCAGACCGTGTATGTATGCACCCTATATCACTACAGCCCGTGTATACCTCATAAACTAGGGTTTCTAAAATTTTGAGACTTTTTCCATCATGATCTCAGACTTGTTGAAACTATGATGCGTACATGAGATCCTCTAGTCCTCCTCTCTTAAAATAGATATTCAATACATTCTCAAGAGACTCACATGGGAGATACACAAAAGATATCCAAAGGATACACAAGAGATGCATTAACACAAGAGACCCTTGCCTCTTATTTATACTTTCCAAGTAGCTTCCTTAGAAGCATATTCTAGGTAACTTAACCCAATTATAGGTTACTTAACCCAATTTTAGGTTACTTAACCTATTTCTAGGTCATTTAACCTATTTTCCTCATTTTAGGGTTAACCACTTTCCATAAATAGAAAGTTATCAATTTCTTTATCATTTAAATATTGCTCCTTGACTTTGTCACTTTCTTTACCATTTAAATAATAATTTCTTCTTAGCAAGATCTTTGACTATTTTTACCTTTTGGGGCTTCAAACCTACATATGAGAGTCCTCCAACTTCGTAGGGCCATAACTCTCAAACCATGAGGAGTTATCTAACATTCCACATACCACCAAAAATGGCATGCCAATCACTATACATATAGGATATTTTCACCAACAACTTCATTGATCTTCATCTCATTATTCCACATATAAGCATGGGTTCTCCAACCATACTTCTAGGATGACTCATCGATAAAGCATCTTCCCGTGAGGGCTTTCACCATAAGGGGACCACTTTGGAGTTCATCCATTTTTACACCTTATCAATCATGATAAGACAATAATGATTCATCTTTACATCCATCCAACAATGCATCATATACCAATGAAACAAATCAATCCATCTTCATCTATGCATCATATGACTATGATTTCATTTGACATATTTCATCAATATAGTATGATAAGACATGTATACATAAAACCTTTGACATCAATCAATCATCCTTTAACATCAATCAAACAATCAATCCCTTGAAATGAATCATTTGACATCAATCAATCAAACCTTTGGCATCGATGACAACATGATCCAATAATCTCCCCCTTTGGCATTGATGGAAATACCAACATTGATGTTAACACCAGTCATTGATGTCAACATGTAGACAAGGCATGATCTATATAAATAGTCAACAATCACATCCATGTGACTATCTCTCAACATCAATAATCATCAATCACATCAATGTGACTATCTCTCCCCCTTTGAAATCAATGGAAAATGGTCATTCTCCTCTTGGGGCTGCTCCCCCTACTTGAAATCTCCCAGGGGATTCTCCCCCTATCTGAATTCCTTTGATATTCATATGAATAATATATCCCCTTTTGAGAAAGGGATATAACTCTGATGTAATGTTGAAGATACATCGCTCATACTCTGATCAGAATCTGGACCAGGGGTCAAAATTTAGCCCAAACATGAAAGTGTTCAGAATTCCTTCAAAACAAATGGGTGCGTAGGATGCATCTTCACGAACCCAACGTGCTTTGAATGGGGTCAAATGGACATCGGATGAGTGATATGTCACGTTCTATTCGATTTTCCAAATAGGCAAAAAAGTTGTTGACTGTATAGTCCATATAGTCCGTACAGGTGATGATGCGGAAAATACTGATTAGAAATGTTGATGTGGCATGAGGGTGAGCTGGCACAATTGCTAGGACATGTGGGAAAATCATCTTTTGACACATGGCATTGATTGGCCAATAGAGTGGTGCCACATGGCCCAGACGTGGGCTGCCACGTGGCACCTTGGGTTTAGTGTGTAAAATTTTATGGAGTCCATGGGATTCAAACCCCAGACCTCCACACACCATGCAAAGACTTAGCAAAGGTTGGGATACCAATGCGCCAACACTTTAGTTCTTAACTATATTTGTTTTAAAATATATTTAAAATCAAACATATGTATAGTTTGGGGCACGTCCGGGCTGGGGCTTAGCCCCAGCCCCCAGTTTAATGTGCCACCCATATGACCCTTTCCAACAAATATTCGCGTAGGATTTTAAATGGCTAGAACCATGTGCCTTGCCACATGTCACGTCCACAACTAACATGAAAACGTATCCCTTTTTATGCGCTAGGACGTAGCCACATGGCCCCCATGCACCCAACACCTTCATGATTCGGGGGCTTAGTTTGCTAACGGTGCAAAAATTTGGCACATTTTGCGGGCATGTGCACGTGTGCTGGTTTTAGGCACAGGAAATGCCCAGAAGCCGGGTTACTCACACAGGAGGTGCGAATTGGCGAACTAGAGACAACAAGCTTGAAGGAGGAAAATGGTAGGAGGCCTAACTTCTTCATCTTTTGGCCAAATGTGGTGCCGAAAAATCCCATCTAGGGGTTTTTGGATGTTATGAATCCATTGGAATAGTTTTCAAAGGCATTTGGAGACTTATTTCACATGTTTTTTCTACTTTTAAGTTTCAGGGAGCTCTAGGGAGCTTAGGGCCACCATTGAAGGAGGTCATGCTCAAATGAGCCCAAGTCTATTTTATGTGACTGAATAGTCATTTTTTACTAATTTTTATGATTGAAACACATTGGGATAGGGTTCCAAGGCATTTGAGGACTTTTACATGTGTTTTTTTCACAAGGAAGCCCAGGGAAGCTCAAGGCCACATGTAGAAGAGGTCATGCCCATATGAGCCATGGTCTGTTTTTAGAGTTCTATTAGTCATTTTTAGGGTTTCTATGTATTCTGAACCCAATGGTACAATCAGTAAATCCATTGGATTTGAAAAAAATCTTCTAAAAGAATATTTGACAAACTAATCCCAGATAGCCTAGTCCATTGATGGAGGCTCAAGGAGATGTAGCCCAGTTGGGGGTGAACTCCTTTATCATGTGGTTATTGTTGTGAGTTGTTGGTTATATTTTTCTCTA
Organism: Picea glauca; assembly: GCA_000966675.3. Lineage (NCBI taxonomy): Eukaryota > Viridiplantae > Streptophyta > Pinopsida > Pinales > Pinaceae > Picea > Picea glauca. Next base: position 53,672 of record JZKD02S2104991.1, read on the forward strand.
AGTTATTTTTGTTGTTGTATTTATTTAAACAACATATTTGACCATTAAAAATTTCTCACACATAAACATCTAGAAGATACATAAACTTGGCACATAATTTATCTTGCATAACTAAGACATTGAGCAAGGTCCTGAAAATTTTGTTTTAATGGAGTAGATGGTGATTGCATAGAAAAAAAAGTCAGCCCCTACATGGATATATATTTGGGCATGTCCCTGTACATGGACATATATCTATTTCCTAAAGACTCTAGTTTCTACTTCTAAAGGGAGCTCCTCCCTCTTGTTGTTAGAAAGAAAGGAATATATGTGGTAAGGAAGGAAGGCGAGGATCAAATAAATGTTAGTGGTTTCTATGGTTTATTGATTCACATTCATACCCCTTCCACTTCTAACTGTATCATAAGTCATTGAATTGGTGCACCCTTGATACTTCCTGTCTCAAAGACTAAGGTGGGTAGAAAAGGTTGAGTGTAGATGTCATTTAATCAGGTGATACTGTAACTATGATTTAATCACGTGGTAATGAAATCTATGAGAGGACGTTTTATATTCCATATCTTGACATTGATCTTATATTAGTAATATGTAAGAGTTATGATATCATTATAATCAAGATATACTAATACATGAACAAGAGCTTATCATAATTAAGGCATGTAGATTATGTGAACATTGTCCATAAGGTTATGCATTATGATTACTAGTAACTAATATAAAGAAACAAGCTATCATAATATATGAATAATATGTAAGCTTCTTACACCATAGGCTCTACTATGAACACCATATATTAGCACTGTTCTTAAACTCTATATTAGAAACAACATACTTATATAAACTATTAGCATTGGTTCAATGTATTTGCATAATATTTTTCCGTGTCCATGTACTCAGCAGTGCCAACATTCTAAACTAATACTAACACTAAAAAATTAAAACTAATACTAACACTAGATAACACTAAGTATAAATTACCTGGACCACTCGCCAGCAACACCAACGTCTGCCTGCAACATCGCTACACCAACATCTGCCTGCAACACCAATGTCTACCAACACCTAACGTTATCAACAATTTAGGAAATCTACGATGAGAGCGATGTGCGGGTAATATATAAAACATTTGTTCGATCGAAAGGTTCTTTCGGCCGAAACAACATTCGGCCAACAAAGAGTTTCAGCTGAAAGAGTCTTTCGGCTGAAACAACGTTCGGCCGAAAACATTTACCGGAAAAAAATACCGTCTGACTAAGATGGTAGAATTTTTTTTCAGCGATTGTGCTAGTACCATTTGATTTAACATCCAATGGAAAAAAGGTGTCTTTTGGCCAAAAGAATGTTAGTAGGAATTTTAGAAACTCAATTCTCACAAAAGTGTTATCCAACTTCGTGATTGTACCCCTAACTTAGGTTGTCTATCAAATATCTCTTGCTATGGACTCCAAGAATGCTAGTCGCAATAGGAAAAACTCACAACATCAAGCTCACTGCTATAGGGTAATTTCATACACATAAATATCACTTTACATGCCTAACAATGTGCGTCTTCATGCAATTATAGATCTAACAAACTGCCGACAAATCCCACTATGGTTGTCTTCAAGCTCCAACACTCATCACACTCGTGTTGTTCCAAAAACTACTTGTAAAACCTTCTCACAATACCCATTTGAATTTCATTTTACCCATTCATGTTGACTCTCACATTTCCCAATGTTTATTGTACTCAACCCCATGCTCTCAATAGCTATGTGAGGTGACTTTTCACACTAACCCTATTTTATGTGTTCAATGATTGTATCTTTGTTATAGTCAAAAGAAAATAAAAGGTTAATAGAAAATAATAATTTTAGAAAGGTAATTTGGGATTAATACACACGAATAATCCCCCCTTGGACCCTCGTCTCTTGTGGAAACTTTTTCCCCACAACTTTGTCTTTGTCCATCTATAGTTGGTTATACATTTTATTTTATTATTTTGATACATGTCTATATGTAGTTGTTGATACATTTTATTTTATTATTTTGAAATACAATGTTTACATATTACCACTTAGCCCACAACCATACATTACATTTATGTTATACATCGCTAAATGAACGATTAAAAAAGAGGATGTTACATGGATTGGTCTTTATCTCTTTCTCCATGGCTTTCTAGCCATATACTATTCTTCTTTTGCAAAATACTTATGTGGGCTTAGCTAAAATGGGGCTAATCAAAATGGTCCTTGAATTAGAAGCATCTAAATTGAAAAGATTATGTATGTGAGGGATAAGGATAGGTCCTCCAATTCTTAATATTTCAACTTGGTAACCTTCGATATTCTTAGTTTTTCCTATAGTAATAATAACAACTCGATCTCTTATTATTTTCAATATCCCTTAAGTCTAAATATCCCCAACTTCATTATGAATATTGGCGAGTTTAAAATAGTCCAAGCCTCACCCCAAGGGGATGAGGGGATCAAGAGAGTAGAACCGATAACCTCCCCAATGATCAATGGGGGACATATAGGGACATATCTCACAACGACTCCTTGAACTAACCCTAACCCTCAAGACTATTAGTTTAATTGAAATCCCCATTTTTTAGTGTTTAAATTGCATTTTTTAATGCATAAACTGATTCAACACCCTAAAAACAATAAGGACAAATGAATTATATAGACTGAATGGCTTAAATATGGAGTTCGAACCATTTTTTTACCAGATTTTGGGCAAAATTGGTCGGAAAATATGCCCGTAAAAACACCAAAAAATAGATAATTTAATAGAATTTATTAAAATAAATTTAAATTATAATAATTTAATATACCTTAAAATAAGGAAGTTTAAAATAGTAGAAGCCTCACCCCAAGGGGATGAGGGGATCAAGAGAGTAGAACCCATAACCTCCCCATGTGATCAAGGAGGGACATATCTCAGGACCTAACCCTCAAGACTATTAATTTAATTGAAATCCCCATTTTTTACTATTTAAATTGCATTTTTGAATGCATAAACTGATTCAACACCCTCAAAAACCGTAAAACCTTAAGGACACTTGAATTATATAGACTCAATGACTTAAATATAGAATTCCAACAATTTTTTATCAGATTTAGGGTAAAATTGATGGGAAAAAAACACCAAAAAAAATAGAAAATTTAATATACTTTATTAAAAAAAAATTAAATTATAATAATACAATATAAGTAAAAATAATAAATTAAAATTAAAATAATTTAATATAAGTAAAAAATAGTAATGATCAAATTATAATTTCGTAACGACACTTTTTCAAAAGCATGTGACTACACGCTTTGCCCAAGGGCAATTACAATTTGAGCGGGAAAGTGACCGTATGTACCGACCCGATCTCCTTAACCTATAGAATGCGATGCAATAATCTAGGGTAGTATATATCCCTTAAAATAAGTAAAAATTAGAAAATACAAAGTGTTTCACGCTCAAAATTAGCATCAAATTATAATTTTGTAACGATACTTTTTCAAAAGCATTGAGATTTCAAAATCATAGAGCAGATGAATACCAACATGGCTGAAAAGAGTTTCAGTATTCCAGAAGAGTTTGTTGATACTCTGGTGAATGAATTCGCTTATGACCCAATTCGACTGCCTCTCACAGACGACCCTGCTCAGGTGCTTTACAACCGCAGGACACTGGAGAAGATATGGGATAGTAAACATAATCCCTTTAATATTAGCTATGCCATACCTCAGATTGAGTTGAGGCAACAGATGCGGCAATACATAGAAAATAATCAAAGCCTATGCAAAAGCCTAGGAGTTACTGTCATTTCCGACTATACTAAAATGTTGAGCAAGAGAGAGACGAAAGATTTCTTGAAGAAGCTGATTTCCAATTTTGAATGTCTAGTTCATATCTCTCATTTGGGAAAAATAAATATCTTCTGCCGTGTTGGAATGCCATGTGGCAGGACTTTAATCTTCTGCGTCTTTATTGCCAATACCGTGAAGAAAACAGGGAGTTATTTTTGTCAATTAGAGGGTACGAGTACCTGTTCGAGGTCATTAATGGATCACTAATTCATTTGTTGCGCAAGTACTATAATAATATTTGTTGCACAGAAGTGGTAAAGATCGTGGATGTCATCGGTTTGGAAGAACACCACTTGCAGACAGCACCCGAAAACTCAGTACGGGCCTTTATGTGCATATGGTATGATGTTGCACAAAACGAGCATTCGAAAATCCAGACTAGGGTTTTGAAAATTTACTGGGGTAGCATCGACTACTTTCTTCAAAGCGTGAATTCGTCTTTTTTTTTATCATTGATGTCACTCTCGATCTGTTAGCTCGACGCCAGAATTACATATCCAATGAAGACCTCTACTACGGAACTGCAATCCTCAAAGCTGCCTGGATTAAAACTTACCGCCACGTCCTAGTGTTTCAGTACTACGTGGACGCAATCGTCGAGGCAGTAATAATTTGCGTTTCCCGTTTCAAAGAGATGCATGCAATAGTTGTTGCACATAGGGGCAGATCTAAGAGACCTAGACGTCACGAAGTCAAAAAGAATATTATACTTAAAACGGCACTTGGACATGGGCTCTTCTTAATTGATTGCTTAATCACAGCTGATGATAAAGACACACAATTTCTCATTCAGTCCAAGGAAAGGCTGCGAAGTTTGGATATTGTAAAAGACATTTTCCAAATGGTGGAACTTGTTCTTGGAGGGTTCAAGTTCTTGGAGTCATCTCACTTACGATTAGGTTTAAATATTACAACAACACTTTACATAAATGGCGGTCTTAGCGTCATGAGAAGAAACGAGGTTGCTAAATCTCTGGGTGCTTTTCTTCGAAGTGATAAGGTGGATATGTTCGATTACAATGTTAAGATCTTGCTTGATGACATTGTGCGCCATGCTGAGGCAGACTCCAGTTAAGGGAAGCCGAAACTAAGAATCAATTGGTTGCACAAGGATGACATACATACATCTACTTCTATGCGTCATTATGCTAACTCAATATTTGTTTTTCCATTATGATCAATGTTAAGTTTGTAAATGAAAAATAGTAATGCCCTAGATTTAGATATGTTCATATCATGTAGTTCATACTTGTTCCTATCAATATGGATGAGGACATTCAAATTCGATTTGTAAATTGGATGGGAAAACTAGTTGTTTATATTTATACTTGTTCGTATTTTGCAGTACACACATCAAAGTGTGATTGAGCCAATGCTATCAATATGATGAGTCAATTCAGGGTAGATTGGTAAGTTGTATATTAAAAATTAGTTATCCTTAATATAGATCCAATGTTATCAGTATGGATGAGTCAATTTAGGTTGGATTTGTAAGATTTGTAAGTTGAACTATCTATTTAAATCTAATGTTATCAATATGGATGAGTCAATTTAGGTTGGATTTGTAAGATTTGTAAGTTGGATATTAAAAATTGATTTATAATTCTTCATTTCCTCATAGGTTGAAGACTATATGTTTTCAAAGAATGTTATCTATATGGATGAGGGAGTTTCATAGATTTGTAATGTGAATGAATGTTTCTTGGAACTATCTATATAGATCAGCCAATATTATCAATATACTTGAGTCAATTTAGGATGGATTTGTAAGATGAGTCAATTCATGTTAGATTTGTGAGTTGTATATTAAAAATTGATTTGTATTTCTTCATTTCTTCATAGTTTGAAGAGTGCATATTTTCAAAGAATGTTATCTATATGGATGAGGGAGTTTCATAGATTTGTAATTTGAATGGAAGTTTCTTGGATAGCTAAGTTGAATGATGATCCTTTGCATTTACTGTTATTTATTTTTCACACCATCCAAATATTAAGTATCATTATCTACCAATATAAAATTAGTTTTTGTATGATTTAGTGAAGGATCTTTTTTCAATACTTCAAAAAAATAATTTATTTCCCTTTTAAGCTATTTGATTTCCATTCAATGTTTTTAATAAGTTCAACTACTTCATGTAATCAAAATTGCAATGTTAGGCAAGGTAAATTAATGGGCTTTAATATGGATATCAAGGGTGAGTTGGTAGAATAGTGAGTTTTAATATGGATTAATGAAGGATGAATTGGTCGGTGAGTTTAAAGTTGTATATTAAAAATTAGTTATCTTTAATATATATCCAATGTTATCATTATCAACTACCTATATAGATCTATTGTTTATCAACATGGATGAGTAAATTCAGGTTGGATGTGTAAGATTTGTAAGTTGGATACAAAAAATTGATTTATATTTCTTCATTTCCTCATAGTTTGAAGACTATATGTTTTCAAAGAATGTTATCTATATGGATGAGGGAGTTTCATAGATTTGTAATCTGAATGGATGTTTCTTGGAACTGTCTATATAGATGAGTCAATATTATCAATATGCTTGAGTCAATTTAGGATGGATTTGTAAGATTTGTAGGATGAGTCAATTCACGCTAGATTTGTAAATTGTATATTAAAAATTGATTTATATTTCTTCATTTCTTCATAGTTTGAAGAGTGCATATTTTCAAAGAATGTTATCTCTATGGATGAGGGAGTTTCATAGATTTATAATTTGAATGGAAGTTTTTTGGATAGTTAATTTGAATGATGATACATTGCATTTACTGTGATTTATTTTGTACATTAAATCACAACATCCAAAATCTTAAGTATGATTATCTACCAATATAAAATTGGTGGTATGATTTAGTGAAGGATTTTATTTAAACACACGCAAAATATTTATTTCCATATTAAGTTATTTGATTTTCATTTAATAAATTTAATATTCTTAATAAGTTGAACTACTTGAAGCAATCAAGATTGTAATGTTAGGCAAGGTAAATTAATGGGCTTTAATATGGATTGATGAAGGGTGAGTTGGTAACATAGTGAGTTTTAATATGGATTAATGAATGGTAAGTCGTAGAAGAGTGAGTTTTAATGTGAGTTGGTAAATAAATTTATCAAATAATGAGTCATAGTTCAATAAGCCATATTTGAACATCATTTTCATAAATAAAATATTTTTTTTATTCTCAATTAATATATGATAGCATTACATTTTCTTGATAAATTAATTGATTTTCATTTCTATTTAAAGATAATTATACATATTTTTAATGAATAAATATATTTTTATATTTTAAAATAATAAATTATGTAAGTAAGTATTATATAATAATTAAATCAACTATCTCAAGAATTCTTTTACTTAAGTGTTTAAGTGTAAAAATTTTCCCACAATCAAGTCATTTAGCTTGTTATCTTATTAGCAAAACCTTAATAACTATTATAACTTATGAACTATTGAATTAGAGTTACCTTCACTCATTTTAGTTAAGTACAAGGTATAAATTAACAACTTAGTTATATCTCATATATATTTTAGAGTAGAGTGTGAAATCCTCTCAAACTTAAATTTCAAAAATATTTTTATAATTACTACAACTTAAAAGATAATTATTATAACAAGATAGTTACCAGCGAAATTGTTATTTGGATGTTAAATTTAAATGAATTCATTCTCTCACTTTCATATAAATGAAAAATAGTAATGCCCTAGATTTAGATATGTTCATATCATTTAGTTCATACTTGTTCCTATCAATATGGATGAGACCATTCAAATTCGATTTGTAAATTGGATGGGAAAATTAGTTGACTTATTTTTATACTTGTTAGTATTTTGCAGTAAACACATCAAAGCATGCTTTAGCCAATGCTATCAATATGATAAGTCAATCCAGGGTAAATTGATAAGTTGTATATTAAAAATTAGTTATCTTTAATATAGATCCAATGTTATTAGTATGAATTATCTATTTAAATCTAATGTTATTAATATGGATGAGTAATTTAGGTTGAATTTGTAAGATTTGTAAGTTGAATATTAAAAATTGATTTATATTTTTTCATTTCCTCATAGTTTGAAGATTATGTTTTCAAAGAATGTTATCTATATGGATGAGGGAGTTTTATAGATTTGTAATCTGAATGGACGTTTCTTGGAACTATCTATATAGATGAGCCAATATTATCAATATGCTTGAGTCAATTTAGGATGGATTTGTAAGATTTGTAGGATGAGTCAATTCATGCTAGATTTGTAAATTGTATATTAAAAATTGATTTATATTTCTTCATTTCTTCATAGTTTGAAGGGGGCATATTTCCAAAGAATGTTATCTCTATGAATGAGGGAGTTTCATGGATTTATAATTTGAATGAAAGTTTTTTGGATAGTTAATTTGAATGATGATACTTTGCATTGGCTATGATATATTTTTTACATTAAATCACAACATCCAAAATCTTAAGTATGATTATCTACCAATATAAAATTGGTGGTATGATTTAGTGAAGGATTTTATTTAAATACACAAAAAAATATTTATTTCCATATGAAGTTATTTTATTTTCATTTAATAAATTTAATATCCTTAATAAGTTGAACTACTTCATGCAATCAAAATTGTAATGTTAGGCAAGGTAAATTAATGGGCTTTAATATGGATTGATGAAGGGTGAGTTGGTAACATAGTAAGTTTTAATATGGATTAATGAATGGTAAGTTGGTAGAAGAATGGGTTTTAATGTGAGTTGGTAAATAAATTTATCAAATAATGAGTCATAGTTCAATAAACCATATTTGAACATCATTTTCATAAATAAAATAATTTTTTTATTATCATAGCCTTTTATTTTCTTAATAAATTAATTGATTTTCATTTCTATTTAAAGATAGTTATACATATTTTTATTGAACATATTTATTTTTATATTTTTAAATAATAAATAATGTAGGTAAGTATTATATAATAAGTAAATCAACTATCTCAAGAACTCTTTTACTTAAGTGTTTAAGTGTAAATTTTTTTCCACAATCAAGTCATTTAGCTTGCTATCTTATTAGCAAAACCTTAATAACTATTATAACTTATGAACTATTCTAACAACGTAATTATATCTCATATATATATTAGAGTAGAGTGTGAAATCCTCTCAATACTTAAATTTGAAAAATATTTTTATAATTACTACAACTTAAAAGATCATTATTATAAC
>JZKD02S2104991.1:76779-107251 GCA_000966675.3 Picea glauca
AAATTTAATATCCTTAATAAGTTGAACTACTTCATGCAATCAAAATTGTAATGTTAGGCAAGGTAAATTAATGGGCTTTAATATGGATTGATGAAGGGTGAGTTGGTAACATAGTAAGTTTTAATATGGATTAATGAATGGTAAGTTGGTAGAAGAATGGGTTTTAATGTGAGTTGGTAAATAAATTTATCAAATAATGAGTCATAGTTCAATAAACCATATTTGAACATCATTTTCATAAATAAAATAATTTTTTTATTATCATAGCCTTTTATTTTCTTAATAAATTAATTGATTTTCATTTCTATTTAAAGATAGTTATACATATTTTTATTGAACATATTTATTTTTATATTTTTAAATAATAAATAATGTAGGTAAGTATTATATAATAAGTAAATCAACTATCTCAAGAACTCTTTTACTTAAGTGTTTAAGTGTAAATTTTTTTCCACAATCAAGTCATTTAGCTTGCTATCTTATTAGCAAAACCTTAATAACTATTATAACTTATGAACTATTCTAACAACGTAATTATATCTCATATATATATTAGAGTAGAGTGTGAAATCCTCTCAATACTTAAATTTGAAAAATATTTTTATAATTACTACAACTTAAAAGATCATTATTATAACAAGATAGTTACTAGCGAAATTTTTATTTGGATGTTAAATTTAAATGAATTCATTGTCTCACTTTCATATAATAAATGAAAATTTCAATCCCATAAAAATAATTGGTCACTATTTAAGTAAATAAATTCATTCTTACTTTTTTTTTTAACAAAAACTGGGGAAATTATATTAACTGTGTGGATGAATCCACTGGTGTTACAAAAAAAAGGTCCTCGTAGACCGTGTTGAATTCCCTCTCAAGGAGAGTTTGTTACAAAGGCGGGGATTTTCATATAGTAGGTTTACAAAAAATTTGTATGTTGAATTTCCTGGAAATATTCAGCTAAAGGAGCCACTAAAAAACTCTATTCGGAAATACATATTGAGGTTTGAGCTTAATTACCCTTATCCACTTTTGATTGCTAGATGTTCACCCTGAATTTTGGGATGGAATCGTTCAGGTCTGGAACTTAGTTGATCAAGTTCGAATAGACGTTCCTTGAGTAACCATGTTGATCTTCCGAGTTTCTTGAGGGAGTTCGTGATTCATTTAGTTGATCCAATCTTTGTTGCAGTATCTCGATCTGCAAGCAGTTGGTTTCGATTTGACTACGTTGAGCGTCACTTTCATCTTGAAGCTTACTTATCAGAAAATGGTGTTGGGATAAGGTCTCCATATTGAAGGCATAATTGGCGCACATTGCGCCCATTTGGACTCTTAGGCTTCTTCACCCACCACAATCAACCTCCCATTCATCCTCTAGACAAATTCTTGAGTCATCCTGCGCAATCGTTGCTTGCTCCATTTCGTTGTATCCTGATGACTGGCTAGACCTCACCGACTCTTGAGGGTTTTGCATGTAGCCAAGTGATGCAGGAGCATCGCCAGCATCAAGCGAGTCAGCGTGGAGACACCAGACAACTGGACAAGCCTAAGACATATTTTGAAATTTCTCTTAAAGTTGATGCGCCAACCTTAAAAATAGTCAATTATTGAAGGCACACTTGTATAATGTAACAGACCTTGAGCGAGTTTCTCTCGTTCTTAAGTAGATGGAGGCATTTATGTTAGTTAATGCAAGTATATAGGAATTAAATGTGTAGATTTGACATTTTTAGGAAGAAGAGGGAACCGGAATATAGACACCCTCATTGTATTATTGTAACATAAGCAGCATTGGAGAAGAGCATAGAGAGCAAGAACATGCAGAGAACTGTGTAAGAACACTTATGTATAGATATTTGGATTAATAGAAAGAGGTTGATTCAAATTCATGGCGTCGTGTTATTCTCTGTGTATGTATGTTGATTGATATGCTCATGAATGTTTACTTCCTATTATGCATTTGCTTTATATGCTGTGTATATGATTTCATGTTTGAACTTGAAGTCTGAGAGGAAGTAGAATGAGTTTCAATTGTTTTTCTGTCTGAGAGAGAGAATTCCTGCAAGGAGTGCAGTTCAAGTCATCCACAAGGAGTACATTGACAGAGGCTCAGATAGTTTAACTTTTGTTCTCATTCACCCAGAAGTGCAATTGGGATATAGGAGCTGTGCAAGGAGTGCACCGATCGAGGAACGTTTCAGGGTTGTGGACTGGAACGAAGCAATTGAAAGACTACTGTTGCAGGTGGACGCAGAGTTGAAGGAAATTCGAACAGTTAAAGGTGTTTTGAAGGCTGCCGCAAGGAGTGCGTGCAAGGGTTTTCTTTTTTGAGGACTTGAGAGTCGCGGAAAAGCTCAGAAAGGATAAGGCCTTCGAACCCATTTCAAGACAGCGCAGGGAAGTTGGTACTGGAGGTATTAAGGAGGCACCGTAAGTTTATGCGTAGGTGGATGAGTTCGTGGAGGAACACTTGGTTTATTCGCAGGGAATCACCAAAGAGGAACGAACGATCAAAATTCTCTGAGGAGATTTCACGAAATCCCGTGAGCCGTTGGATCTCATAGAAGAGCAGGGGAGTTACAACAAAAGTGTCGAGAGGTTCTAAGTTCAGGAGGGATAGATCCGTCGATCCAAGGCAGCGAGGAGTCGTTGGATACACACGTGGTTTTCTGTATCGGGGTTTCGTGGGTAGAAGTCTCGTAAACTTTGCAATAGGAACTGCAAAATCGCGAAACACAAAGTCCCGATAGTTGAAAGGACAGTGTGGGGCCAAGAGAATCAAGTGAGACAAACAGGTGGCACATTGTGGGCACAGGTCAAGGGCTGTTGACGATTTCAGAGTTTCGTGGGTTGAAATCCCGAAACCTTTGCATCAGGATTCGCGATATAGCGAAGTCCAAAATTCTGACGGAGTAAAGGGGCATTGAAAAGTCAACTCCGTGAACATATCATAGTTTCGGCATATCAGGATTCGAGAGTCGAAGGGGTGAGTTACTCGACACCCCTGACAGTTCGCGATAAGGAAAGTTCTGAAAAGGAAAGAAGAGGGGTTAGCATTGACTGCTGACAGGTTTCAGAGATCTGAGAGACAGGTGCTCGACCATTGGATTCGCGAAGGCGTGAAATCGGATCTCCCAAGTACAAAGGGGAATTTTCACACAATTAACTGTAGGTGCAGATTTCCTAAAAGGGAAACGGAGGAGCAATTTAAGAAGCTCTTCGGGCCGAGAGAAGGGAAAAATATCCTGTGTTGATGTGGGACTTCCGACCTGAGGGTTTTAGGGAGGTACGTCGATGTCAGAGTGGTATCAGAGCACATAAAGGTTCTTTTCTTTCTGTAGCAGAGAAGAAGAGAATTTTTCATGCCGCCAAGAAGGACAGATAGACAATCACCCAATCCAAAGGAGAGGTAAATCCTAAGAAGAAGGGGCAGGCAGATGCAAAATCTAGATATGGAGAGAGAGATGTGTGATCTACGAGCTAGACTCTAATACATGGAAACAACACAAAGACGTACAGTCGTTGTTGGGGATCTTAGTGATTCCGAAGATAAATTTGATGCTGGACATGAAGAGGAAGTTGTAGCCGAGGATGCCGCAAACTAACGCTTGATCAAAGCTATTTCAAGAATGGGTGCAAGAGCGAAAATGGACATTCCAGTTTATGAGAGAAACTTGGATCCAGAGGAGCTTCTAGACTAGATAAGAGCTCTAGACACATACTTTGACTATGAATATGTCGAAGAGGACAAGAAGTTCAAGCATGCTATCACAAGATTGAAAGGACATGCAACATTGTGGTGGGATGAGCTACAAGATGACAGACGCTGCAAAGGCAAGAAGAAGATTAAAAGATGGGATAGGATGATTGCGAAGATGAAGGAAAAATTCATCCCCAGGGATTATCAGATCACTCTGTTCAGGAGGATGCAGAACCTGAGAAAGAAGCTTATGTCAGTGAAGGAATACATTGAAGAGTTCTACAAACTGAACATCAAGGTAGGTCATCGGGAGAGCGATGATGAAAAGGTTGCCAGATACATGAATGGCCTGAGATACGATATCCAAGATGAGATGAGCATGTTAACCATCCAAACAGTGGAAGATGTTTATCAATTGGCTCTGAAAGCTGAGGAGAAGCTGAGCCGAAAGAAGGGTCAAAGAGGCCGAGGTAGAAGTCAACCCAGAGCAAATTAGTTTCCCGAGATAGGAACCAGAAGCCTAAGGAAGACTGGAAGAAACCTCAGACTCAAACTAAGAGGGGTGGAACCTCACAGCGAGGAAAATATCTTGAACAGAGAGGACAGCATACCGAGCAGAGAGGATATTATGCCGATAACAACACTTTTCCTTGTACTAGAGGTAGAGGAGGAGGAAGAGGTGGAGTGATAAAATGATTCACATGTGGAAAGAATGGGCACACGTCTTATGAGTGTTAAGAAAAAAATAAAGGAGGAGAAGCTCACATCACCGAAGCACAGAGGTGAGATGTTGAGGCAGAAGATGCTGAAGGCGGAAGATCGTTGATGATGCGGAAAGCTCTTTTGACACCAGAAAAGGAGGTGGAGAATTCAGTCCAAAGGAACAAGCTTTTTCGGACTGCTTGCAAAACCAAGGATAGGGTATGCAAGGTCATTGTAGATAGTGGAGGCACTGATAATATCGTTTCGACCGAGATGGTAGAGAAGCTGGAGCTGGAGACGATTGATCATCTGAGCCCATACAGAATTTCCTGGTTACAGAAAGGACATCAGGTAACTGTCACTAAACAGTGTTTAGTTGAATTCAAGATAGGAGGATATAATGATAGAATCTTGTGTGATGTTATTCCTATGGATGTTTGTCATCTATTGCTGGGTAGACCATGGCAATATGACAGAAAAGTGATTCATGATGGGACAATGAACACATACACCCTAGAGAAGAATGGGAGAACTCACATGTTGCTTCCAATCAAGGATACAGAAGTGAAACCTAAAGTAAGTAACATTGTACTTCTCATGAGTGGGAAGGAACTTCTTACAGAGGTAAATAATAAAGAAGAACCGCAATTTATTGTGGTCAGAAAACTGAAAATTGTTTTGACCAGCATGAGAGTTGATGATTTACCAGAAGAAATTCAGGAACTACTGGAAGAGTTCACTGATATCGTAGTTGACAAATTACCTCGTTCGTTGCCATCGATCAAAAGTGTGAGTTATCATATTGATATCATACCAGGAGCCAGTTTACCACACAAAGTTGTGTATAGATTGATGCTGCAAGAGAATGACGAGGTCGGAAGGCAAGTCCAGGATTTGTTGGACAAAGGTTTGGTCAGAGAAAGCTTGAGTCCATGTGTTGTTCCAATAGTACTTAGTCCAAAGAAAGACAGAGGCTGGAGGATGTGTACTAACTCAAGGGCGATTAATAAGATAACCAGCAGGTACCAATTTCCATTGCCGAGGATGGATGATTTGATGGATTTCTTAAGCGGAGCAACATTATTTTCAAGGATTGATTTGAAAAGCAGATATCACCAAATTCGCATGAGAGAAGGTGATGAATGGAAGACAGCCTTTAAAACAAATGAAGGGTTGTATGAATGGCTTGTTATGTCGTTTTCCTTAAGAAATGCACCAAGTAGCTTCATGAGGTTGATGAACGAAGTCCTGAGGGAGTTCATCAAAAAATTTGTCATTGTGTATTTGGATGACATACTGGTTTACAGTAAAACCGTGGGCGAGCATCTTAAGCATTTGGCTACAGTGATGAAGAAGCTACAGCAGGAGAAGCTGTTGATAAATATGAAGAAATATTCGTTCATGAAGACAGATCTCATTTATTTGGGATTTGTTATATCTGCAGATAAATTGAGGATGGATCCAGATAAGGTGGAAGTGATCAAGAATTGGCCATCACCAAAGAATATTTTTGAGGTGAGAAGCTTCCATGGATTAGCTAGTTTCTACCAAAAATTCATCAAGAATTTCAATGGGATTAGTGCAGCGATGATGGACATAGTGAAGAAAAGACATAAATCTTTTCACTGGATGGAAGAGGCTGAAAACAGTTTCAATCTGTTGAAACGGAAGATCACAGAACAATCGGTTCTGGTGTTGCCATATTTCCGAAATACATTTCAAGTGAAATGCAATGCAAGCGCATTTGCAATCGGAGCGGTCTTGAGTCAAGAAGACAGGCCAGTGGCATACTTCAGCGAGAAGCTAAATGAAGCAAAAGTGAAGTACTCTACATATGATTAGGAGTTCTATGCTATCATATAGGCATTGAAGAAGTGGAGGCACTACTTGATCCTGAAAGAGTTTGTTTTGTATAGTGATAATCATGCATTACAGTTTCTGACTCAACAAGAGAAGTTGAATCAGAGACATGTAAAATGAGTTGAGTATATGCAGAATTTTACATTTGTGATTAAACATATTTATGGTACTGCTAACAAAGTGGCTGATGCTTTAAGCAGGAAGTGTTTGTTGTTGCAGGAGTTCAGAGTCAAAATGTTAGGTTTTGATGATCTCAGGAACATGTACGCTGATGATCCTAATTTTAAGGAAGTGTATGAAGCATCTGAGAATCCAGTTCTCAGAGATAGAAGCCAGTGGGAAGAATACATGATCCAGGAAGGATTGTTGTTCAAGGGCAATCAACTTTGTATTCCAAAATGCTCCATGAGGGAGAATCTGCTGAAGGAAAAACATAGTGGAGGATTGGCCAGACACTTCGGTCATATCAAGACATTCGCAAAGCTAAATGAATCATATTTTTGGCCAAGGATGCGATCAGAGGTCAAGATATTTGTGGACAGATGCAGGATTTGTCAGCATTTGAAGGGAAAGAGGCAGAATGCAGGTTTTTATAAACTATTTCCTATACCTGAGAAGCCATGGGATGAAATCAGCATGGATTTCATACTGGGATTGCCAAGGACACAAAGAGGGTTTGATTCATTGTGGTGGTGGATAGATTTTCCAAGATGGCACATTTTATCCCATGTCAGAAAACCAGCAACACAACACACATTGCAGACCTATTTTTCAAAGAAGTCATTCGACTTCACGGCTTACTGAAAAGCATAGTTTCGGATAGAGATACTAAGTTTGTAGGACACTTCTGGAGGACACTATGGAAGAATCTAGGAACTAACTTGGCGTTTAGTTCTACTTATCATCCCCAGACGGATGGACAAACTGAAGCGGTGAATAGGAGTCTGGAAGACTTGCTGAGGAGCTTGGTGACAGAACACCATAGCCAGTGGGATAACATACTACCATAGGAAGATTTTGCATATAATGACTCAGTAAATAGAAGCACAGGACGGAGTCCATTTCAGATTATTTATGGCATGCAGCCGAGAGGGATTTCTGAGTTGAGGGATTCAGAATTGAATGGAACTAGGAGCATAAGTGCATAAGAATTCACAGAGGCAATGAAAGAAATTCACATCCAGGTGAAGGAGCGATTGCAGAGTTCAAATCAAGAGTATAAACACAGGGAAGATCATCACAGAAGACAACTTCAGTTCGAAGTTGGTGACTTGATTCTAGCACACTTGAGGAAAGAAAGGTTCTCGAGGGGAACATATAATAAACTAAAGATGAAGAAAATCAGACCATGCAAGGTCTTGAGAAAATTTGGGGTGAGTGCTTACGATATTGAATTACCGGATGGGATCGAAATATCTCTGATATTTAATGTTTCGTACTTGTACCCATATAAGGCTGAGGAAGCAGGAACAAGTGATGAAAAGGCAGAGATTCAGTGGCGAAAGCAAATGCTAATTGCAGAAAAGCCGCAAATGGAGTGCATACTGGACAAAAGAGTGAGCAGAAAGACCAGGAGGAAATAATACTTTGAGTATTTGGTCAAGTGGAAAGACCATCTAGTTGAAGACACCAGCTAGGAGAATGAAGTAGAGATATAGAGGCATAGACAAACCGTGTACGATCTCATGGACAGGAGCCCATGAAATTTTTCAAGTGAGGGAGTATGATGCAGGAGCATCGCCAACATCAAGCGAGCCAGCATGGAGACACCGGACATCTGGACAAGCCCAACACATATTTTGAAATTTCTCTTGAAGTTGATGCGCCAACCTTAAATATAGCCATTTATTGAAGGCGCACTTGTATAATGTAATGGACCTTGAGCGATTTGCTCTCGTCCTTAAGTAGATGGAGGCATTTATGTTAGTTAATGCAAGTACATAGGAATTAAATGTGTAGATTAGACATTTTTAGGAAGAAGAGGGAACTGGGATATAGACACCCTCATTGTATTATTGTAACATAAGCAGCATTGTAGAAGAGCATAGAGAGGAAGAACATGCAGAGAACTGTGTAAGAACACCCATGTACAGATATTTGGATTAATAGAAAGAGGTTGATTCAAATTCATGGCATCGTGTTATTCTCTGTGTATGTATGTTGATTGATATGCTCATGAATGTTTACTTCCTGTTATGCATTTTCTTTATATGCTGTGTATATGATTTCATGTTTGAACTTGAAGTCTGAGAGGAAGTAGAATGAGTTTCAATTGTTTTTCTGTTTGAGAGATAGAATTCCTGCAAGGAGTGTAGTTGAAGTCATCTGCAAGGAGTGCGTTGATAGAGGCTCAGATAGTTTAACTTTTGTTCTCATTCACCCAGAAGTGCATTTGGGATATAGGAGCCGTGCAAGGAGTGCTTCAGCCGAGGAAAGTTTCAGGGTTGTGGACTGGAATGAAGCAATTGAAAGACTACTACTACATGTGGACGCAGAGTTGAAGGAAATTCAAACACTTAAAAGTGTTTTGAAGGCTATCGCAAGGAGTGTGTGCAAGGGTTTTCTTTTTCGAGGACTTGAGAGTCACGGAAAAGATCAGGAAGTATAAGGCCTTTGAAGCCATTTCAGGACAGTGTAGGGAAGCTAGGATTGGAGGTATTAAGGAGGCACCGTAATTTTATGCACGGGTGGACGAGTTCGTGGAGGAACACTTGGTTTATTCGCAGGGAATCACCAAAGAGGAACGGACGATCGAAATTCTCTGAGGATATTTCACGAAATCCTATGATCCATTGGATCTCGTGGAAGAGCAGGGGAGTTACGATGAAAATGTCGAGAGGTTCTAAGTTCAGAAGGGATAGATCCTTCGATCCAAGGCAGCGAGGAGCCATTGGATACACACGTGGTTTTCTGTATCGGGGTTTCATGGGTAGAAGTCCCGTAAACTTTGCAACGGGAACCGTGAAATCGCGAAACGCAAAGTCCCGATAGTTGAAAGGACAGTGTGGGGCCAAGAGAATCAAGCGAGGCGGACAGGTGGCACATTGTCGGTGCAGGTCAAGGGATATTGACCACTTTGGAGTTTCATAGGGTGAAATCCCCAAATATTTGCATCAGGATTCGCGATATCACGAAGTCCGAAATGCTGAGAGAGTAAAGGGGCGTTGAAAAGTGAAATCCATGAATATATTGGAGTTTCGGCATATCGGGATTCGGGAGTCGAAGGGGTGAGTTACTCGACACCACGATCATCGAATTCGCGATAAGGAAAGTTCTGAAAATTAAAGAAGAGGGGTCAGTGTTGACTATTGTTGGGTTTCGAAGATCCAAGAGACAGGTGCTCGACCATTGGATTCGTGAAGGCACGAAATTCGATCTCCCAAGTACAAAGGGGGATTTTCATGCAGTTAACTATGGGTGTAGATTTCCCAAAAGGGAAATAGAGGAGCAATTTAAGAAGCTCTTTGGGCCGAGAGAAGGGAAAAATATCCTGTGTTGACGTGGGCCTTCCAACCTGTGGGTTTTAGGGAGGTACGTCGACATCACCAAGAAGGGGAATCGGGCAGAGGGAGGGGTTGGCCGGTGAACACGAAGATACTACTTGTAGGGGCACTAGAGGTTGGCTAAAGAGCCGCAAGACAAAACACAACGTGGATAAAAAGGGAGCACAGAAGTTTTGAGAATTACAATGGGAGCAATTCACGGAGCCATGAAGAAGTGTGAGGCCAAAATAGGCTCTGAGGATGAGGGGAAAGAGATACTTGAAGGAGAGATAATAGGACTCAGATCTGGGGGAAGGAGAAACCTAGGATACACATAACAAAAGCCTAACTTGTCACGAGGGTGGAGAGGAAGCTAGGATAAATAAAATATGGACCAGATAGGGAAAATGAGTGGATGGGAGTTCCCACAGGGGCCACACACTGGACAAGGATGACTGCATGATTGCTGAAGGAGGAAATAATGCACTTTCCTGTGAATTTGTGGGAGGATTTCTACAATCTGTTCCATCTGATGCTATTGAATGGAGAGAAGAGGTGAGGCTAACGACAGAGGAGTTGCTGCAATGTGGGAGTTGAGAGTCTCATATCGCAATTACACACAGATGAAGGAGAGAGTCTGGATTTCCTACGCGAAACAGGGATTTTGCAGTATCTGTGATGATGGCCACCTCATTGTCTCTGAAAGGGTGATCTGCGCGTAGCACCTGCCACTTGGTGGGCCTATGCTTTCTCTAATCCAATTTGACGACTGCAAGCATCCACCTTATGTTTTTGGGGTTTCTTTTCGACTCACCTGGGGGACCCAATCTTCACTACATGAATAAGACACCTTTCCTTTTATTTTGGGCGTGGCTACAATCCTTCCTACTTATGTGCCCGGGAGTTTTGTTTGGGCCCCAAGGGTAACACCTTCTTACGTCGACCTTCTTCCTATCTAGGGTGATGATTAGTAAAGGGGTGCTAGGGAATAAACTCTTTCTATACTTAGGGCACCTGGGTTTTCCCCTATTGCTGCATAGGCCATCTTGTCGGCTTCATTGTTAGTATCCCTTATTATTTGGTAGAAGGTGGTTCTGGTATCTCGAGAGGCCATTCTGGTTTTTCCCATGATTTTCTTTAGGCCTCTGTCTCTAGGGTTTGTACCCTTTACAATCATTCTTATTATAGTTTTGGATTCCCCTAGGACTACAAAATTTGAGATTCCCTTAGTTTGGGCTAGTTGTACTCCTTTTAAGAGGGCGCAAGCCTCTGCCTTGTTGTTGGTTTTCATCCCCAGATTTCAATGGTAGTTTGAGGCTTTTTTTCCTTTGGGATCAAAGAGTACCCCCCCACACCTACCTCCCTTGGGTTTCCCTTTGAAGCTCCATCAAAGCAAAGGGTATGGAATTTTTTCTTTTGGATCCAGAGGTCTATGTTGAGAATATTTTGAAACTGGTAGCTTGATCTTTTTGCTGCATAGGTGTGCTTAGAAGCCCTAAGATTGAAGCTTTCCATCTAGTCTTTTTCCCATGTGGTCCACTTGGTTGGATCCTCTAATTTTAGGGGTTTTGAATTTATGGATTATGAGAGGATTAGCTTCGCTTTAGCCAAGGATGATTTTAAGGATGGAAATTTATTTTAAAATGTAGGAACCTTGGCCAATCTCAGTTATCCTTCATATCCCAACTATAAGTGTTTGGTGATATTTTTGTAAAAATATTCAAATTTCTAAGTATTTTATATAGTTTTTATAAAATTTTGGCAATTTTTAAGGTAAAATAATTTTATCCTATAGAATTTGGTCGAATCATTTTTAAAATAGTGAATCTCGTTTTTGGAAAAACAATTGAAAATTAGCCCATGAGCAAAATTTAGCCCCTAAAATCATCTATGTCTATAGCAGTTGTTGTTTGGGGAAGGGAGGCCTTTCCTTGAAAAAATTTCATGTTTCTTGTTATCGAAATCTACCAGCAAATAAACTTTGGCATCTCCCGCCAAATGTACTTTAGAGTTGGCTTCTCCCTAAAGTAACCCTGATAGTACTTGTCCCAATTTCCCAAGCTGGGGTGGGGAGAAGAGGACCATCTTATATTCATAACGAGATCCCCAAAGGTTAAGGTCCAAAACTTTCTCGCAAAGGAGCACTCCCAAAATAAATGACTAATGTTCTCTTGATTGTTTTGGAAAATAGGGTAGATGAAGGGGCCCTGAAAGCCTCTTTTCATGAGGTGTTCCCCTCTTAATATTTTATCGTGCACTAGATTCCAGATGAAGAAGTTGATTTTGGGAAGGGAGTCTCGATTCCATACATTATACCATTTTGTTGAGGTTTGATATCCTCTCGTGAGCTCAAGTATCTTTTCATAACCCTCTTTGACTGAGTATCCTTTGTCCCCCGAACCCCTACTATATGGCAAGGTTTTTTGAATGGGTGTTTCCCCTTTCATAAGCATGGTCAGGCGATGAGCATGTGCTATCAAATGCTGCAGAACATTCCCCAAGTTCCAGTCTCTCCAGCTGTCATTGTCATTCTAGGCTGAAATTTCGTACAAGGTGTGCTTGCTTGTGCTAATCATCCAACGTTTTAGCTCTATTGAAGCTAGGTTTGAAACTTTTCACCTTTAAAACTAAAACTTTTCTCTTTCAGGATTCGGCTTTTCATAAGGTATAATCCTCAGTATCAGTCCAAAAGACCGGTACCGAAGTCCCAAAAAGATTTCATTTCTTCGCTATAATTAAAGACATAAATCTCAAGTGTTATTAAAGTCTAGACACACGTTCTATAAAGTACTTTAAATCATGATAAATTAAAACCCCAAAGGAGTTAATTAACTATCTTTTTAACATTTTTGGATTTGGGGTTTACTTACAACATATCTTTTCAATACATTTTGAATTGCGAAATGTCGATTCCCAATTTCCTGAAAGGAGTGAAAGTCAGTCCTAATCTTGATTAATTTAAATCTATTCTCATCACGATTTCGGGATTCGGGGTTTAGTAGTGACATACCTCATGTAACCACAATCCTCGAAATACGAAGCCACGATAACCATATTTTTATCCTTTCGGGATTTGGGGTTTACTCAAAACAATATCTTTTCAATACATTTTGAATCACGAAATCCCGATTCCCGATTCCCCAGATGGAGTGAAAGTCAGTCTTAATCTTGATTAATTTATATCTATTCTCATCATGATTTTGGGATTCGGGGTTCATTGGTGACATACCTCATGTAATCATGATCCCCAAAACCCCAAAATGTGAAGCCATGACACAATACTGGATTTTAAAAAGAACTAACTTCATTTAAAAAATACATTAAATGGTAGTTAAACTCCGTAGGTACTTTCTTTTCGGTCTTCTTCAAAAGATATTTTTTGAATTTTGATTTTAGAAATTGCCGAAATTCGGCTACATTAATAACGGATAGATCATGATTTCTGTGACGCAAATGCGTATCTCTGAAATATTCTCCGCATTAAAGGTATTAAATTCTTGACAGCTGCATCAGTACTTTCACCATAAAATGAGTTAAAAGAAAACTAGAGGTATCTGTTTTGAAACTTATTCTCACTTTTTCTATCAGAAGTAAGTCGCATCTAGCTGAGCTTTCATGCCTCTCTTCTGTGACAGGTTTCCGTTCCAATACAAAGTCATGGCACCAAAGAAGGGACCCAAGAAGAGTGAAGATACAACTAAGATTTCCAACCAAGAGGGAGATGTCATATCAGACACCACACCACATGTTATCAAC
Organism: Picea glauca; assembly: GCA_000966675.3. Lineage (NCBI taxonomy): Eukaryota > Viridiplantae > Streptophyta > Pinopsida > Pinales > Pinaceae > Picea > Picea glauca. The sequence goes on from JZKD02S2104991.1 coordinate 90,283, forward strand.
TCAATCAAATCATGGAGACAGATTTATGAAAATCTGGACTGCGAGATGAAAAATTACCCTAACGATTCTGAGAATCACCTTCGAGACATAGAAGAATCAGAACTTCACAAAATTGCAACATGCCCACGGATCATGGCATACAACGACATGATCAGTTGGGCTTTGGACAAGGTGGATATTCCAACAAGAAGCATTTTAAATGATCAAGGATCCATTATTGGTTCATTCAGACCTGAACATATCTAGGTTATGTACAAACTCTCACCCAATCCTAAATTCATTTACAATGCCAAATTTATAGCTGAATTCCAGAGAAAGGAATGCACTGAAGCAGGATGAACTTACCCTGATTTAATCAAAGGTTGGTGGATATGTCCATCAAAATTTAGGGCCGGTACCCATGGAATTTATGCCACAACCTCTTTGAATGAGTACATGGTTTAAGTAGCCATGATGTTGTGTAGACTCTTCGGCAAAAAGAATCCTTGTCATTTCCCCGTAGAATGGGTGCCCATTTTAGAAGAATCATTAGAAGGATATAGTTTCAACTGGGAAAATATTTTATCTCATAATATAGCCAAAGAGGTTTCGGATTACAGAGCAGCAAGAGCCCGAGGTCAACTAGTGGCCTTTTACATGTCATCATACATCATGGACACAATTTTTTTTATGAATCCATTCCCCCTAATGAATTGGAGTTGGAACACAACCTGCTTTGAACCCATTCATGAATATCACTCTGAGTTGTGGGAAGAAAATGCAAAAAATTCATTTTATGAAATTTGCCATTTTGTGGTGATACCAATGCATAAAATGTTTTTCGACTATGACCCTCCTCTCATTTCTGAAGCGGTTTCAAACAACCTCAAGCCAATAGCAGACTGGTTCATTGAAGAAATCTTCTCATACATCAGGGTTTATGGGTGCTCAATCCCCCCTCATGCACTCCCAAAATTCCTCGCAAATAGACTAGTGTGTAGGGAAGTAGCACACCAAATAGTAAAAGGCAGTATTGGAATAGAGCTAAAGGCAACTCAAAATAAATCCTGGCTAATCTTTCCGGTGCACATCAGGAAATTTTCATTACAAAATTTGGGACATTCTACGGTGGAAGCATAAGCACTTGAAGAAGTTAAACTGGTAAATATTGAGTACAGAAGGCATGACCCTTAACAATTAGTGAATAAACACTTGATAGACTGTAATATGTAAGCCTATGAACATGAGGAGTCCCCTTGGGATGACATGTTCAAAGGGATCAAATCTTATAAAGAAGTATTGGAAAGAGTACAAACACTGTCGTCCGACCAGCAAGTCATCTTTCGGACCTTTCAGAAGCATCGGTGAAGTGGTTTTCCCCAAGTACTTCAAGGAGAAGAAATTACCCTCCCCCAGGAGAAAGAAAGTGTTCCACCATGTTTCAAGTAGGAAGCACAAAAGATTGGAAATCCCAAAAAATCCCTACAGGATATGGAAAGGCTTCCACCAAGCAAAAAAGACCGAAGCAGAGAAAAAGTCAGGAAGACCTCCTACTCCCACTTCATCACCAGCGGTTGATGTCAACATGCCTAAGGCAGTAGGAGGGAAAGGATCTATGGATTTAGGGAGTCCCATAGCCTCCTTAATCCCCTTACAGTCCACTTTTGGACTGCCACAGACGGGAGCTCTATTTGTTGATGACCTTACCTCCATTCCCATACATGAGATTCATCCTTCCAATTATTTTTTTAGTAGAAAAAGGAAGGTCATCCTGGAACAAGAGATGCATAAGAGGGAGGGGAACATGGTTAAAAAAAATAAAGTCCTGATAGACAGAAAAAATTTGGAGGAAGAAGATTTCGCTACAGAGGTAGCAGGTTCCATGGGAGCGATGGAAAGAACAAAAATTTTTACCATGGGAAAAATCATATCAAGGGTAAAGAAGAGTGATAAAATAATAGCACAATTACGAGACAAATTAAAGAATACTGAGGAGAGCATTAGAGAAGAATTGAGTAAAATATTGGAGCAGACAAGGGCTACTGAAAGGTTGGAGGTTCAATTACTCAAAACGAGTTTGGACGAAATGAGCCAGGAAATACTAAAAGATCAGCTACAAATTACTCAGCAAAAGGAGCACGCAGAACAGTTGCAGGCTAGATTAATGTCGATGGAATATCAGATTATAGACTTAAAATATTTCCAGGCCCAGTCACTGGAAGTGCATTCAAAAATAGAAATTGAACAATAGAAATTGATTTCCAAGATAGAAATTGTTCAGAATTAATTTCAAGAAGTATATAATGCCTTTGATAATATTATAATAAGAGAAAAAGAAGCCAAAGCAGTGAGGATTACTCTCCAAAAGGAAATTATATATTCGACAGGTGAAGAGGTACCCCAAGCTACGAAAGTATCAACCATAGAGCAAATCAGAGGCGACATCATTCTCAAGCTATGGGAAACCAACATAACTGAAAGAAAAAGAATAGCCAAAGAAATCAGAGATGATTGTGAAGAAGCTTTTGATCTTCTAGAAAAAGAGTCATTAAATACTAGAAAAGGCCAATGTACACGACTTTTGGGACAAATCAATATTGTAAGACATCAATTAAATTTTAGGGAGAATTTGAGTGAAATCCAAATGGAAATTTCACAACTAAGAAAAATTGATGTCACCCTAATGGACAGGTTGTTAGTTGATCCTAAATTAATGTTTCAATCAATAAAGTTTACAGATAAAGGAGTTGATGATCGTCTTTCTAAAATTCAGAGAAAGGTTTATATTTTCGATGCAAGAGATTTTCTAGAACCCCCAAGAAATTTTACACAGTTCCTGAAGAAATGCATTAAATGTATCGAATCAAAAGAAGGAGAGTCATCAACAAAGTAAAAGTATTATTTGGAAGAGATCTACTTCCAAGAAAATGGAAAAATGGAGAAGATCATGAAAACAGTTTTGGATCTATTTTTTGACAAATAATTAGTTTCTAAGAGTTCGGAAATCACCAACCGTCCTAAGATTGGTGGTTTTGTATAAATGTAATTTTTCAAGACTAAGAAAGGGATTTTTTCTGGAGGGATTGTAAAGAGAAAACTTCGTTTTGCCTGAATTAATACAATATAGATTGAAGATTCCAGATTTGGTCAAGCCTGAGTTATGTGTTTCTCTGTCATTCTATTTTTATTTCATACTTTCGTTTGAAGTGTTTCATGTGGTAATTTCTATTATAATAATTAAAACAATCAAATTATCTAATCGTTTGCAATTTTTCCTCTGTATCAGCTTTCAACAGATATAAGACCTATGAACGTTTTAGGACTTTGAAACTGTATGCTTCTGCAAAGTTATCATCCCTCTTTCTTGTATTATCTTAAAATAAGATTCCTCTTAAATTGATGCCTCATTTTTTGTTATATGACTACATATTTCCTTTTCTTTCTTCATTATGTACGTCTTATTCATTAAAATTAACTTAGATACTAGAAGTGGCCTTTATTTCAGTTATATTATTGATTCATAATTTGGAAGTTCTATTTTTATTTATTCGAACCATAAATTTGTGACCCTTGGAAATATTTTTGATTTACAAAAAAGAAACCCTTAGCTTTCATGACTGTTCCAGTTACCAGACAACCTAATATAGAATCCGGTCTATCAGATCAGACAAGCATTGCATTAAACCTATTCAATACCATCTTACAAACAAAAAATACATGGGTAGAACTTGAGCGTTCATGGGCTGCAATTGAAAGGGATATTAGCATTGAAGAACAATGGGAAGCTAGACAGAGACAGTTAAGGAACCAACTGTGATCTCGTTTTTCTTTTAAACTAATGTTTTTACCCTTTATTTATCTCTACCTTTTTGGATGCCTTGACGGTATACTTTAGATATTTAAAGTATAAACTCAGGAACAACGAGCTCCATCATATTTCCTTCGTGGGTGTTGAAAGTCACCCCGGATATTTTGTCCTGCTAGATTCTAATTGTTTTTCCGTTGACCGAGATCTAGGAGAGGTGTTCTTTGAAAAAGGGGGCAGCACTCTTTATTAGTTTCCAGATTTGAGAACCTATTTGTTGAGTTTGTGGATTGTCCATACTCCTTTTTCTTTTACCCAATATTTACTCGTTAGTGATTGCCTGTTTCCACCAGTCATTACCGCCTGAGACTATTCTCCACATGATTTTCGCTCCCATTACAAAGTTGGTGATTTCAGGGTCTATGATTCCCAGACCATCACTTTTTTGGGGAGGGTGATTGTTTCCCAATTTAACAAGTGGATTTTTTTGTGGTTGGCTTTTCCTCCTTGCCACAAAAATTGACGAATGAGCTCGGCCATTTATTTAAGAATACCATTTGGGGATAGAAAGGTAGATAATTGATACAGGGGGAGGACCGAGAGAACGAATTTGATCAGCACCACCCTACCTGCTGGATTTAGCCACCATGAGCCCCATATTTCCATCTTTTCCCTGATCTTTTGGATGAAATGGTGCCAAAACTCTCCAAGGAGCACTTTGATGCAGAGGGGGAGGCCCAAATACTTGACGTATTTCGAGTCTTGGGTAATGGAAAACCCCATGATTTGGGTTATTCCTACTCTAATGATTGTTGAGACATTCCAGGTATAAATTTGATATTTTTCTTTGTTTAGGGTGCCTCTCGAAACTATAAGGAAGGTATCGAGGACTTGGAGGATTCTTCTGACCAGGGTTTTGGAGGCTCCACTTAGGAGAATTGTGTCATCTGCCAATTGAGAGTGGTTCAGTCTTTTTACTCCTTGAGCAATTTTTATTCCAGGAATGTTTCCATTTACGCTTTCCCATTCAAGATTTATGTTTAGAGATTCAACCATGATAACATAGAAAAAGGGGGAAAGGGGGTATCCCTGTCTTAATCCCCTAGATGCCTTGAAGAAGGGGCCTAGTCTGCCATTTATTAGTGGTGCTATCCAAGGAGATTCGATGTAGGAGCAAATCCAATTCATGAAGTTCTGACTGAAGCCAATTTTTCTCAAGACCTTGAAGAGAAAATTATGTTCCACTCTGTCAAAGGCATTGGCCATGTATAGTTTTATATCCATGCCAGAGTCCCCCGGGGAGATACTGGCATGGATTGCCTCTTGGACAAGAATGAAGTTGTCCCAAATCTGACGACCAACTACAAAGCCTCCATGGTTTGGAAGAATTAGTGAACTGAGCAGGGTGTTGAGTCTGTTTGCAATTATTTTGAACATTATTTTGTAGGATATGTTGCACAGGGATATGGGTCTGAAGGGATTAAGGGAGGAGGATCTAGGTTATTTTGGGAGGAGAACCAAGAAAGAGGAGTTGGTTTCTCCTCCCATCTTTTTTTCTTTGTGGGCGAAACGTACCATTCTTATGAAGTCTTTCTTGATTATGTGTCATCATTTTTTATAGAAATGCGAGGTGAATCCATCAAGGCCTGGAGCTTTGTCATCTTGGAATTGGTTCAAGGATCGAAGGTGGGTGTTTTCAGCCTGAGTAATATTTTGGGGGATATGTTGGAGAAAGGCTTCAGTTAGGAGATCCTCATTTATTCCAAAGGTTCTCTACAGAGTTTGGAAATGGGTGGAGATGTGTTGCTTAATTTGGGCAATGTCCTTAAGGATTTCTCCTTCATGGGTTTTGAGTTCAAAATTTTGATTTTACTATTTCCTTACTTTGGCTTGATTGTGGAAGAAGGAAATATTTTGGTCTCCTTATTTCAGCCAGAGACTCCTAGATTTAAGCCACCAAGTGTTTTCTTCTTCGGCTAGAGCTTGGAGGTACTCTCTGTGAAGTTTTTTCTCTTGGGTGAGGAGGTTCTGCTAAATCTCTATAATTTCCATTTCATCTTGAAGAGCCTCCAGTTGGGAATTTTTGTCTTTTTCTCTGCTATGCGAATTGTTTTTAGCCTAGCTCGTTAAGATATCCTTGACTAGTTTGAGCTTCTACTCCCAAATGTAGTTTGGAGAACCTGTGATCCACTGGTTCCATATCTTGGATATGGACTGAATGAGATCAGGTCTATCCAACCAAAGGATTTTTAGTTTGAAGGGAATATGACCCCAATTATGTTGAGATTCGAAGGCCAGTATTATGGGACAGAGATCTCAGCTCACCCAGGGAAGATTCGTTGAGAAAGGCTTGTCGGGGAGGGGCAATAATGAGCTGCTAATTAGAAATCTATCTAATCTTGCAGCTATGTGTCCAGGCCCTTCTCTTCTATTATTCCAAGTGTATATTACCTTGTTTGAGGGAACATCATAGAGATCCAGGTCTGAGATAAGGTCCTCGAGTCTTTCCCAAAATTGATCTCTTACCACCGAGCCTCCTCTTTTATCCTTTGAGGATCTAGTTGTGTTGAAGACTCCTACAATAATGAGATTTCGGGGAGGGGTTTCCTTTGCAAGGTCTATCAGGGATTGCCAACAATCAATTTTTTCATTACAATTGTTTGGCATGTAAATGTTGATGATGGAAAAAAGCATACCTAAAGCATTATTGAGAAGATTTACCATAAGCCAGAATTGGGTTTGCTGTTGCACTTGTAGGTCGAAATATTCCATGTTCCATAGAATTTTGATTCCACCTGAAGCACCTCTGTAGCTCACTTCACGGGCATCTAAATTGATACAGATTTTTTGCAGGTCTTTGAGGGTTTCCTGTTCCCTCATTTTTCTTTCCTGGAGCATGAGGATTGAAGGTTTTTCTTCTTGTATCAATTTTTTGACTTCTTCTTTCTTGAGATCACTTACTAATCCCCTACAATTCTAGGAGACGATTTTCATCATTTATCATGGTGTTTGGGTGCCCCCCCTCTTGAGGGCTATGAATTTTTTCCTTTATGTTAGGTTGCTTTATTATTCCCAAATTTTCCATCTTTCTTTAGGGTTTCCTCGATAATTTTTTGTATCCCTAGTTCCTTTTCTCTATCTGTTGTCGATTCTTTTTTATTTTTGTGTGATTTCCTTCCAGGTCTCTTTTTGTTTGTGGTTTGAGTTAATTCCAGATCAGATTATCTTTCTAAGGAGTCCTTTCTTACTTCTTCTGAAATTTCAGGATTTTCTATGTTTTGCAGGTTTTGGGTGTGTAGAGATTTTGAGGATTCTCCACTTAGATTCAAGACTTCTTTTTGGTTCTCTGGGTCTTTGTCATTTCCTTTTCCTTCTTCTTCTTGTCCATTTTCATTGTTTTCTTCCTAGGATTCCCTTACTTCTTCTGGATTTCCATCTTGGTGAAGCTCTACATATCGATTGTGGCTTGATTCTCCTTTTTGTGGGGATCCAGGACTTTTTTATTTTGGATCATAAGATTTTACCCTTTGATTTTGAGTCAGCATGGGTTGGATTTTCCCATTTGTTTTTTTCCTTTTTGGCTATTTCCGTTGATCTTGTTTGGGATCTTGGTCCTGGATGTCTTTGGCCTCGGGACAGGATTTGAAAATATGTCCATATTCGTGGCTGATTTTACATTTGAAGGGAATTTTTTCATAGTCTGCCTATTGGATGTAAGACCAGTTGTCCAAGTTCAGTTGTATTGCTTCAGGGAGACATTTTTCCAGTTACACTTCTACACACAGTCTAGTGCAGGCCTGAAGGCCTTCCCAAGTTTCAAAATGATCAATGTACTTGCCTAGGGTGTTTCCTATGTTTCTTATTGTTTCATCATTGGAACAGTGGAGGGGAAGGAACGAAAGCCTCACCCATACTGGAAATTCTGAGGGTATTTCATTCTCTGGGCTAAAATCTAGAGTCTGTTTGTTCAAGTACATTACTCTGGCCCCCATGAAATAGGGACCGCTTCGAAAAATCAAATATCTATCTTCATTTTTTTTGAACAAAAGGGCAAAGAATCCCTTACCATAGAAAGTTGCTGACAGTTGTCCCTTGATCATCTTGCACTAGCTTGCTTCCAAATATATGTGCATGGATTTTGGGGAAGGCCACAATTCTATGAATTGGCCTATTAATCCTCGATATGCAAGTCTGAGTGCCAAAGGTTGCACTGAAGGAGTGAATATTGCAACCTTAGGGATCTCGACCACCTTTTTGATGAATCAGGAGGGAGGGGGATTGGGAACTTTAGCCTAAGACAAGATGAGGGCTTGGAAGGTGTGCATACCTAGGGATAGAATCCTAAGGGTGGATCCCCTCCCTCAGAGGGAGCGATTAGGGCACGCATGCATGCATTGTAACTAGCACCGGTTTTTTCTGAGCGCAGTCCAATGATTCAAAGCATCATAATTCTATTTCTTACATTTTAAATACCATATATTATAACATTTCAATTTTAAGAAAACTTGAAAGTACATATGTACTATACAAGTGTATTAATGAGATTTAACTTAAAAATCAAATCAAGGATTAGTGATTTGGATCTTCACCTAATAATTTTAGAAAGATGGTTATGAATTTTTTTTTGGCAAAATGATAATATGTGAGATTGTGATTTGAACTTTAAGTTAATAATCTTGAAAAGGTTTCTAAGAGTATCACTATTTTAAAGGTATTATAACAAAATAGTTATGGTTGAAATTTATTATATTCAATAGGAGGTCTATTTATAAGGATTGAGTTAATAAGTGAATAAACTTAATTTGTTTGGTTTAGTTTACTTTACCTCCAATTTATAAGGATTGAGTTAATAAATAAATAAAGTTAATTTGTTTGGTTTAATTCACCTTTTAAAATAGATAAAGTTCTACTTTTATTTTTTCATTTTTCATAAATTTAATTATTCTATCCTTTTATAAATGTGCCAAAAAAATATTTAGGAACAAAGTTTTCATCAATCATGTAAAACTATGAACTCCATTAAATTCTTATTAAAGATGAAAAAAAATGTCCATCAATAAAGAAGTGAGTTTGTTTACTTATTAAAGTAGTGTATTTGGTCTAATCGAGAATGCTCAACAATATTTTCAATGACCCTCCTTTAAACATATATACAGAGAGATGAATAAAAAAATGGCTTTCAAATGGAGGCTTTATTATTACTTTATTTTGATGTTCATTTGGTTTTCATGAATTCTAGGATGGCTAGGAAAGAGAGAAGTAATGAAGTTTTTTTTAGTTTTTTTTTTTCCATTTGTCTGTTTTTTTAACTTCAAAAAGCTTGAATTAATTTTGAAATTTTATATAGCTTTTGTTTTGCCTTGCTGATGGAATTTTGTAAATTGGAATAGAGGCCATTCAAATTCGATTTGTAAATTGGATGGGACAATTAGTTGTGATTTATATTTATACTTGTTCATTAGTATTTTGCAATACATACATTCAAACCATTCTATCAATATGGATGAGCTAATTCAGGCTAGATTTGTACATTTTACATTAAAAATTAGTTATCTTTAATATAGATCATTCAATGTTGTTAGTATGAATTATGTATATAGATCCAATGCTATCAATATGGATGAGTCAATTCAGGCTGGATTTGTAAGATTTGTAAGTTGGATATTAAAAATTGATTTATATTTTTTCATTCTTTCATAGTTTGTAGACTGCATATTTTCAAAGAATCTTATCTATATGGATGAAGAGTTTCATAGATTTTTAATTTGAATGGATGTTTCTTGAAACTATCTATATATATATCAGCAACTGTTATCAATATGCATGAGTCAATTTAGGCTAGATTTGTAAGATGTGTAGAATGAGTCATTTTAAGATGGATTTGTGAATTGTATATTAAAAATTAATTTATATTTCTTCATAGTTTGAAGGGTGCATATTTTCAAAAAATATTATCTCCATAAATGAGGGAACTTCATAGATTTGTAATTTGAATGGATGTTTCCTTGATAGTTAAGTTGAATGATGATCATTTGCAGTCACCATGAAATGATGATCCTTTACTTTTGCATTTATTGTGATTTATTTTTCATAGCATCCAAATATTAAGTATAGTTATTTACCAATATAAAATTAGTTGTGGTATGATTTAGTGAAGGATTTTATTTAAACATTTGAAAAAAATAATTTATTTTCTTATTAAGCAATTTGATTTCCATTTAATAAGTTGAACCACTTCAACTAATCAAAATTGTAATGTTAGTAAAGGTAAATTAATGGGCTTTAATATGGATTGATGAAGGGTGAGTATGTAGAATAGCCAGATTTAATATGGATTATTGAAAGGTGAGTTGGTAGAAGAGTCATTTTTAATGTGAGTTGGTAAATGAATTTATAAAATAATGGATCATAGTTCAATAAACCATATTTGAACATCCTCTTTATAAACATAATATTTTTTTTATATTCTCAATTAACATTTGATAGCATTATACTTTCATAAAAAAAATTGTTTTTTAATAAATTATTTTATTTTCATTTCTATTTAAAGATAATTAAACATATTTTTAATAAATAATTTTTTTATGTTTTTAAATAATATATAATGTAAATAACTATAAAGTAAATTAACTATCTCAAGATTTCTTTTACTTAAGTGTTTAAGTGTGAAATTTTTCCCACAAAGCATTTAGCTTGGTATGCCATTAGCAAAACCTTAATAACTATTATAACTTATGAACTAGTAAATTAGAGTTTCCTTCACTCCTAAACCTTAATAACTATTATAACTTATGAACTATTCAATTAGATTTTCCTTCACTCCTCCTTTTATTTAAGTATAATGTATAAATTAACAACCTACTTAGAGTAGAATATGAAATACTTTCAATACTTAAACTTAAAAAATATTTTTAGAATTAATACAACTTAAAAGATCATTATTATAATCAAATAGTTATTAGTGAAATTGTTATTTGGACTTTAAAGTTAAATGAATTCATTCTCTCACTTTCATATGATAAATGACAATTTCAATCCGATAAAAATAATTGGTCACTATTTAAGTAAATACATTCATTCTTCCATTTTAAATAATATATGATAAAACATGGAAGTGCATATGTACTATTAATGAACTTTAACTTAAAATTCAAATCAAGGATTAGTTATTTGGATTTTCACCTAATAATTTGAAAAACATGATTATGAATTTTTTTGGGGAAGATAGTAATATGTGAGATTTTGATTTGAAATTTAAGTTAATAATTTGAAAATTTTGACCTTAACTTAATAATCTAGAAATGATTCTATGAGTATCTGTAAATGTGTTGAAACTGCACAAAATAAATCTAGCTAAACATTAATACACACATATGCGGAGAGAATTGGAGAAATAAGAAGGAGCGAAAGAATGAAAGAATTCTCATTAACTATTATGAATAATAAATAATTTACACGTGATATACTATGTATAGCTCAATAAGTGCACACTGGAGGAGAACCAATGCACCATGGTGGTGGACTAGAGTGATCTGGACACACATCAACAGTTACAAGAGTGAACTGCCACCTAGTTGAGTTAACTAGTCAACTAGTCTTTAGTTAACTGACTGAACAGAGAGTAGTGAGGAGTTAACTTAGGGAATGAAGGCTAATGCGCTAGTATGGTGATAATACCAAGGAAATGTAGAATTATCATGGTGATGATCCCAATGTTGCATGGTGACAAAACAAATGCAGCATCTAAACTCAACTCAACTAGTCAAACTGAAGTGTCAACTGAAAGAGAATATTATCCAGGTGGAATATTCTCCCCTAAAATATAAGAGACTAGGTAGTGACTAATTATGACTAATAAACAAGGAAAAAACTTAGGAAAAAGAAATCCTAAGTGTGTGTGAAGTAACTCCAACACCCCCCCTGAATATCACTATGTTGTATGAGAAAAGATCTCTTGAATGAATTAAGAGTATAACAACTCAGAGGTCGTCTTTCACATCTGAGTTAAAATTAAAAGCATTGTGTGTAATGAGAGAAAAACGTAAAGATGTTAGACAAAGAAAGCCATCTATTACAGAAGAATCTTAATTTGTTACATAAGAAGAAAATAGATGATATAACCTTAAATGAAGCATAAAATGTAGCAATCCAATTAACTTGCATGTCTTTCGTTTACTAACAGTAAAAACAGAGGAAATGATGTGCACTATTAAATCACTAAATGAAATGTAACCACATTAGATGTTGTACTAAGTTGCGATCAGGCATTCATCAAGGAAATATATAAAAATGTGTTGAGAGATGGAAAGACAAAAGAACACATAACTCAAACTGAACGAAATGTGGAATCTTTAGTCTACACTTGTATTAATATTTAATAAGGAGATTTTTCTCAATTACATACAGCAAGAAGAAACCCTTTTTTAGTCTCTTGAAAATATATTTATACAAGAGGTTCTCAACCCTAGGTAGTTGGAATTCTCGTTATTCCTAGATAATAACAGTTACAAAATGAAAACCTGAACCATTTCACTTGTTTTTTCTCTATCTCTTTCTCATACCGACAAAAAGATATATGTACATGTTACCTCATTGATTCTTTGAGGTATTCCATTTTCCTCTCTCAAGACATTTGACACGCCTGCTTAGAAATTGTACTAATAGTCTAGAAGGATTTGTCACATCTTTTGCCTAAAAAAGATACAACTTCTTTTGTAATTGTGGCAACTTGTCTTCTATCCTTTTATGTTCAGAAGTCATTGACTGTAACTGTAAATTTGGATTTACCAACCATATATCTATCTGAGCGATATCAACTTGCCTTAGTTGAGAAATTTCAGCCTGAGCTTCCTCTAAGATTTCTTTGATGTCAAGCTGATTCTTTACAATGTCGATTTGTCCTAGTATTTCAGAACAATCATTCATTCCGAAGCCTAGTGATTCTTTATTAAGAAAATGAAAAACCTCCTCACAATCCTCTTTTATTTCTTTGGAGATTCTTTTACTCTCGGCTATATTGGCCTCCCATGTCTTCAATATTATATCACCTCTGACCTACTCTACAATAGTCAATTTGGGAGTTTCAGGTATTTCTTCTCTCGCTGATGACATGACCGCTTCTTGAAAAGTGGTCCAGGCTGTAGTAACCTCTCTTTCTGTGAAACCAATATTATACAATGATTGGTTTACTTCCCAAAAATGATTTTGGATGATTTCTATCTTAGTAAAAAGATTTTGTTGTGTTATTTCTAGTTTCTTTAGCACTTCCAATGCTTGACCTTGAAACCCTGCTATATCCATAACCATTTTCTCAATGGAAATGACCCTATCTTGTAATTGTTTAACCAACTCATCTTGTTGGATAGCCCGTCTTTCACTTACTTGCGCATTATTATGCATCTCATCAAGACTAGACTTGAGCAGATGGATTTCTTGTCTATCACTAGCTTTAGCATGTTCAAGCCCTTTATTGACTTCATATATGACATTATTTTATGTATTCCTTATTTGATTTTGCAACTGACTTATCATCTGATTCCTCTGCTTCAGTCTTTCTTTCATATTATCAACGAAGAATAGGTTAGTTGTTGAAAAATATCCCAAAGAGACTTCTACCTCTGTAGCAAAGTCTTCTTCTTCAAAAAAATTTCCATCCAATAGTACTTTGCTCTTTTTGACAGTTGCACCTTCTTTTTGGTGCATTTCTTTCTTCACCACAATGTTCCTTTTCTTACTGAAAAATAAATCGGAAGGAGGTATCTCTTCAATAGGGATAGGAATGAGATCGCCTATGAATATTACCTCTACATCGAGGTTTCCTTTAGTGAACTATAATGGCATGACAACCTGAATGGGGTTGTCGATTTTTGTGGATCATTGTTTTGCGGTTCCATATGTAGTTGATTTATCTGGTTAAGACAATGGACTATCTTCTCCTTTCTTTGTTAGTATCTTTTCTTGATATTTGGCCTAGTTATCTGATACCTCTGTCACTGGGGTATCTTATTTATAATTCAAGACCTCATATTTCTCTAATTTTTTCCAGGGCTTATTGTTTTCTAGAGATTTTGGCTTCGGGAGTTTGGGTCTCTGTTTGTTGTGTAGCTAGAGACATTGGGTTTTCTCCTTGTAATACTTTCGGAAGTCTACTTCTTCAGAACCTTTGGAAGTTGTAAAAAGTAATCATTTGATCAGGTGATAGAGCTCGAACTCAGCTCATAACTTCTTGGTAAGATTTCACCCCTCAGAACATTTCATCCTAAGGGGACTCTTCATGTTCATACTTTTTTAGATTGCAACTAGCCATATGGTTACCCACGACCTTCTCTGGGTCGTTCTTCTTGAATTCAATGTTAACCATCTTTATTTATTCTAAGGCCACAACCTCCACTTTGGAGTGACCGAAATCCAATAAAGAAAATTCATCAATCTGTAAGGGAAAAGATGGACATACCTTTTTCAGCACTTCTTTGAGCTCTTTGCTAATCCTGCCGAGTACAGTTTTGTCGTGCGACCTCACGACACACCAATCAGTCTAGTAAAAATTGTGGTAAAGCATATGGGAGAACTGAAGAACCAAAAAATCTGATATAAGAGAAGTGTTCCTCAATGTACCAGTCTGCCACTTTATCCAGGTTAACCACAACTATGTTTGAAATTCTAGGAGGTGGGTGACCAAATATAGAAATGTGCATTGGCACTGATATTCAATTATAAATTTCATAAAAGAAATCTTTGGCCTTGTCTTCCCATAGTTTTGAATGATAAATATGAATTGGTTCTGCACTATCTGGAGTCCAGCTCCAGCCCATCAGTGGGAAAGGCGACATGAAACATATGGCATCCATAATATAAGAGGACATGAAGAATGAAGTTGATTTCCCCTTGGCTTTGTTTTTCTGGTATTCTGTAATTTCACTAGCCAGATTCTCCGACAATATCTTGGTCAATTTGAAAGAATACCCTTCTGCCACTGTGTGTATAATGGGTAACCATAGTAGAAAGAAATGATTTGTGTTCTCTTTTCCATAGAGTCTACACATCATCATGGCTATATACATGAACTGTGGTTCTAGCAATGAGGTTGAGAATATGTCATGAGAATCATCTCTGAACTTTTCGGGGCGTGAACACCGATCCTTGATCGAGTCAAAAAGACTCTTTCCATATTGATCACACTTCTTATTGTTAAAATTCACTAGAAAACTGGAATTATAAATGAAGTTTGGTGTTGAAGATAGTTTATACATCACCTGTATGTGCTCCGGCCAAAATGAACCAACAACTGATTTATGAGAATTGAATATAGTTCTAGTTAGGATATCCACATGATCCAGTGCCCATCCAATCATGTCCTTGTAGGGTAAAATCCTTGGCCTTGTTTCTACCTTATGCATCTCTGACTGAGCAATAGTCTTGTATTTGGCCGATAAGTCTTCCTTTTCATTGTCGCTTGAATCATCATGGAAGTTTACCAGTTCGTACTGTAGGATGTTGAATACATGCGTCTAGGTT
This sequence comes from Picea glauca, assembly GCA_000966675.3. NCBI lineage: Eukaryota > Viridiplantae > Streptophyta > Pinopsida > Pinales > Pinaceae > Picea > Picea glauca. The sequence continues at coordinate 105,581 of JZKD02S2104991.1, forward strand.
TTAGCTATGTTTATACTTCTGGGTGAGGTGTCGGAGAAAGCCTCTAAGCTCTGGCCTGAATTCTCACCAGTTTCTTTTGCTTCTTTTCGTGGCAGCATGGTAGCAATTCTAAAAAACATGTTATTTGTCACAGAAAATGCATAGGACTGAGTATCTCACTAATTAATTCCTACCAAAAAGTGGATGTAAAAATGAAAAAAACTATTTTTCCTTAAACGCATAAACCCGCATATACCTTCACTAACAATGCGTTTAATTCTTTTAATAAAAATATTTGCGGATTAAAGGAAGATCTTATTTGAGATAATTTCCCCAGGCTGGTCATTTAATAACATTAATGGTCAATATTTTGTGATCATACAAGAAATTTGAAATCACACGTATCGCAATTAGCATAAACTCAACGGTTAAATAAAAATGTTTTATTTTGTTAATAAATCGAGTTTATATGGTTAATTGATTATATTTAACCTTAATCCATTTCGGGGTTTTGGGTCTCGGACTATCCTACTTTAGTTAAATATATGATCCCCGAATCGCAAAATCACGATTGATTAATTAATATTAATCATGTTTAACGTTTGTAAATAATCACGATTAATTAAAGATTTCACGATTTTGGGTATACGGATTTTAAGTTATCGTTTGAGGCAGGATTCCTAAAATATGAAGTTGCAATAAGGTTAATTATTTTAATTGTTTAATTAACTCATTTTAATTTAAACTAGTTTCGTGACTTCGCATATCGAGACTTTGGATTTCTTTATATGTCTAACTGTTAGTATTTTGAAACCCCAAAAAATGATACTTTGAAAGTTGTCTTAGTGATTTGACTTTTTAATGAAAGGGCGGCTCCATGAATTTTAAAATATTTTAGACCATTAGATTAATCATAATATTTTATCGAGGGTAGTATCCAAGTGCGCATTTATCTTTATTTAAACAAAAACGAAAAAAAATTAAGTCTAAAATTTTATAAAAATATATATGTTTCAACATAGGCTCCATCTAGGGATCTCGTTTCCTTATGGGATGAGAAGAACAGTAGACTAAGTGTCTTTATTGGGTAAATGGAATCATTATTGAAGTTTTGTGAAACACATTCTAAAAGAGGACACACATAAGGACTTTGGACTTCACCATATTTCTAGAAACCTTTAAAACTTAATCATTCATCAGTCTTGGAATTAGGCTTAAATTGGTTCCTTTTCTCAAAATTGATTTTAGAATTGTTTGAGATAATCAAAGTAACTTTAACCAATCTGTCATATTTTGTTCGATTTTATTCGTATCAAGGGAAAGTAATTTTAATGTTTAAATGAGGAGTCTTGTGTTAGCTTAGAATGTAGATCTAGCCTGAACAAGGGAATAGTTTCCAGAGTACATTATAATACATGTATAACATCCTTATAGATATCATATATATTGCTTCACTGGAAGCAAGCATGTTCATTGATTAAGGTTGCTTTTCATTCATGTCAACCCTTGAAGAAAGACCCGTAGCACAAAGGTTTGGGTAATGGACCCAATAGTGTTTGATGTTGTTAACAAAATGAAGAGTAGTCATTGCAACGCATTCACACACAATAATAATTTGTATTACTTTGAATCTCAATTACAACACATATATATAGTTGGATTCAGATCCAACCGATTCCATACTTGGAGGGA
>JZKD02S2104991.1:120319-132004 GCA_000966675.3 Picea glauca
TATATATATATAACTAAACAACCTTTTTATATTTACAATAAAAATAAAAACTTACCGAAGAAACCGAAATTGTAAACAAAAGATGTGAAAACCAAATCAGTATGTACAATTAAAGTTTGGAATTGTATTACTGCATGAAATTATTTAGGTAACCCTGTTGATAGGGGCATTAAGAATTTCACCATCCAAATTTTATAACAAAAATGAATTCTTCCCTTCAGAAGATGTGATTTTGAAAGGCCCACACCAGATATGATCAAATTTACCATGATTTCCTAAATCTTCCTTTCCAACATCCCACTTTAAAACTGGGTCACCAGAGAGGAATTCCATGTCTTTATCTTTTTGGTCAAACAAAGCTTTCATGTTATCTTGATATTTTTGTAACTTCTCATCTACTTCAGCCCTATTTTCTTGGACTTCAATCAATTGATTTACTCTTCTGGTGACGTCATTTGGTTCTTCCTTTTCATCTTGCCAGAGTTTCATTACAGGAAGAGCCAAGTTTATGGGTAATAATGCGTCAGTTCTATACACCATATGAAATGGGGACATTCTGATTGATCTTTTAGTGCCTATTCTATTAGCCGATAAAGCATACTTCAAATGTATATGCCAGGATTTCTTATTTTCAGTCAGCACTTTTTTAATTATGGTTATAAAAATCTTATTCGAGGACTCTTCTAATCCATTTCCCTATGGATAGTAGGTCATAGAATGTCCTAATACAATGTTATAATTTTGAAAAAAACTTATCATGGCTATGGATTTGAAATATTGAGCATTATTGGTAACTATATTCCGAGGACAACCAAATCTTGGTAAAATGTTCTCTTCCAAGAAATTGATCACCACTACGTCGGTGGTGTTTCGTGTAAGAATGGATTCTACCCATTTAGTAAAATAATCAGTAGCGGTAAGAATCCATTTATGTTGAGCACTTGAGGGTGGATGTATTTCTCCGATGAAATCCAAACCCCATTGTTGAAAAGGATATTTTGTTTTAACTGGGAGTAAAGGTAGTGCATGAATATTTTTCTTTCTTGTGAATAACTGACACGGGTTACATGCTCTAACTTTGGCATTCACATCAGTGAATAATTTAGGCCAATAATATCCTTCTATTAGGATTTTGTAGGTCGTTTTTCTCCATGCATGATGTCCTCCTCATACTCCTTCGTGAAACACATTTATAACTTTCTCTGTTTCAGATTCTACCAAATAGATCAGTAAGAAACCTAGAGGATCCTTCCAATATATTTGACCATCTACGATAAAATATTTCACTGCATGTAACTTTAACATTCTATCTTTGGAAGAAGTCATATCACTTAGGCATTGCAGAGTTAAAAGTTAAGAGAATATATCTTTATACCACGTTCAGGAAGAAACTTTTTATTGGATTTTAGTTAAAGGTATTTGATCGTCAAATTCCTCTATCATTGGAATGTCCTCCATAGCTTACAAATGATTTATTCCAAGCACTCTGAAATTTGATTTAGCTAGAAGTTTAGCCAAACCTTGTCCTTTGAAAACCTTTGTCAGTTTCACCTCCAAATCAAATTCTTGAATTTTAGCAAGCCATCGACCCCTCCTTCCATCACTATCGGGCTGAACCAATATATCTTTAACAAAAATAATGGGTACATTTGAAATTATTCTACAATGTAAAACATAGGTCCTGAAAGCCTTCAGGGCCTTTACCATTGCATATTCTTGTTTTTCCAGTATATCATATATCAACTCTGCGTCTCTAAGGCTTTTACTGAAAAATGCTATTGGTTGTTCAAACCCTTCTTCATTTTTCTGTAGAAGTACTACCTCTATTGTGTGTTCATATGCGAATGAGAAAATTAGGAATTCTTTCATATAATCTGGGCTTGCTAGTACAGGTGCTTCACCTATAACCTTTTTAATAGATTTTAATGATGCCTTGGCTTGATTTTTCCACTTGAACTCGTTGTCTTTATTGAGCATATATGTAATCAATTTTACAATTTTAATGAAGTTTGGGATGAATCTTCTTAAAAAAATAGTTTTTCCTAAAAATGATTGTATTTCCTTTCTATTCCTAGGAATGTTTATAGTATCTATAGCTTCAACTCTTTTCAGATCAATTTTAATTCCATCCTTAGATACTATGTGTCCCAAGAGTTTACCTTCCTACATTGCAAAATGAGATTTCTTGGGATTCAAAGACAAACCGAATTTTCGACATTTTTCAAACATCTTCTTGAGGTGTACTAGGTGCTTTGCATCAGATTTAGAAAAAATAGTTAGATCATCAAGATAAATAGAAACAAACCTATCTTTTTTGCCGACGACGGCAATGTCCATAGCTCTTTGGAAAATATCTCCTACATTCATCAAACCGAAAGGCATTTTATCATACATAAAGGTACCCCAGGGGGTAGTAAACATAGTTTTATCTTTATCATTCTCATGTACTGCAATTTGATTGTAGCCTGAAAAGACATCAATCATAGACATTCTATTTTCTCCAACCACTTTCTCCAATACATGATCCATTTTAGGTAATGGATAATTATCTTTGAGTGATGATCTGTTTAAATTTCTGAAATCTACACACAGTCTGATTTCACCATTTTTCTTTCTGACTAGAACCAGGTTGGCTACCCATTCAAAGTATTTGAGTGGGATAATCATCTTAGAATCCAGGATTTTCTTTACCTATTTCTCTATCAGAGACAATAATATATGATTTATCTATATGAGGTTCTTTCTGAATGGTTTAACACCTTGCTTGAAAGGAATTTTTTGTTCGATTACAGAAGTATCATAAGTCCTTAATTCATCATAGGACTAAGAAAAACATCCTTGTACTGCTTGAGAATATCAACATATTTTATTTTTACTTCAGAGGGAAGGTATTTAGATATTTTAACCAGCCTCAAAGTTTCCTTGGTGCCTATATCATAGTCTTCAACCTCTTCAGGCTAAGGCTGCAAAGTAGACCTCAAGGGGATATCATCATGGTCAAATAATATCTCCAAGGGAATCAAACCTTTAGGGATCTGATTATTTTTTAGTACCAACATGTGATGATTAATGATCTTATATCAAAACTCCTGAGAATCTTCTCCTTCCTGCATAATCCAAGTAGGGTCATTCTGATTTTCCTGGTCAATATGCGTTTCAACAAATTCATCCACCATTTCTAGGAAATGTTTGATTTGTTCATCATCTTTGAAAACCTGGTAGTGTTGTATATTGTTTGGCATTAAGGGTCTGTGCCTCATTTTTATGTGATACTTCAATTTGAAAACAATAGGAGGTACAAAGGTTGAGGCTACTTTGGCTAATGAATCTGCCTGATGATTTTCTATTATGGGGATGTAATGAACATTAACCGATGACCAAAAAAATTCAATTAGATCCCGAGAACAATTTCTGTAAGACCCCAACCTTGGGTGTTTAGCCTGGTACTATCGATTTATCTGTTTTATAATTATTTATGCATCACCATAGACTTCCAAGTTTTTAATTTTGAACTTCCTCGCAACTTCTAATCCTAAAACTAGGGCTTCATATTCGCATACATTATTGGTGTAGTCGATGTCCCACTATAATCTGTAAGAGAAAGTGATAATAAAATCGTCTCCGGGTGCCACAAATAGTACTCCAGATCTTGCTCCTTCACAAGATGAAGCACCATAAAAATACATTTTCCAAACTCCAGTACTATATACATCTTTATTGGTTTTTTCTATTTTTTCTTTTTCTATACAATATTTTTCTATACATTCATCTAAATCATCATCTATCAATAAAATACAATTTCCTAAATCTTGAGCTGTGACATAAACAAGATAATTATTCAGGTTCAGTGGATCACTTACTGTATATGCCAGCCTTGTTTCTCTTTACAGGCGAGTGAATTTTCCACCAAATATTGGGATTGTAGCATATGTCATGTCGAGTTGAAGGGATCCTCCAAGTTTGGCTCCCCACGACCTCAATAACAACATACCATACTTTGGAGGTATATCAGCAACAACCACATCCATCAAAACACTTTTTATAGGAATCTGGAAAGATTTATGACTAGATATTTAATTATACCCATACATTTAACTTTTATCGAGTCAAAGGAATACAGATCTCTGTATGATCGAGTAATTTCGAGACCAATTCTATCCATAATACTTTTGGGAATCACATTGTGGGAGGCTCCAGAATCCAACATGCAATTATGGAGCAAATGATTATGCATAGTTAGCATAATTTAGAAAGGGGAAACAATATCTCTGGCACCTTTGAAGTGTGGACCAAAAATTATATTCGGTTTGTCATCTTCTAAATTTATAACATCGACCTGATGTTGGTCACTATAATTTCTTAATTGATTTTTAAACAACCAAGTGAAACATAAATTATCAACCCAGGGAAGTCTTTTGTTTCAAAGATAGCCACGCACTGTATATGCTCAATTCCAAAAGGACTTAGTGTTGTAGTAAAGCAATTTATACTATCTATACTTGCTGGAATGAACTGAAACTCTGAATTAAATCACAGGAAAGCACTTCCCCTATTGCAATCCTTTAAAGTTCAATCTAAGAATCTTGGATTACATTAAAATAACATCGCAATGGGAAAGAACAACTATCTTGCAATCAGAGAACAGGACCCTTACTCTCGACAGAGACTCAGTACTAACACTCTTTCATGAAAAAAATAATGCAGAAAACAATTAACTCTATCTAACAGAAACCAAAGCACTTAGTTCCTTTCTGTCTAAGCAGGAGCCTTGGGCCTTACTTCTGTTTTAGCACACTTGTGAGGTTGAGGTCTACAGAGAACAGGGCAAATTGATTCCTTTCTTTCTGAGCAGGGATCTCTAACCCAGTTTCTGGCTAACATCAAGGAAAGTCTACAGTGAACCGGATGTTTTGGTTCTTTCCTTTCTGAGTAGGAACCCTTAATCCAATACCTGGCTAACACACTTGCAGAGGTAAAGGAAATTTACAGAAGACAAGGTGTTGTAGTCCCTTTCTATCTGAGCAGGGACACTTTAACCAAATCTCTGGCTAGCATACTTGCAGAGGTAAAGGAATTCTACAGAAGACAAGGTGTTGTAGTCCCTTTCTATCTGAGCAAGGACACTTTAACCAAATCTTTGGCTAGCACACTTGAAGAGGTAAAGGAAATCTATAGAAGACAGGTGTTGTATCCCCTTTCTATCTAAGCAGGGACACTTGACCAAATCTCTGGCTAGCAGCATTAAACGAACTCTATAGAGGATATGATGTCCTGACCCCTTTCTGTCTGAGCAGGGACCTTTAACCAATTCTCTGCTAGTTTCACAAAACCATCACACACGATTGTCGATAAAAAGAATTACAAATTCCATTCAATAACTAAGACAGAGTCAGTAGTGTTTCAACAAAGCAGAATTCATTAAATAGTGTTTCAGCAAATGACAGTTAAACAAAATATGAACAGAAATTAAACAGACACACTTCTAACTAATGGGTGAATCTTGTGATGAAGGTGGGCCCTCCCTTCTCACAAGATTCCCCTGAACGAAAAGCTACAGGAGGATACTCAAAGCAATTTTTTATTCATCTGTTGAAATATCACATTACAAATTGGAGTACAGAATGCGTCCCTCTTCTCTCTGAAGTTCTTCAATACATCAAAACTTGGATATCTCGAATGCTGATTTCCCCTGAATTTAAAGAGGAAATCCCTTCGATACAATCATTACAAAGCATATCTGAATCCTACACAAAATCGGATCTTCTTTCTAAATCAGCATAGGATGTCCTATTCTCACGCAACCGAATGCTAATACAGGAGCTGCATGAGCTATTGCTGTTACGGTTGGTGTAACAACTCCTTCTCATCGTTGCTGATGTTGTTTCATCATTGCAATTCACGGGCTGTTTCAGCCACGTGAATTTTGCTCTGACTGTGTCGGCCTTGACTGCTAACTGTAACATCTTGGGTTTCAACATCGTGGCGGTCTCCTCTGTTTTTCAGCATCTGCACTTCTGAACTGAGTGACAACTCTGTGTTTCAGAATCTGCATCCTCGAACTATGTAGCACTCCATTCAGCAGATGTGACCTCAGACTGTGTAGCAGCTCCGTGTTTCAGCATATGCGACCTCAGACTGTGTAGCAGCTCCGTGTTTCAGCATATGCGACCTTAGACTGTGTAGCAGCTCCGTGTTTCAGCATTCGTTCAACAGTGACTTTGGACAGTTTTGTGTTTCAACACCGGCCTCAAATGCTAATCTACAGTTATGGACACTTATGCACTTCTAATCAATGGTTAAGTACAAAAGTAATGTAAAATGTTATGCAAAACAGATTAAGCATATAGTAATGAGAGAGGACATTGTATACCTTGGAATGGTCAGATGAAGTGATACTATGAGTCTAAATACAAGTGATGAAGGGTATAATAATGGAAAAAAGTATGGGAAAAAAGGTACAATATGAGGTCCTAACATCCCCCCCAGCTCAAGGTGTTGCATTTCCTCAGGCAACTCACTCTGAATCAGAGTCTTGATACTGGCTCTGACCGTGTAAATTACTCAAGCTATAGCTCCGAGCGGTACTGTTTGTTGGTGTTTTGAACCCTTGCACTTCCTGCAATCTTTGCCACGCTGTTGTTTCTGCCTTTTTAGGCAGTTTATAACTGAGTTGATATGTTTCTATTGGCAGCCAGAGGAGGGGGAAGTAAAATTTGTACCCTATCCAGTTTTCAGCACAATGTCGAACACACTGGATGTAGCTGGGTACCCTTGAAATTGCTGCTTCTAAGTTGGCCGGACCAAAAGGATTGTGTTGTTGTCTTTTCTTTGTGGATTGCTGCCAAAACAGGTTGTTGGCCTGGAGGGCAGGAATCTCTGTGGCCCTAATACTGTGTTGACATTCTTGGAGCACTACTGACTGTAGCTGTTGGACATGCTCAGTCACCCCTGGTTGCTTTAATACTTCATAATATTCTGAAATGAATCTGGCTTCCCTCTCTAGTTCTGATCTAATCCAGAGGAGTTTATTGTCCCCATTGTGCTTGGCAGCCAAAAAGTCGTTCTGCCATAAAATTTGGTTATGAAGAGAAGAAGTGAATGCTCGAAGTTGGACATCTCCAATAAGAGGATTTATATTGAGCAGCCTATTTTCGGGAATAGCCTCATTATGGAAGTATGCTTCACATAAGAGGTGTTGATCCCTGGTGGAGGCAGCTAGGAAGGTCTTGACAAAATCTGTTGGTTCTATTACTTCATGGGATTTTCCTTCTATAATTGATTTAATTTGGAACCATGTGAGTCTCTCTATGAGAAATAAAGAATAATTACAAGAAGGTTCCCTTATGGCCATTACTGTGTGCATCAAATCAAAGATTTTGACTATTCTAGCTTTTAAATCTTTGTTTTTCTTCTTGAATTCTCGAACTTCCTGCCGTGTCAGGTCCAATGCTTCCCAATTCGAGAAAGTGTGATTCCTCCAGGTTTTCCTGTGTACTTGCAGATGTTGGGCCTGTGTCTCAGCATACTCCTTCTTCCACTTTTGTATTTCTGCATGTTCGTCCCACAGGTGAGAAGTCTGGGTTTCAGCATGGAGGGTAGTGGGAGTAGGCATGGTTTGAGTGGACTGTTCCCTGGAAGTGGAGAGATTGATTTGACTGGGAGGTGTAACTTTCTCCATGGGCGATGTTTGCACAGCCTTGTTGATAGTAGGGATTTCTTTCTTGATTCTAGAAGGGCTTGCTGGTTCTTGTGTTACAGTAGGTTCAGTCTTGATTTTGCTAGGGCCTATTGGTTCTTGTGTTGCAACAGGTTCAGTCTTGGCTTCAAAAGAAAAAGGGGTGGGGGTTGTTCCTGATACTAGAACTTGAACGAGCTTATACCCTTCCCGATAATACATATCTCCGCATTGGCAGCACATGTATTCTTTGCATATGATTTCTGTAGTTCGTTCTGCCAGGATTGTTGTTCGTTCCAAGGCATACCGACTTAATTCTTTTTCATATGCATCCCTCGCCCTGGCCAATTCTTGTTGATATGCTTCCAATTGAGACTTTAAAAACTCGTTTTCTTCCAAGACATCGACCATTGTTGATTTGGATTTAGAGATGACTGGTTCTTGTGTTGCAGTCATCGTTCCCTTAGCTGGTTCTTGTGTTACAGCTATGAGAATGGCAACTGATGCCTGTGTTCCAGCTTCTTGGTACAGGGAGAGTAGTGTTTTAGCACCTTCAACTTCTGATTCCTGCATGTCAATTTCCATATCAGTGGGTGGTTCTTGTGTTTCAGCCACTGAATGGGTGGATGGTTTTTCAGCCATGTTGCTTGATGAAGGTGGTGTTGCAGCATCCTGGGTCTCGACTTTATCAATTTCAAAATCAGTGGTTCGTTCTTGTGTTTCAGCCGTTGCAGCATCCGGGGTTTCCAACTCTTGTAATTCAACTTCAATGTCAGTGGCTGGTTCTTGTGTTTCAGCCACTGGATGGATAGCTGATTGTATTTTAGCTTCTTTATTGAAAACAAATGATGTTTGGGCATCTGGTTCCTGTATCTCTATTTCAATGTCAGCGGCTGGTTCTTGTGTTTCAGCCACTGAGTGGGTAACTGGTTCTTGTGTTTCAGCCATGGCTGGTTCTTGTGTTTCAGCCACTGAGTGGGTAACTGGTTCTTGTGTTTCAGCTACCCTGTGTGAGATAGATGGTGGTACAGTATCCGAGGCGTCTGGTTCTTGTGTTGCAGCGCCCGTGGTTCGAAGAGGAAAAGATCCCGAGGTTTGGGAAGTTGAAGGTGTACAGCGTATCAGCCGAATAGGTGGGGTGTCTAGGGTAGTGGTCATAAAAGGTGGCCTCATTGAGGCTCTTATCCACGTTTTGCACAAGAAGGGTGAAAAGGGGGTAGCTTGTTTTCATTTTTGTGGAGGTCTTCTCTGACTGATAGGGCGGGGAACATTTTCTGGTTCAGAATCATCACTGAGAATTTGAAGGGCGGGAGTGGATGACTCTTGTAGAGTATGTGGTGAATTAGGTGGGGTAGGGGAAATGACTGGACTGGTTGGTTCTGTGGGCGGTATATGGGGTACTTCGGGGACGTCTGGGGGGTTTTGTTGTTGCTGCTCCTGGGGAATTTTAGCAGCTGGTTGAGGGTTTATCGGTGAGTTACTTACTGGGGGGTTTTGTTGGGAAAAACCCCTTTGAATGAGTAATTGGACAAGACAATGGTGGGTGAGTGACAGGGTTGGATCTTTTTCCTTTCGACAGTACGGTACCATATTTTTCAAACAACCCAGTAAATAGTAAGGGATATTGACCCTTCTGTTATGCCTTAAATGAGAAAGCAGAAGGAGTTCATGCTGATACACTACCTGATATCGTCCTTCGCAGGTCAGGTAATGCTTGATAAATATTGCAACCCCCGACCATGGAGGTGGGAGTGAACTGAGCTGAACGCCTCTGCCCTTCAATATAATTCTTTCCTCAGGCAAGAAGAAGTTCTGCTGGAAATCCCTGATAATATGATTTCGACTGAATATTCGAGTGCCGTTGCTTGGGAGGCCTGAGACCTCTGCTACGTCTTCCTCTGTTACTGATATTCGAACCCCGTTGACGACAGAATGGTCCTCCTGCAGATTCAGGGCAAATTGCAGGACCTGCTGTTCATTATACCACTGGAGTCTGCGGAAGTAATTAAGCCACCCTGCCTGTTCGAAAATTTGATATGCTGCTGGATAGCGTTCGAGCAATGCTATGGTGGCAGGCTCATTCCTTATGGCAGATCCTCCCATGGCTACTAGCTTAGTAAAGTACAGCGTCGAGAGTTTGTGTATCAACTTCTGCGCAGAGTGAATTTCTGAGGGACTACATGCAGGAATAGTGATGAAAGGCGCGGAAAGGTGGTGAACTGGAATGACGGCGGTGAGGTCGGGTGAAATGATGGTATCGCGGATTTGATGTGTACTTCCCCTCCCATCAAGTGTGGTTAGTACTAATTGTACTTGAATGGTCATAATGACGCAGGATCTTTCTCATTACTTAGAGCCTAACTGAATTACATAAACTTTACATACCTTTGCCTTACCATTTGGTTTGTTCAACCAAATATGATGTTTGTTCGTGGTGATGCTATTATGGCAGCGACTTTTGATTATGTCAAGGGCCTGTTGTTCGAACTATCGTTTGGGAGCGTAGAATCTTACTGACGAACGATGGTGGAAGGCAGGTGTTTTAGCAACAGAGAAGGACAGAACAATTGTTGTAGATGAAGAACTGATGATGGCTGGTGTTTCAGTATCGGAAGACAGTGAAAAAGTGTTGAATAGGAGTGTTTCAGCATCGGGAAGAAATCGATCATGCTGAACGGTGGTGTTTCAGCATTATGAAAAAAATTCAAACATGCTGAATAGTGGTGTTTCAGCATCGTGAGAAAGAATGATGAAGATTTGCGGACAATGGTGTTTCAGCAACGGAAGAAGGCGAAACAATTGTTGGATGGAAATGTTTCATCGATGATGGATGGTGAAAAAAATGAAGGGTTGCTGATGATGATGTTTTAGCAACAGAGAAGAATGTCGAAACAAGTGTTGGACGGAGTTGTTTCGGTCATGAAAATAGTGGGAAAATGGCGGGGGTGGGAAGGAATGAAGAATGATGAACAATAGTGTTTTAGCATCGGGAAAACTGATGAAAGGTTGCTGGTAACGGTGTTTCAGCAATGGGAGGAGAATGAAAGGTTGCTGGTGTTTCAGCAACAGGAAAAGTTGTGGCTAGTGGTGTTTCAGCAATGGAAGGGGAAAAATGAAACAAGTGCTGGACGGAGTTGTTTTGGGAATAAGAATGATAAGGAGATGGTGGAATGGAGTATTCTGGGAATGGGAAGAAATGAAAAATGCTGAACAATGGTGTTTCAACATCGGGAAGAAAGTCACCAGTGTTCCTCAGCGGTGTTTCAGCATCGTGAAAAATCAACAGTGTTGCACAGTGGTGTTTCAGCATCGTGAGAAATCAGCAGTGCTGCACAACGATGTTTCAGCATCGTGAAAGCTTGTCTCTTTGAAGAGAAATCGGCCTCTCCTGTGCTTTGATCCTGCAAAAATCGATTGTAGGACGATATTTCTTGACAGGGATTATTAGTAAATGAATTATAATCTAATCTATTCTAATACTAAAGAAAATCTGAAAAGAATTAATTATTACTGGGGGTAGAAACCCCCTTAATGAAAAGAAAATGAGCGTCTACCATGCATGTAGCCTTGAAATCTTCTTTAGAAATAGGTTTCTGGTACAGACGAAGACGATGACCATTTACAAGTAACGGAGTTCTGGAGTCATCAATTGTAAGGAGCCTTACTGTTCCATTAGGAAAAACTGTGTCTACTTCGTAAGGTCCTAACCATCTTGTGTGCAGTTTCCCTTGAAATTCTTTGAACTGGGAATCGTATAGTAGAGCCCAATTACCTTTTTGGAACTTCTTGTTCTTGATATTTTTGTCATGCCATTGTGATCTTTGTTGTTGAATTACAGTTGCTTGCTGAATGGCATATAGTCTTTTCTCCTCTAGTTCATTAAGCTGCTGCAACCTGGCTGTCTGTGCATCGGTTAGATCAAGGTTGGCAGCTAAAGCAATCCTTAAGGTTTTTATTTCAAATTCCACGGGAAAGACAACACTCTTTCCGTAGACCAATTCATAGGGAGA
>JZKD02S2104991.1:141649-152134 GCA_000966675.3 Picea glauca
CGATGAGATTTTCTTCTCCAGTTAAGAATAAGTCATCCACATACAGTAATAGTATTACTGGTTCATTATCCATGATCTTGAAGTAGAGATTTGAATCTGCTTTACTTTTGGTAAATCCCAAGCTTGTCAAGAAACTATCAATACAGCCATACCAAGCTCTGGGAGCTTGCTTCAATTCATATAAGGCTTTCTTCAATCGACAGAGATGAGACTTCTTGTCTTCAACATAAAATCCTTAGGGTTTTTCTATATACACTTCCTCTTCGATAACACCATTCAAAAAAGCTATCTTCACATCCATCTGGTGCAGCTTCCATTTCATCTTGGAAGCAAGAGCTATAATGGTTCTGATCGAAGTGTATTTTTCCACAGGAGCAAATGTCTCTTCATAGTCGATTCCTTCCTTCTGGGAAAAGCCACGAGAGACAAATCTTGCTTCATATTTCTCAATACTTCCATTAGCAGAATGTTTTATCTTGAACAGCCATTTTGATGATACCACATCCTTACTTTTTGGTCTGGGAACTATTTCCCATACATCATTCTTTATTATGGATTGGTATTCCCCTGTCATGTCATCTGCCCATTCCTTCTTCTGGATGGCCTCTTCAAATCATGTGGGTTCTTCATCAAGTATATTGTACATCAAAGCCGTGTAACTGGAGAATGTCTTTGATCTCTTCACCTGTCTTGTGGTTCCTTCTGGAACACCATACTTCTCTCCATCTTGAATAAGCTCTCCTTCCCAAGAAGGATTTCTTGTATGGGAGAAGGTCATTTGAGGAGGTTCTTGAACTTCTTTTATATCATGATCTTTAGGAGTCTCCTCATCAGGGGAAGTTATGACTTCCCTTACAGGTTCTGCAACTCTAGGAACTTCCCTCATAGATTCTGTCATCTTGGGATTTACAGGTTCCTCTTCATATACCTCTTCAAGCTGGCATCTTCTCGATTTCTTAAGTGCAGCTTCTTCATCAAAGGTCACATCCCTACTGATCTCAATATGGCGGTGACCAGGTATGTAGATTATGAAGGCTTTGGATACTTCACAGTATCCCACAAATATTCCCTTCTTTCTGGAGGGTTCCAACTTGTTTCTTTTCTCTTTTGGTATATGAATAAACACTGGACAGCCAAATATTTTGAGATGGCTTACCTATGGCTTCTTTCCGGTGAACATCTCTTCTGGTTTCTTGAACCCAAGTGTGTTATGGGATAATCAGTTTTGCACATAAACATCTGCCATTGCTTCTTTTTCCCATAAGCACATAGGAAGATCTTGCTCTTCACAGCTTCCAACATAATTTTGTTCTTCCGTTCAGCTACACCGTTCTGTTGGGGATATTGATCCCAACATCTTTGCAGATATTCATGAACTCTTCTGAGGTATATTCTCCTCCATTATCTGACCTGAGTATATTAATATTCCTTACAGAAGGGTTCTCTTATCAAGGCTTTGAATTCCTTGCTCTTTTTGAGCACTTCAAATATATCCAGGTCTTTTACGAGAATAATCATTAATGAACGATACATAGTATACATACCCATTAATGGAGGATGATGGAATTCGGCCACACACATCTGAATGGATGAGTTCCAATGCTTCTTTTGCTTTGTTGTCCCTCTTTGGAAAAGGGTTCTTGATGTTATTCTCTTGTGCACATCCATTGCATATGCCTTCCTGATCAAGCTTGAGTTCTGGTAAACCTGTGAGAGCTTTTCATATGTATGGTAGCGCCTTGTAGTTGATGTGGGCAAATATTCTATGCCAAAGTTCGCATGATTTCTTTAATAGCGTGGGTCATGGCAGCTTCTGAGTGACCCACCTTCTTCTTTTCCACTAATGATTGCTTCATTTATGATCTCTCCTTTAGCATGTTTCCTTCTGCAACTTTCTCTATAGCTTCCTCATGTGACCTAGAGCAAGGTCAACAAAACAACAAGCAAGAATAATATCCTTCTTGATAATATAAAGCAATAGAACGAACAATCATCATAGTAGCTCCTTTAGAGCTATCACTTATAATTTATCTGAAGCAAAGATTAAAGGTAAGGAATACAATATGAAATGAGGTAAACACTCTCATAGTGTTGCGACCAAGCATTCTTCCATGGCAACCTGGAACTAACACACAAGGTTTCTCCTAGAGGAGGTGTTAGTCATATCAAGAAAAGTATTTACATCTATATTCTCACATGCTATCAAGTATAATACTTTACGATGATTGTTATATCAACTAAAGTCATCAGCTTGTCATGTGTACCTTTGAATTTTGATTAATCAAACTTGGAGCCTTGTCCTCAAGAGTGATTGATTTATTTTCTTCCAGGTCTCCTTCACTCAAGTGACGAGTGCTTTCTTCAACCTGTCTGTTGCACTAAGATAATACGTTATCTTGACAGAAGGTTAGTTTAGAGGATAAGCTCTATGATCATCTTCTAATTCTTATAATAATTTGATCATAGCTTCAACATGCAACACTGATAAAGATAATTTCATAACAAATAGATGTGTATTAGAATAATCACACCTGGGTTGCATCATTCCTCTGAATGTGTTGGATCTTGAGATCCTTCTGGATATATGGAAAGAGATCCCTTCTCCTACAAATACTCCTTAGGGTTTAACCATGAAACATATGTGAGTACATACCTCTGATGACTTTTGAAGGTAGTGGATCCATCAGGTAGCAGCGGTAATCATTACCAACTCTTGAGAAAACTTCAATAGTGATTGCAACTAGTTTTACAGATGCAACTACAACTGGTAATGCAATTGCAACTGGCTCTGAGACTGCAACTGCAACTGCAACTTAGGGTTTTATGAGAAAACCTTAATTTTTCAAACTTTGAATTTTGAAAATCTGATCTAGGGGATAGATGTGTTGAGCTGAGGCGAGTTTGCTGGTGCAGTCAGAATTTCGAAAATCCAACTTTTACCCCTTCAAATCTGATCTGCGGATTTATGGACTGGTGCTTCTAGTTTTCTGGTACTTCTGGTACTCTGGTGCTTCTGGTACTTCTGGTACTCTGGTTTTTTGGTACTTTGTGAAACTAGGGTTTCAATTTCCGGGATATCTAGCCACTGAAAAGGTGCGCTCTAAGTGCCAAATTGATCCTTCGGGGAGGGCCCAACTTTCTATATGGTTAGGGAGCTGAAAATATTCACTTTTGCAAAAACCTAATTTTTGGGTATGGTAACAATGACATTTTTCCTCTTGCAAATTGTGCTTCCTTCAGGTTGGATCTGATACCATGTTAATGTTTATGCCATTATTATAGTTCTTTTCATTTCAATAGATAAGAGAAACATAAGAACAAGATCACTCAGAAATACACATCCACAAGAGACACAACATTTATCCTAGGAAACCCTCTAGGGGAAGAAAACCCAACAATCCTTCCTTATCATAAATAGCTTATACAATGTTCAAGAGATAACTCAAACCAATATAGATAGTCCTCCCCAAGAGATGCGCCACTCTTCTCCCTCTCTTCAACTGGTAATTGCATCTTGCCTCATAAGAGAATGAGCAAGTGAGTTGTGTGTTTGAAGTGAGGTGCTAGCCTCTTATTTATACAAGACTAGCACGTCTGAAAGGTCACAACTGGCAGGGCCGACCTCTCACTCTGGGTGGGTAAACCCACCTTTAATTAATTCTGGGTCTTCCATAATAATTGTTGGGGCTGACTTCTTATTCTGTCCTTTGTAATTGTCCAATGACCAATCTGCAAAAAGGGATTTGGTGCTTATAAAATTACCGACATGATTAATCCTCAATGGGGATTAATCCAATAACAACAATAATAATAATAATAATGACATGATTAATCTGCAATGGGGATTTAATCCAATAATAAAATAATAATAAGAGTGCTCTTCGCAGTTACATTATTTCAACAGATTTGTCATTGTTTCATTTGAGGGTTAGGATTTCTTTTGAAATATTTCCTAGGGAACTGCTCGTTTTTTTATTAGTGCAATTCCATTTTTGAGATTTTATTTGACAATTCTTTGAATATTTTTTCCATGTCATCTATTTTATCTTCCGACGAACTCCAAGATCTAGAGGGTCCTGCTTGTTCTCTAAATCATCTAGTTTATTTATTTCCCATTTCAAATTTAGTTTTTAATTTCCCCGATGCCATCATATTTGATTCAATTTCTACAACATCATCCTGCATTTCAGTGAGGTTGACAAATCTCCTTTCTCTCAACAATAGAGAGAAATACAGATCAAAATCCTCAACAAAAATTACTTTCGTTGCAGGTTGGGAAGGTTTAACCTTAGATGGAATCTTATTATATAATTCATTAAGTCTTTAAGTAAACTCAAGAACTGTCTCTAAATTTTTCTTTCTTAAAGCTCCAAACTCGGTTAGATAATAAAGGTGATCTTTTATTTCTCCCCATTGTCTAATAAAGGAAATTTTTAACTCATCATATGTTCCTATGGAATCTAGTGGCAGTCCTCGGAACTAGGTTCTCACTTGTCCTTCGAAAGTTTGAACTAGGAGTCTAGAATAAACATCCTCGTTCTCAAGGCCAAGGATATCAACAAATTGATCAAAGAAATTTATGTGCTCAGTCATGGTTAAGTATCCCTATCTGATGAACTTTTGTAAGTTCTTCATATAGTTTTCAGGTATATCATGGAGGGGAACTGGGATAACCAAAGGAGCATACCTATCAGATACTTTAGCAAAAAATCTAAGAAATGGGGGTGGTATTTGATCGCCTCCCCCTCCTCTTGCACCACCTTCGAAACCACCACCTCTGGCACCACCTCCCCCGACCGCAGCCATTAATAATTTTAGGGATGAAACTTTGAGATTGTAGGGGTTTTTTTCAAAAATGTGCAGCGACTTTTCGATACCTTTAGAATGAAGCGAAAAAGATTTAAGAGACTTCCAACTATGAGACAGAAAATCTGAAAAGAAGGGAACATGGAAATGAGGACTCGATTCTTTGGATTTATAGGATGTATACACAAGAGAACCAATAGGAGTCAAGTTGGGGTAAAATATATATTCTTCATAGCTTCGAGAGGTTGGAATCTTGTCAGCTTTAATCTTGAATGAAACCAAGTCTATTTTTAGGGTTTTGGCTTCATGTTTATTAGAAGATGTTTCTTCGAAAAGGAGTTGGATGAGACCTTCTTGCAGAGTTAACGATTCCAATAAAAATTTATTATTTGATTTGGGTTGATAAACCTTAATTGTTGAAGCAATAGTCTATTTAAGTTATCCCCTAGGTTTCAAAATTTTTTTAGGGTCAGATACAAGCGAGGTTTGCTTATCATCTAGATTCTTTCTGGTATTCTTTCAACTGAATTCCAGTTTATCAATTGTGGAGTCGCCGAGTGAAAAATAAAATGTTAGCCTTATAAAGTGTTCAATATTAGTTCACTATCAAAGAAAGAAACTTACCAATGTCATTCTCCTAGGGAAAAATAACTTTGATTCTCCATCCCCGGCAACGACGCCAAAAATATGTTGTTCCTAAGATTATACTTAAGGCTCAAAGTATAATGTCAAGGAATCAATACATAAGGAAAGTTTTAAAGTTTGATTTTTTTACCTCAATTGTATGAGAAAAAATATCTTAAATGAATTAACAATATAATAGCTCAGAGGTCGTCTTTCATGTCTGAATTAAAATTAAAATCATTGGCTATAATGAGAGAAAAACATAAATCTGTTAGACAAAGTAGGGCATCTATTACAGAAGAATAAAATAGATGATATAACCTTAAATTAAGCGTAAAATGTAGCGATCCAATTAACTCACAGGTATTGTGTTTACTAATAGTAAAAACAAAGGAAAATTTGTGCGATATTAAAACACTAAATGAAATGTAACCAAAGTAGATGTTGTACTAAGTTGTGATCAGGCATTCATCAAGGAAATATATAAAAAGATGATGAGATATGGAAAGACAAAAGAACACATAATGCAAACTGAACGAAATGTGGAATCTCTAGTCTACACTTGTATTAATCCTTAATAAGGATATTTTTCTCAATTACATGCAGCAAGAAGCAACCCTTTTTTAGTCTCTTGAAAATATATTTATACAAGAGGTTCTCAAACCTAGGCGGTTGGAATTCTCATTATTCCTAGATAATAACGGTTACAAAATGAAAACCTAAACCGTTTCACTTGGTTTTTCTCTATCTCTTTCTTATACCAGAAGAAACAGATATGTACATGTGACCTCATAGGTACTCCCTTTTCCTCTCTCAAGACATTCGACACACCTGCCTAGAAATTGTACTAATAGTCTAGAAGGTTCTGTCACATCTTTTGCCTCAAAAAGATACAACTTCTTTTGTAATTGTGACAACCTGTCTTCTATCCTTTTATCTTCAAAAGTCATTGGTTGTAACTGTAAATTTGGCTTTACCATCCATATCTCTATCTGAGCAATGTCAACTTGATTTAGTTGAGAAATTTCATCCTGAGCTTCCTCTAAGAATTCTTTGATGTCAATTTGATTCTTTACAATGTTGATTTGTCCTAGTATTTCAGAACAATCATCCTTTCTGAGGCATAGTGATTCTTTATTAATAAAATGAAAAACCTCCTCATAATCCTCTTTTATTTCTTTGGTCGTTATTTTACTCTCGGCTATATTGGCCTCACATGTCTTCAATATTATATCACCTCTGAACTACTCTGCAACAATCAATCTGGGAGTTACAGGTATTTCTTCTCTAGCCAATGACACAACCGCTTCGTGAAAAGTGGTCTGGGTTGCGGTAGCCTCTCTTTCTATTAAAGCAATATTATCCAATGATTGGTTTACTTCTCGAAAATGATTTTGGATGTTTTCTACCTTAGAAAAAACGTTATGTTTTTCTATTTCCAGTTTCTTTAGGAGTTCCAATGCTTGAGCTTGAAACACTGCTATATCCATAACCATTTTCTGAGTGGAACTGGCCTTGTCTTGTAATTATTTAACCAACTCATCTTTTTGGATATCCTGTCTTTCACTTACTTGCACATTCGTATGCATCTCATAAAGATTGGACTTGAGAAGTTGGATTTCTTGTCTATCACTAGCTCTAGCCTGTTCAAGCCCTCTATTGACTTCATCTCTAACATTATTTTTTGTATTCCTTGTTTGATTGTGCAATGGACTTATCATATGATTCCTCTTCTTCAGTCTTTCTTTTAGATTATCAACTGAGAATAGATTAGTTGTTGCAAAATCTCCCAAAGAGACTACTACCTCTATAACAAAGTATTCTTCTTCCAAATTTTGTCCATCCAATAGTACTCTGTGATTTTTGACAGTTTCACCTTTCTTTCTAGTGCATTTATTTCTTCACCACAATTCTCCTTTTCTTACTGAAAAAAGAAATCGGAAGGAGGTATCTATTCAATAGGGATAGGTGTGAGATCTCCTATGAATATTACCTCTACATCAGGGTTTCCTCTAGTGAATTGTAATGGTGTGACAACCTAAATGGGGTTGTCGATTTCTATGGATAATTGTTTTCTGGTTCCGTTTGTATTTGATTTATCTGGTTAAGACAATGGCATATCTTCTCCTTTCTTTGTTAGTATCTCTGATTGATCTTTGGCCTATTTATCCGATACCTCTGTCGCCGGGGTATCTTCTTTCTGAGTCGAGACCTCAGATTTCTCTAAGTTTTCTAGGGCTTCTTGTTTGCTAGAGCTTCCGACTTCTGGATTTTGGGTCTCTGTTTGTTGTGTAGCTAGAGACATTGTGTTTTCTCCTTGTAATACTTTCGGAAGGCTACTTTTTCAGTTCCTTTGGAAGTTGTAAAAATTAGTAATTTTATCAGGTGATAGAGCTCGAACTCGGCTCAGAAATTCTTGGTAATATTTCACCCCTCATAACATTTTGTCCTGAGGGGACTCTTCATATCCATATGTTTTTAGATTGAAACTGGCCATATGGTTACCCACGACCTTCTGCGGGTCGTTCTTCTTGAATTCAATGTTAACCAACTTTATTTCTTCCAAGGCTGTAGCCTCCACTTTGGAGTGTCTGAAATCCAATAAATAAAATGCACCAATCTGTAAGCGAAAATATGGCCATACCTTTTTCTGCAGTCCTTTGAGCTCTTTGCAAATTCCGCCGAGTACAGTTTGTCATGTGACCTCGCAGCACACCAGTTGGTCTAGTAAAAGTTGCGGTCAAGCACATGGGGGAACTAAACAATCGAAAACTCTGATATAAGATAAGTGTTCCTCGATGTACCAGTCTTCCACTTTATCCAGGTTAACCACAACTGTGTCTGAAATTCTAGGAGGTGGGTGACCAAATATAGAAATGTGCATCGACATCGCTACCCAATTATAGATTTCATAAAATAAATCCTTGGCCTTGTCTTCCCAGAGTTTTGAATGATAAATATGAATTTGTTCTGCACTATATGGATTCCATCTCTAACCCATCAGTGGGAAAGGTGTCATGAAACAAATGGTGTCCATAATATAAGATGACATGAAGAATGAAGTTTATTTCCCCTTGACTTTCTTTGTCTAGTATTATATAATTTCACTAGCCAGGTTGTCCAACAATATCTTGGCCCAGTCGAAAGAATACCCTTTCAGCACTGTGTGTATAATGGGTACCCATGGTAGAAAGAAATGAGTTGTGTTCTATTTTCCATAGATTCTAAGCATCATCATGGCTATATACATGAATTGAGGTTCTAGTGATGAGATTGAGTATATTCCATGAGAATCGGCTATGAAATTTTTAGGGCGTGAACACCGGTCCTTGATCAAGTCGGAAAGACTCTTTCCATATTGATCACACTCCTTGTTAAAATTCACTAGAAAACTGGCATTGCAAATGAAGTTTGGTGTTGAAGACAATTTATACATCACCTATATGTGTTCCGGCCGAAATGACCCAATAACTACTTTCTAAGAATTGAATATAGTTCTAGCTGGGATATCCACATGATCTAGTGCCCATCCAATCATGTCATTGTAGGTTAAAAGCCTCGTCCTTGTTGTTACATTATGCAGCTTTGATTGGGAAATAGTCTTGTATTTGGTCGATAAGTCTTCCTTTTCATTGTCACTTGAATCATCAGGGTATTTTACTAGTTCATACTATAGGATGTTGAATACATGCATCCATGTTTTAGCTGTGTTTATACTTCTGGCCGAGGTGTCAGAGAAAACCTCTGAGCTCTGGCCTGAATTATCACCAGTTGCTTTAGATTCTTTTCGTGGCGGCATGGTAGAAGTTCTCAAAAACTTGTTATTTGTCACAGAAAATTCATAGGACTGAGTATCTCGCTAAGCAAGTTCTACCAAAATGTGAATGTAAAAATGAAAAAATCTATTTTTCCTTAAACACATAAACCTACATATACCTTCACTGACAATGCGTTTAATTTTTTTAATAAAAGTATTCTGGTGTTAAAGCAGGATCTTATTTGAGATCATTTCCCTAGGATGGTCATTTAATAACATTAGTGGTCAATATTTCGTGATCAGAAAATAAATTTTAAATCAGCCATATCGTAATTAGCTTAAACTCAACAGTTAAATAAAAATGTTTTATTTTGTTAATAAATTGAGTTTATATGGTTAATTGATTATATTTAAGATTAATCCATTTCGTAGTTTTGGGTCTTGGGCTATCCTACTTCGATTAAAGTAATGATCCCCGAATCGTGAAATCGCAATTGATTAATTAATATTAATCATGTTTAATGTTTGTAAATAATCATGATTAATTAATGATTTCGCGATTTCGGGTATCAGAATTTTAAGTTATCATTTGAGGCAGGATTCCCGAGACATGAATTCACGATAAGGTTAATTATTGTTAATCATTTTAATTATTTAATTAACTCATTTTAATTTAATCTAGTTTTGCGACTTCGCATATCGGGACTTTGGAGTTCTTTGTATGTCTAACTGTTAGAATTGCGAAACCCCGAAACTAGATACTTTGAAAGTTGTCTTAGTGATTTGAATTTTTAATGAAAAGGTGGCTCCATGAATTTTAAAAGATTTTATACCATTAGATTAATCGGAATATTTTATCGAGGGTAGTATCCAAGTGCGCATTTGTCTTTATTTAAACAAAAATGAAAAAAAAATTAAGTCTAAAATTTTAGAAAAATATATATGTTTCAACACGGCTGATCAAACTGAATGCCCAACTCAGTGACAAAATGTTGTATCCATATAGAATCAATGGTTATTTTAACTACCCCTATGTACTCTTCCTCGACTAAAGATAGAGAAATGGAAGCTTACTTCTTTCTCCACCAACAGATAGGCCCATAACCAAGACTAAGTGAGTAACGAAATGTGGACTTGTGATCAGTGTTATCTGTTCGACAACACAGGTATTCCAACAGAGTATGAACACCTTCAGTAACCACTCACATAACCAGATCAAAGATCAACACACCGATGTTTTCACGTGGTAAAACCCCTACGGCGAAACATCCACGGCCCCAGCCAACGCGGCTACTTGG
>JZKD02S2104991.1:157254-175362 GCA_000966675.3 Picea glauca
TCGAGGAGAGTATGAACCGTCGGATCACTCTATGTCGGGAACATATCGTGACCGTCGGATTTCCTAACTACAAATGCATACTAATGCATACTAAAGAAACACACTTTTACTTAACAACATTTTAGACCAAGTAGATCTTAACTAACTCCTAAGTGTCTAAATATCCTAACATTATCGCCAACCCAGTCGAAATCAGTAAATCCGATGAGATCTAATGTAGAGTCTGTTTCATAATGAATCCTAAAGGTGATGGTGCCCTGAATGTATCGAAGGATACACTTTGCATCTTTCCAATGTAGCTCATGCGGCTCTTGCATGAACTTGGAAATTGCGCCAACTGCATATGAGAGGTCTGGTCTAGAGTGTGTGAGATACAACAAGCTCCCCACTAGTTGTCTGTATAGTGTGTTGTCAACCAGTGGAGTCTCCCCTCCATCCTCAAGTTTGACTCCTTATAGGAAAGGAGTCGAAGCAGACTTGCAGTCTGTCATGTGAAATCTCTCAAGGAGATCTCGTGCATACTTGTCTTGAGACTTTTTGATGCTTGATGCATCCTGATTGATCTAGAGTCCAAGGAATAAGTGTATCAGACCCATGCTCATCATCAAAAACCTATCATGTAGAATCCTCTTGACTGTAGCAATCATTGAAGTCGAGCACCCGATGATGAGAAATTCATCGACATACAGAACTAAAAGTAGAAGTGAATCAGTCGTCCTGAGCATTTAGACATTTGGGTCTGATTTACAACATAAAACTTTATGTGACAACAAGTAGGAATCCATCTTGGCATACCATGCCCTTAGAGCCTGCTTGAGGCCATAACGTGACTTCTTCAGTCGACAAACCAAACATGAGTTCAGCATAAATCCCTGGCGTTGCTCCATGTAGATCTCCTCAGAGAGATTATCGTGAAGAAATGGATTCTTCACGTCCATCTTATGGACTTACCATCCCTTGGTTTCCGAAATTGTAAGTGCCAATCGTATGGAATCCATTTTTTCTACTAGAGTGAAGGTCTCATCATAGTCAATACCATGAACCTGTTGAAATCCTTTGGCAACAAGCCTCGCTTTGTATCTATTGATATGTCCATTCATTATGCTCTTGGTCTTGTAGACCCATTTGCATCTAACAAGTTTCCTCCCAGAAGGAAGGGGAACCAGATCCAAGGTCTGGTTCTCGAGGAGGGAGTTGTACTCCTCCCACATTAAAGATTCCCAAAAAGGATTTCCAGCAGCCTCGCTATAATACTATGGATCTGAATACTGAACCAAGAAAAGATGTCTAGATGGAAATGGTTCAGTGGTAGTGAGTGCAGCGAGAGGATCCTAGAAATCATATCGATTCCTCCTAGTATCGGTTGGATCACCAATGAGATTCCCTGCATCTTTAAGAATAATATATGCCCACTTAGGCCTCTACTCTGGCTCTGCAACTGCATCTGGATGCTCTGAATCTTCATCCAACTGTACTGACTCTAAATTTGAATCATCTAAGTCCTCTAAGTCAGATCTCTCATCTAAAGAGGAGTCAACATATGCATGCTCATCATCTCGGACAGGTGGAAGAATGAAGGTGTTTTCCTGCGACTACTGAGGTGCATGCAAAACACTTTCCTTGAATTGGACACTTTGCTCAATGATGAGTCGGTCTGAGGAAATATAAATGAGCCTATATCCCTTCACATCGTCGAGGTATCCAAAAAAAATGCACTTGGTTCTCTGTGTATCAACTTCCTTCCTCTTTTCAGAGGGAATGTTGGCCCATGCACATGAACAAAAAATGCGAAAGTGGGTCACTTCCAGTTTGAGGCCGCTCGAAGCCTCGTAGGGGTTATTATCCTTGAAAGGTCTATGGGGAGATCTGTTTTGGATGTATGTTTCACAATTAAGTGCGTCTTCCCATAGTATCTATGGTAGTGACTTTTTATGCAGCATGTAAGATGCCATCTCCTTTAGAGATCAATTTTTCCACTCAGCAACTCTGTTTTGTTGCAGAGTGTAGGGAACTGTGTGTTGAAACTGAATCCCTACCTCATGGAAAATATTATGGATCTGATGATTCACATACTCTCCCCCATTATCAATTCAGAGGACTTTTATCTTCTTTCCAGACTGTGTCTCAACCAAGGCTTTGAAATCTTTGAGGTGTTGAAAGACCTTCAATTTTTTCCTAAAAAAATAGATCCAAGTAAAACATGAGAAATTATCAACAAAAATGAGAACAAACCTTGCTTTTCTAATGGATGGATGTGGTAAAGGACCCATAAGGTCACTATGGATCATATCAAAAGTTGCGAAATATCGCTAAGACTTTCCTTTGTCGAATTTCTCTTGAGGGTGTTTTTTGAGAACACATCCCTCACATACTCCCTTGGAGAAATGGATGTCTAGTAGACCATCAACCAATCTGTGTTTGCTAAGTCATTGCATGTATCTAAAATTCAAATGTCCAAACCTTGCATGCCATATCCTACTACTTTGATCAACATGAGTAAGTAGTAAAGCAGAATCAGGTTCAATGAATTCAGAAAATGTATACAATCTAGACTGATGATTTACCTCACCCGTAGCAACCCTGGAGTTGGTTTGCATGTCGTAGATGTCCAAGAAATTTGGTGTGAATATGAATTTCTTTAATTTGTTGGAATTATTCATCTGATACATGGAGAGAAGGTTGACAAAAAGTTTCAGAACATGCAACACGTTCTTGAAGCTTCTGTTGGTGAGTTCAATCCTTCCTTTGTCGGTGACTTTGACAAAAGAGTTGTCCCTCATCAAAATGGGAGGACCTTTGCATGCATCCAAAGAAGAATATACTTCTTTTGAGGCAGCCACGTGATGTGATGCTCCTAAATCTATGATCCAAGCATCGGGAGAGGATTTGATGGAAATCAAGGCATGTCTAGAATTTTCTTTCTTGGAATTCATATCTTATGGCTTCTTCTTCTTGGCACCCTTGGGGATGCGATCTCCAAGGTTGTTTTTCCGAAGTATTTGAGACATTATATCTACTTTTTTTTTCATGCATATGGATTTCGAATGGATTCCTTTGTGACAGTATGTGCATTTCTCCCATTTTCTTCCCTTTTCCCCTTTGGATCTAGAGGCATCAGTGAAAGGTTTTGTGTACCCTTCCTTCTTCAGATGTGCATAAGATTTATGTTTATGTTTATATTTATATTTCTGATATTTTTGGCTTCCATCATGCACAGTGAGTGCATGCTCCCTTGGGACTTTGATTGTGCCCATGTTGATGAGCTTGGTTTTCCCTTTTGTCAGGGATTCGATAAAGTCCTCAAGAGAAGGCATATTCCCGGTGGATCTAGAGGAAAATATAACATAATGGAATGTGGATACGAATACAAAGAATTCAGGACCAATCTTGGAGAGAATGGTGAGAACCATTTCTTTCTCCTCCTTCGATTTATCAACCCCGGAAGATTTGAGTTGCAACAGTAAATCCTTGAATTTTGTAAAGAAATCTTGGATATTTTCGAAGCTTTCTGAATCCAATGTGAGCAGATCCAAGTCCAGCATGTGTCCCCTCATCTCATCCAGTTTTACAATTATCCCTTCCAAGGTGGTCCAGGCTGCATTGGGAGTCTTACAGGAAGATATGTGAAAAAGGATATCGGGAGAAATAAGACTGCAAATTGTTTCGACTACCTCATCCATGCAATTTAAGTACTTGGATTTTTCTATGGATGATGTTAGTTTTGTATCTGTATTCAAGGTTAACCTATACAACCCTCTGGTTTAGATATATATGGTTATTTTCTCCTTCCATACAAAATAGTTGTAAGGTGTAAGAATGAATTCTTTTTGGAAATCCATCTTTCTGTTGTCTTCAATCTTTTGTACCTGCAAAATGTTTTGGTGTAGCGTTTGCTCAGTAGTCCATCGGCTCTGATACCATGTAAATGTTTTGAAACTACACATAATATATTTATATAAACAATAATACACACATTTGCAGAGAGAATTGGAGAAAGAAGAAGAAGGAGAGAAACAATGAAAGAATTATCATTAACCATTATGAATAATGAATAATTTACACATGATAATATCCCTACAGCTCAATGAGTGGACACTATAGGAGAACCAATGAGCCATAGTGGTGGTATAGAGTGATCTAGACATAGACCAACAATTACGGGAGTGAACTTCCACCGAGTATAGTCTCTCAGGCAATTACAAGAGTGAACTTCCACCTAGTTGAGTTAACTAGTTAACTAGTCTTCGGTTAACTGACTGAACATAGAGTAGTGACGAGTTAAATTAGGGAATCAAGGATAATGTGCTAGTCTACTGATGATATCAAGGAAAGGTCTAACTAGCATGGTGATGATCCCAATGTTTCATGGTGACAAAACCAATCCAGCATCTAAACTCAACTCAACTAGTCAAACTGAAGTGTAAACTGAAAAAGAATATTCTCGAGGTGGAAAATTCTCCCCTAAAATATAGAAGACTGGATAATGACTAATTATGACTAATAAACAATGAAAAATCTTAGGAAAAAGAAATCCTAGGTGTGTGCACGAAGTAACTCCAACAATATCACTACTATTTAAAAGGTATTATAACAAAATAGTTATGGGTGAAATTTATTATATTTCAGTGAACGTCTATTTATAAGGATTGAGTTAATAAGTGAATAAAATTAAATTGTTTGGTTTATCTTACCTTTAAAAGTAGATAAAGTCTTACTTTTATTTTTTCAATTTTTATAAATTTAAGTTATCATAGTCTTTTATAAATGTGCCAAAAAAAATCTTAGGAGAAAAGTTCTCATCAACAATTTAAAACAATCAATTCCATACAATTCTTATTAAAGTTGAAAAACAATATCCATCAATAAAGAAGTGAGTTTGTTTACTTTTTAAAGTAGTGAATTTGGTCTAATCTAGAATCCTCAACCATCTTTTCAATGAGCCTCCTTCTCACATATATACAGAGAAATGAATGAAAAAGAGGCTTTCAAAGAGGCTTTCAAAGAGGCTTTCTTATTACTTTATTTTGGTGTTCATTTGGTTTTCATGAATTCTAGGATGGCCATGAAACAAAAGCAATGGAGGTTTTGTTTTTAGTTTTGGTTCTGGTCCACTTGTCTCTTTTCTTAACTTCAGAAAACTTGAATTAGTTTTTGTTTTTCCCATGCTATGTAATTTTGTACAGTTTTTGTTGTGCCCATGCTTTGAATTAGTTTTGAAATTTTGTATAGTTTTTGTTTTACCCATGCTGGTGGAATTTTGTATAGTTTTTGTTGTGCCCATGCTAATGGAATTTTGTATAGTTTTTGGTGTGCCCGTGCTGATGGGTCTTGAAATGTTTAGGATGTTAAGCCATTACTAGTGATCAATGTTAAATTTGGAAATGAAAAATAGTAATTCCCTGTATTTAGATATGTTCATATCATTCAGTTCATACTTGTTCTTATGAATATGGATGAGGCCATTCAAATTCAATTTGTAAATTGGACAGGAAAATTAGTTGTGACTTACATTTATACTTGTTCTTATTTTTCAGTACATACATTCCAAGCATGTTATCTATATAGATGAGCCAATCCTATCAATATGGATGAGCCAATGCTATATTTTTAAGTTGTATATAAAAAAATTGTTATCTTTAGATTATGAACTATCAATAGATATCATCCAATTCTATCTATATGAACTATCTGTACAGATCAGCCAATTCTATCAATATGTATGAGTTAATTCAAGCTAGATTTGTTAATTGCATATTCAACCATTTTTAATATTTGTAAGTTGGATATTCAAAATTGATTTGTATTTCTTCATAGTTTGAAGAGTGCATATTTTCAAAGAATGTTGTTTATATGGATGAGGGATTTTCATATATTTGTAATTTGAATGGATGTTTCTTGGATAGTTAAGTTGAATGATGATCCTTTGCATTCACCATGAAATGATGATCCTTTTTATCGTGATTTTTTTTTCACGCCATTCAAATCTTAAGTGTAATTATCCACCAATACAAAATTAGTTGGGATATGATTTAGTGAAGGATTTTGTTTAAATAAGTGATAAAAAAAAACTATTTCCATTAAATAAATTTAATGTTCTTAATAAGTTGACCTACTTGCAATCAAAATTCTAAAGTTAGGAAAGGTAAATTAATGGGCTTTAATATGGATTCATGAAAGTTGATTTGGTACAATAGTGTGTTTTAATATGGAGTAATGAAGGCTGAGTTGGTAGAATAACTAGTTTTAATGTAAGTTGGTGAATGAATTTATCAAATTACGAGCCACAGTTTAATAAACCATATTTGAACATCCTTTTTGTAAGTAGAATAATTTTTTTATGATGATGATGATGATTAACTTAAATTGAGACCAATTAGTCTATGGGAAATTAAGAAGGTAATAGATTACTTTGATTTCTTTAAAATTGTATTTATGTGCTAAAAAAACAATGAGAGAAGCCTTCCAAGATCACCTTAGTTTTGATGACTTAGGAGGTTAGGAACCTTTGTATTATGGAAAATATTTTTAAGTTGGGATCTAACTTAGGAATAGGGAGGGAAATATAAGAGGAAGTGTGTTTCATATTCAACCCTCTTAGTGTCACAAAGATGGTATAATATTTCATCCACGGTGTTTTGAGAATTTTCCAACGCCCAGTTTCACTATGTAGTTGGTGAAAGTTTGTTATTATTTTAGCAATGTTGATTTTCTTCTTTGCACTTCTCAAAACTGAGAGGTAATTTTGATCTTATAAATAAGGTTTGGCCACCTCCTTATATCTTATTTTCATTTTATCCTCTAATTCTTTATCACACTACATTTTCTCCTTAAATTTAGAAGTGATAATATTTGTAATATTATCGGTATTTTGCATTTCTGCATGATGACTTATTTTTGTATTCCCCAATGATTTAGATAAGATTTGGCATCTTTATGTCATCCCCCCTTGATACGCTAGTAGTTTTGGCTAGAGTTTCAAGAAATTTTTGGGAGCCTCTTGTCATCCATGTTGTTTATCTTGTTCTTATTGTTATGTAATCATAACAATTCTCTCAATGTGAGAAAGACTTGTTTCTATTAGGATGATATGATAAGGTGTATTTCCATTTATTTTGATATTATAAGTTATAAAATTCTATTGGATCCATTCAATATTTATCAAGGATCCATATTGTTAGACACATTTATTACAATAGCAGAAAATATAAATATTGCAGTGAATACCAGCGGAATAAAAACAAATAACATAAATATAGTAGCGAAACAACAGAACATATGGAAACACAACACCAAAATAATACCTTTTCTGATAGGAAAAAATGTTCACTTTAAGTTTGGAAATGAAAAATAGAAATGCCCTAGATTTAGATATGTTCCTTTCATACTTGTTCCTATCAATGTGGATGAGGACATTCAAATTCGATTTGATTTGTAAATTGGATGGGAAAATTAATTCTGAATTATATTTATACTTCTTCTTATATTTATACTTGTTTGTATTTTGAAGTACATACATTCAAATCATGCTATCTATATATAGATGAGACTATGCTACCAATATGGATGAGCCTTTTGCATCACATACATTCAAAGTATGTTATCTATATAGATGAGTCAATGCTATCAATGGGGATGAGCCTTTTTCAATACATATTTTACAGTACATACATTTAAAGGATGTTATCTATATAGATTAGTCAATGCTATCAATAGGGATGAACCAATTCAATCTAGATTTGTAAGTTGTATATAAAACATTAGTTATCTTTAAAATAGATCATTCAATTTTATTAGTATGAATTATTTATATAGATCTAATGCTATCAATATGGGTGAGTCAATTCAGGTTGGATTTGTAAGATTTGCAATTTGGATATCAAAAATTGATTTATATTTCTTCATTTCCTCATAGTTTGAAGACTACATATTTTCAAAGAATGTTATCTATATGGATGAGGGAGTTTCATAGATTTGTAATCTGAATGGATGTTTCTTGGAACTATTTATATATATCATCCAATATTATCAATATCCTTGAGTCAATTTAGGATGGATTTGTAAGATTTGTACGATGAGTCAATTCATGCTAGATTTGTAAGTTGTATATTAAAATTTGATTTGAATTTCTCCATTTCTTCATAGTTTGAAGAGTGCATATTTTCAAAGAATGTTATCTCTATGGATGAGGGAGTTTCATAGATTTGTAATTTTAATGGAAATTTCTTTGATAGTTAAGTTGAATGATGATCATTTTCATTTACCGTGATTTATTTTTCACACTATCCAAATATTAAGTATCATTATCTACCAATATAAAATTAGTTTTGGTATGATTTAGTGAAGGATCTTGTTTCAATACTTGAAAAAAAGAATTTATTTCCCTCTTAAGCTATTTGATTTCCATTTAATAAATTTAATGTTCTTAATAAGTTTAACTTCTTCATGTAATCAAAATTGTAATGTTAGGCAAGGTAAATTAATGGGCTTTAATATGGATATGAAGGGTGAATTGGTAGAATAGTGAGTTTTAATATGGATTAATGAAGGATGAATTGATGTGAGTCTTAATGTGAGTTGGTAAATGAATTTATCAAATAATGAGTCATAGTTCAATAAACGATATTTTAACATCCTCTTCGTAATTAAAATATTCTTTTCATATTTTCAATCAATATATGATAGGATCACATTTTCATAAAAAAATATTTTTTTAATAAATTAATTTATTTTCATTTCTATTTAAAGATAATTATACATATTTGTTAAATGATAGCCCGATTCTTAGGAAGATCATCATTGATGTAACAGTGAAGAAATAGCATTACATTTTCATAAAATAATACTTTTTTTAATAAATTAATTTATTTTCATTTCTGTTTAAAGATAATTATATATATTTTTAACAAATATATTTATTTTGTAATTTTAAATAATATATAATGTAGGTAAATATTATATAATAAGTAAATTAACTATTTCAAGAATTCTTTTATTTAAACGTTTTAAGTGTGAAAATTTTCCTTCAATCAAGTCATTTAGCTTACTATTTCATTATAAAAACTTTAATAATTATTATAATTATAAACTATTCCATTAAAGTTCCCGTCACTCGCATTATTTAAGTATAAGGTATAAATTAGCAATTTATTATATCTTACATTATCTATATCTCATATGTGAAATATTCTCAATACTTAAATTTGAAAAATATTTTTATACTTACTACAAGTTAAAAGATCATTATTATAACAAGATAGTTAAATAGTTAGTAGTGAAATTGTCATTTAAACTTTAAAATTAAATGAATTTATTCTCTCACTTTCATATAATAAATGACAATTTCTATCCCATAAAAATAATTGATCACTATTTAAGTAAATAAATTTATCCTTACATTTTAAATACCATACATCATAACATTTATTTTTTAAGAAAACATAAAAATGCATAGGTAAATCTATTAGTGAACTTTAACTTAAAAATCAAAAAGTGATTTGGATCTTCACCTAATAATTTCAAAAAACAACGTTAGGAACAAATTTTGTTCAGATGGTAATATGTTAGATTGTGATTTGAATTTTAAGTTAATAATTTTAAAATTTTAAACTTTAAATTAATAATGTGAAAAAAGTTTCTATGAGTATCACTATTTAAAAATTATTATAACAAAATAATTATGGGTGGAATTTATTATGTTCAAGAGGGTGTCTATTTATAAGGTATTTATAAGGATTGAATTAATAAGTGAATAACTTAGTCTACTTTTTCAAATAGATAAGGTTTTACTTTGATTTTTCATTATTTTTAAATTTAAGTTATTCTAGCTTTTATAAATGTGCCAAAAAAACTATTAGGAGAAAAGTTCTCATCAATCATGTAAAACTATAACTCCATAAATTTTTTATCAAATTTGAAAAAAAATGTTCATTAAAGGTTTTATTATCACTTTATTCTTGGGTTCATTTGGTTTTCATGAATTCTATGATGATTAAGAAATGGAAGCAATGGAAGTTCTTTTTTAGTTTTGGTTTTGGTGTATGTGTTGTTGTTGTTTTTTTAACTTGGAAAGCTTGAATTAATTTAGAAATTTTGTATAGTTTTATTTGTTTTTCCTTGATGGGTCTTGACATGTTTAGGTTGTTAAGCCATTAGTAGTGGATTGTTTTAAAGCAATTTTTTAGCTGGTATATGTAGAGAGAGAATTTCGATGTTTTGAATCGATTTTGTATGTCAATATGTATGTATGTCAATATTTTGAATTTCTTGGTCTAGTCCCAATGAAACTATAACATATATAAACAAAAATTTTGATTATAAAATTTTTTTCGAAAAGAAAAAAAATACTTATTACTTTTAAAGGATTAATAATTAAACAAGTGTCACAATTTAAACAAGCACAATGTATCTATGATTTATAAGTCAAATTTAAAATGCATAATTTTTATTAATAAATAACACTTTTGTAAAGATAATTAGTTATTGTAGTAATTTATGATTTTTGTAATTATTAAAGTATATAACGGAGAAAAAAAACAGCTCACAACCAATTATTAAATTAAATTCTTTAAACATTAAAATATTAGATATACCTTTTATCTTGTCGAATTATTTGTATTATAAAATTTGATTAAATTTTTTAAACATTAAAATATTAGATATACCTTTTATCCTGTAACATTATTTGTATTATAAAATTAGTGTGAGTTTATTTTATTTTTATAATATTTATTTTATTTTTTTAAATTAGTAAAAGTAAAGAGATAATTTCGGTTTTATAATTTAAAGTTTGGTTTATAATTTAGAGTTGATAGTTTAATTATAATAAACCTTTTTATTATCAATCTGATTTTATTATAGCTGTTTATCTTTTCTATAAAGTTAGTAAAGAAAAAACTACTTATATTGGTTATGAAGAGCATGCTCTTTTATTATTCTTAATAGGGAAGCTAAGAAATAGCAACAAGAATCATCTCTCTTTTACTAAAGTTTAAAGTTGTTATAGACACCCTTTTCTGATATTGGACATCTTATGTAATAAGTACCTTGTAAGAACCTTACAGCTCTATACATTTCAACCATTTCTATCACTAAAATAAAAGCCTAAAATTCCAAAATTAAATTCATTTTTTTTTTATAATTTTTTTTAAATAAAAAAAAAAAAAAAAAAAAAAAAAACATTTAAATAACCGAAATACTCTTATTATAAATAAACAATAGTATATATGCATAAAAACACACACAAAAAATTAAATTTAACCTTTGTTTAATTATTTTTTTTGAAATAAAAAACAAAAAAAATTAAAATTACATTTTAATATTCAAAAAGCCCTTATTATAAATAAGTAATATTATATATACCTATAAACTGAAAAAAAAAAATTGATAACTAAACCAACCAAAATCTTGTCAACCCACCTAGCTTCTATTATTTCTTCTACTCTCATACATCCTAACACGGGTTTCATCCTCTGGTACATCCTTTTATATAAACCATATATCATGTGGAAAGACTCTTTTATTATGCAAATTTATTACTTTCTTAAATGCCTTCTCAATTTTAGAAGCGACCTACTTTAAAATGTATATAGTTTTGGGTCGATGATGAACTTTGGAATATCTGAATCAACTCGGTGCAAAAAAAAAATGTCATAACCACACAACAGTTTTGCTTTGATGTAACATCCTCCTCGTTACGACAACAACTCTTTAACAGGTGAATTTTTTTTTTTTTTTTTAAGGTGTGTGCACACGTGTAAAAAGGAATAGACACACTTGACTCTACGTCGCCACCCGATGACTAACAAGATGCAACCACGATGATCACAACAAGAAGACATAAGGTGCACAACAAGTAACTGCAAGCATTAAACGACCATAAACATAAGGCGCGCAACAAGTAACTGCAAGCTTTAAACGACTTACTGTGTTATGTACAGTATGAACACAGATGGAAGAATCCATAGTAGTAGATTTTACTATTTCTGCACAGAAAAGCAGGGCGTTTAATCTTAGTTCTCTGCTTCGGAGAGAGAGAATGTCAGATAGACTCCTGGCCGGCTGCTCAGGCAGAAACTAGTAATCTTTGTCAGGAGGTCGCAGTGGTGGGAACTCTGCCTTTAAAAAGCCTGAGACTACTGATACGACCTTAGAGGTGTGTCGCAAGAGTGGAGACCCTGCCTTTAAAGGGCCCGAGACTCTTGATACGACACTAGATTCTTTACACAAAAATAATCACACACACAGACTTATATACAGAGCGACTAGCTTTATCAAATCGAAGAGTTTAGTATCATACAACTGTGAGTTTGGACAATTCCAATTATAGTACTAAACCTGAAATTAATTAACAATCTCAATACATCCTATATGTTACATATATCATAAAATTACAATAACATTATCTTAAAAACCTCACATCTTATGTTATAACAACCTTGCAACTAAAACATCAATCACCAATCACATTATTCCTTGTATGCTACCAATGAAATGAAGTTACAATAAATTTACCATAAAATAAATCAACATTACATTTATATTACCATAACCTTGCCAATGAATTAATAATAAAAAGAAATCATTACCGTAGCATTTAACATGAAGCATTACATTACATGATTCTTCCATTGCGCGCAAGTCTCATTCATCATGCAACATGTCATTCAATTCTTAAATAATCATGGGCGCGAGAATAAGTAAGTTTAAGCCATCATTATAAATAACTATATAAAAACTAAATATCTAGATCCACCATCTACTACATAAATCATCAATGCGTATAAACTAAATCTATGTCAATCATTCACTGCATACTAACCACTACTCAAGTAGCGATAACTAAAACCATCAGTATTGCATCCATAAGGCCATAAGGTGCCATCGAAAACAACACTAAATATACATCAATAAGCTAGTCAGAACTTTGCCAAGGTTAACATGTAAGTAACATCAACAAATTTCCACTGACCCCACTAGATATACTCTAGCATGCAAAGTTTTTTTTTACACATCTATCAAATTTGTATTTCCGGAATGAAAAATAAATTGCAGTGCCCAGTTTAGTTTTCATAATACTATAAATCATACGACGAACAAGGGAATTCAAATCTAAATTCAACTAACACACAACAATCATAACGATTTCAACTTGGATTAGTAGAAATTTGATAGTGGATCATAAGAAATTAAATATTTAAATAAAACAATGCATTTTTGTTGTGACTACTTATGCAATGATTCAATAATACAAATCCAAATGGTATAATAGTTGGGAGAGACTCATCAAATTCAACTCCGGATTTTCCAACTTCATTGACAGTAGATTTTAAATATCATACGAAAATCTAAACTTAAGAATTGACAAAATTGACAGCAAACAATGAATAACAGAAAGCAGGGTCTCTACATTTTGATTAGCAACAAATCATAGCAAATTATGATATCCGACTTTGCAAAAATATAAGGCAACCGATAAGTAAACTTCTGATCTCTAAATTTATAAACAAATTTGGCAGTGAACACTTGAATTTTCTGAATTCTGGGTTGTAATTTAAAATGGCAATGAATGCATAAATTTTCTAAATTCTGAGCTGTAAATTGAAATGGCAGTGAATATAGATATTTTCTGAATTCTGAGTTGTAATTTAAAATGGCAGCCAACAATTAAATTCTAAATTTCTGCTCGAAAAATGAAATTGCTCTTAACAATAAAGTCGATTGCCCATTATGCCAAAATTGAATTCTTAGATCTAATTTACCAAAAACGAAAATGCCCACAGTGATATACAAAACGCCCACAGCAATAGAAAATGCCCATATCCATATAGAAATGCCCAGGGTAATATAAAAACGCCCACAATGATGCAAAAACGCTCACGGCAATGTAAAGATGCCCCTGACAATATAAAAACGCCCTAGCAATATAAAAACGCCAGGGCAATATAAAAACACCCACAGTGATGCAAAAACGCCCACGTCAATGTAAAAACGCCCCTGACAATATAAAAACGCCCACAATGATACAAAAACGTTCACGGAAATGTAAAAATGCCCCCGGCAATATAAAAATGCCCACAGTGATGCAAAAACGCCCACGACAATGTAAAAACACCCCCGACAATATAAAAACGCCCAGAGCAATATAAAAACACCCATAGTGATGCAAAAACGCCCACGACAATATAAAAATGCCCAGGGCAATATAAAAATGCCCACGACGATGCAAAAACGCCCACGGCAATGTAAAAATGCCCCCGACAATATAAAAACGCCCAGGGCAATATAAAAAATGCCCACGGTGATGTAAATACACCCACAAAAATTTAAAAACACAGACAACAAAAACGCAAGGCATAGCGGAAGATCGCACAGATCCAAGGAAGGTCGACAATGCTGAGATCATAAAATTCTTTTATCTAATACCGACATGCAAAATGAAAAACATATTGTTGCCTTAACTGCCGCCTCGAATGATGACCGCGCTCTCTGTACTGCTCCTGCTCCGTGTCGCTCCCCTCGTTGACCGTTGAGACTACACTGGTACCTCCCAGCCAATCGCTAGGGGTACTCTGCTTTCCCCTTAGCCCCTCGAACCGCAAAGGGGCCACACACAATTCAGATGGTACATCTAGCTTCCTAGCTCACCTCACAAGGCCAAGCTACCACTCCTATCCAAGCTGGAAAATCCCAACTCTCCACAAGTAATCAGTCAAGTCACAATTCTGGTAGCATAACGTTACGCTATCAACCGATCCCCTTTTCTTCCTCATCTTTCCTTTCTTTTATAGAGTTGTCCAAACCTCACACTTTCCCTAAATCACTTTTAAATTAAGTTTAAATAAAAATATTCTAAACATTCTCCTCCGCACAAGTGTCGTCCATCCCCCTCTTTCCTCCAATAATTATTTTCTTTAAATTATTAATTTACTTATTTCCCTCACCCACCTAGAGTTGCTCCTAAATTTCCTTCTAGGTGTTCCTAGATCCCTTTACATGTTTTAAATAATTTCCCTAAAAATGAAGTTACTAAATTAGCTCAAATTAGAAGGTTCTTAATTGCAGATTCCTTACTATGTTGACCTTGCTTTTTACCATAAGTTCCCAACTTTCCTTTATTATGTTTCCTCCAATCCTTAGTTTCCTAATTTTTACTATCCCCTTCTTTCCCCTTCTATTAGAGCCAAAATGGCAGTTGCGCTAATTACTCTTTTCCCTCTATTATTAATTTAAAATCTTTTTATACTTCCACAAGTTAAATAATTTGTTTCTTGTTTACAATTTAAAACCACAGATTTTTATTTAAATTCTTGCTCTCTTCATTTTACCCCATAAATTTATGAAGACTAAAACTATTACTTAAGTGGTTTTTAGTCCAAATTTTTATTTTTATTTTTATTTTTATAGGTTCTTTTTCTTAAGGTTAAACAAAATTTTACCCTAGAGAAGTTTTAGACTTAGATTTAGATTCTGAACTGGGCAACAATTATTTAGGGAGGTTGTTTATGAATTTATTAATGAGTTAAAAGTCGTAGGAACATCTAGGTTTGTTCCTTCATCAACATCGATGCGACGTGCCCTTCAGGATGCACCACGTGCTCCAAGGGTGCCACTCGCCTTGTTTGTTTCTTTTGCGCGACGTGCCCTTCAGGATGCACCACATGATCCAAGGGTGCCACTCGCTAACTTATGTTTCTTTCACGCGACGTGCCCTTCAGGATGCACCACGTGCTCCAAGGATGCCACTCACCAACTTGACTGATTGGTAGACATCTATAACCCCTGGAGTCAACACTCCGCCAGGTGAACTTGTGGGAGACTAAAGGCTCTAAGGAATAAGTCCCCCGCCTTATTGCGCGCCCGTTAGAATCATCGTGAGCGACTGTCACAATCTTCCCTCATGGCATCATGGATTCCTCTCGAACTAGGTAATCGTTAACCTATAGTTCGAGCCATGGAGGGAGTGCTAGTAGGCTATGGCAGGGATGTTGTCCACACCTCTCCCTCAACCTCTCTGAAAATCATATGTGACCCCTTTACTCCATATGTGAGTCTAGTCGGCAAGCTATCGTCAGCCTACACCATCAACAATCATGTTAGAACATGTCAACATCATATCATCAAATCAATGAAATATCACAGTAAATAAATCAATCCAAATAGCACACTCCCTGACTCAATCCGAAGTCCAAGGGGTTCCACCAATGCCTCTTCATCCTCAAGGTCCAAAACCCTGCACACTCAATAAAACTGAGTCAATAGCACCTGTCTACGTCAAATCAGTAAAACATCATGTCATCTATCATAACGCATCATAATCAAGGATAAATGTTTTAACATCATAAAATTCCAGATCACTTGCGAGCAAGTGTCCTCAAAGAATATGTTTTCTCAGTGCGCCAGAGCGGGATGTTACATACACCCCCTCTTGGTCTAAACTTCATCCTGAAGTTTCTCAGTATAAATATCGAAATAAAAGTATCACGGTATCATAAATCTATCTATCAAACAAAAATGGGAACTGTTGGCACATATCATATGCGTCCTCCTAGGTCGCTGAGTGCGGACTATAACTGTCCCACTGGACCTTGACCTGATCTACCATTCGACGTCGTAACTGTCAAACGCGATGATCTAAGATGCGGACCAGCTCAGGCGTGAGTGCCCCCTCGTCCGATACCTGCAAGGAACTCATGTCAATCACGTGTGTAGGATCACTAATATAATGTCTCAAAAGAGATACATAAAAAACATCGTGCATATGCCTCAAAGAATCAGGCAAGGCTAGTTGATAGGCCATGGGCCCCTTTCTCTCCACAATCTCGAAAGGTCCCACGAACCTAGGAGAGATTTTAGCTCCCTTTCCAAACTTGATCGAACTTTTATGCGGTTTAACCTGCAAGAAGACTCGATCGCCAACCTCGTAACTATGGTCAACTCGGTGCGCATCGTCATAACTCTTATGTCGATCCTGCGCTTCTTTAATCCTTTGTCTTATGGTTTGCATTTGCTCTTCCATTTCTTGGATCGCTTCTGGTCCCACCTGGACCCTATCCTCAAGTCGATCCCAACTCAAGGGCGTCCAACATGGTCGCCCATAAAGAAACTCAAAAGGCACCATGTTAATGGTGCTCTGGTAACTGTTGTTGTAAGCGAACTCTACTAGAGGCAAGAATTCCTCCCAACGCTTTTGTTGGTCCATCACATACATGTGCAACATGTATTCCAAGGTTTTCTTCATTCATTCGGTTTTTCCATCAGTCTCTCGGTGATACGCAGTACTAAAATTAAGTTGGGCTCCCAAGGCCTCTTGGAAACTCTTCCAAAATCGTCCAGTAAACACTGATCCTCGATCAGATATACTATTCTTAGGCATGCCATGCAGCCTCACAATCTTACTGATGAAAACTCTCGCTATGTCAGATGCCTGATACATCGTATGCACAAGAATAAAGTGAGCACTCTTTGTCAGAGTGTCTACTACTACAAAAATCGAGTCATGTCTCCTTGCCGTCATTGGCAATCCAACAATAAAATCCATCGAAATAACTTCCCATTTTGATTCTGGAATGGCATGTGGTTGAAGTAATCCTGTCGGGTGTCTATGTTCAGCCTTTACTTGCTTAGACTCTAGACATCTAGCCACAAAGTTGACTATGTTGGCCTTCATTCCCTTCCAGAAGAATAAGGGTTTAAGGTCTGCCCTCATCTTCGTGACTCCTGGGTGAGCCATGTAAACTGCTCTATGAGCCTCACTCAGGA
The DNA here is from genome assembly GCA_000966675.3 of Picea glauca. NCBI lineage: Eukaryota > Viridiplantae > Streptophyta > Pinopsida > Pinales > Pinaceae > Picea > Picea glauca. Next base: position 175,012 of record JZKD02S2104991.1, read on the forward strand.
TCAACATCCTCAACTCGTCATTTGGCGGTACATAAATCTGACCTCTAAACCTCAATATCCCATTTCTATCAAAAGAAAATCCCTCATATCGTGGTACCATCATTGTGTTTTGTCTGAAAAAACCCTTGACCTCTATGTACCATTCGTCGTCACGTTGTAAAGTGAGAATTTTCTCATGTAAGTTCGTCTGAAGAGGCAACACCGAGAAGATGCGTGGTCTCCGACTCAAAGCATCAGCCACTCGGTTCACTGTTCCCTTTATGTAAGTAATCTCGAAGTCGTACTCGCTAAGCAATTCCGACCAATGTCGTTGTCGCGCGTTCAGGTCGCTTTGCGTAAAAATGTGTTGTA
>JZKD02S2104991.1:197910-218934 GCA_000966675.3 Picea glauca
TTTTGGATCATTAGTTTCTTCTTGATATCAATTAGTTTATTTACTTTAATGTTTTTAACTTGTGCAATAGTTCCATTGATACAAAATAGTTTATTTACTTTAATGTTCTAACTTGTGCCAAGACTACATATTCCTTGACCTCTCAGTATCCCTTGAGCTATTACCATGATTTTCTTTGAAATAATGCTATGATTATAATTTACAGGTATTCTTATGTATTATTTGTGGGATGAGGATTTTAGTGTAAGGATTGTCAAGAGGTGAATAATCTAATTCTCGTTGTACTGTTATATATACATAACTACCTAATTATTAGATCGTGAGTATAAAAAAATAAATTTACCTATGACAATAATAATAACTTATGGCAAATTGATTCAGATGGAGTTCTGAGGACTTTTATAATTTAAAATTGTGCAATTGAACTTGTTTTAAGACTAAATTAAATTATACCTTGATGTCATTATGCACTTTAGTCTACGAAGTCGGGCTCGTAATGGAGGTCGGGATCGACTGTGTTAAATACCTTACATGCTACATTATTTGTCATTGTCTTGGAATTGGATTAAAAATACATCTCCCATGCAATATTGTAATAACAGTAATGAGTTAATAATTATTCACTATCGTCAATTGCCTTAATGTAGATAACCTCATTTTTTGCAATCTTGAAGGTTATGTTATTATATTTAGCTTAGAAGTCTTGGTCTGCTTGTGTCGGGCGGGATGTAGACACCTCCATTTTCCTCAGAACAGTCGCTAGCCCTGAGACCTTAAATGGTTAAAATCGATGGGAACCTGGGCTTGACCATTGCTTATGTGTCTTGGAGGTCCTAACCATTGCAGGATATGACAGGCGGGTATTCAGTCTTATTATTTTGTCGGTTGATTGTTGTTCATTGCTGGCATATGTTGAGGTGTGTCTTAGGTATTTATGTTGATATCGCAGTTGCATGCGTCATGATTCATCGTCATGTGACAGCACAGAGTATAATGTCTTGTTACCCTTGTACCCACACACACACGAAAAAAATAAAATTGCACTTGTTATAAGAGGTTTTTCGTCGTAGCGATGAGAGTCGTTACGTATGGTATCAGAGTGGGTTCAACCCGTGACTTGGGATCACTACGGATTTTGTTTATATGATTGATTATACGGTTGTTGATTGAGTTGGCTTGTGTGCGTCCAGGTAATCATGGTTAGAGGACGCTGCGGAGGCAGACGATGGGGTGCAAGGGGAGGAGGTGCGACGCCTCCAGTAGCATCCATGCCTGAGGGCTTGAACCCCCAGGGAGACGAACAGGTTCTCGTGTAGGAGAAGATTACAGTTGGTGATGTAGTCAGAATGATGAGATCCTTTCAGTGCATGTCCGAGACACTGATCATTCATTTGGACAGAGATGAGGCCAGAGCGTTGGCACCCGCTGAGGTTCCACCGCGCGCTCCAGTCGATACTGGTAGTATTTACCGTGAACTCGAGAAGGTCAAATTTATCGAGTTCTTTGGTGCCCCGGATGGCACAGTTGTCGAGGCATGGTTGGAGAACATGGGGATGTGCTTCGCATTTCACGATTATACCTCCAACATGAAGGTCTGCATGGTGGCATTTCAATTGAAGGGGAGCGCTCTTCTATGCTGGAAGACACTCCTATCGCAGCTGAACATGGCCATTGAAGATGTGTCATGGGAACTGTTCGAGGAACGGTTCCGAGAGAGGTACCTTTCAAAGGAATTCATTGAGCGTCATCTCAATGAGTTCAACGCCTTACAACAGGGAGGTTGTACGGTGCCCGAGTACGAGGCCCATTTTGTGGAGCTGCTCCGGTATGCTCCACACCTTAACACTGAGAAACTTAAGGTCAATAGGTTCATGTTCAGCCTTAATGGTAGCCTACATGCAAAGGTTAGGATTTTGATGCCTCAAACCTTACATGATGTCATCCAGAAGGCCCTCATAGTAGAGGAGGAGCTTATCAGTAGAGGTTAGACCAGGACTCCAGCGAGACCAGCAGGGCAGGTTTCATCTGGAACACAGCGGCATGAGACACCAGCGGGACATACATTGGGATATCATGGCTTCTAGAGGGGATCCACTTTTACTACACCCCGATGACCGTCGCCTCAACATCAGGCCCCTTATCGGGGACCACAACATCAGCGGCAACGTCGACCGCAACAACAACATTTTAGGCCTATTCAGCAGAACAGACCAGGGTTCCAGGCTGGTGGGCCGTCATCTTCTACTTCGGGTACCAAGACTACTCAGCCGAAGAAGGGGTGTTGGACATGTGGGGAGCCACACTACCAGCGCGACTGTCCTGTGGAGAGGACCAGAGCATCCGGATTAGTAGGACCCACTACCGTGGGAGATATGGGCAAGGCCCATCGGATTCATGCAGCAATGAATAACCGCCAAGAAGAGCATCAATGGACTATGATCGAGACGACAGGTACTGTCACTGACCAAACCCTTAGTATTTTAATAGATCCTAGTGCTACAGAGAGTTTCATTTCTGGTGCAGCGCTAAAAAGAATTAGGGTAAAGGCAGTCTAACAAGATGGGTTTAGCTTCGTGCAGATGGCTTCGGCAAGCCTTTCTGTCTCGAAATGGCTTTGTTGATTTCGAGTCTATCCAAATCAACAAGTATGTGGTTAGTGAGACTATGGTCGAGCCACGCATTCCATTTCATGCCCTTCTACCCTCTCCCAAACCCTCGATCTTCCCTGACATCGACCTACCCGACATCATAACAGACAAGGTTGAGGCTTTCAAGAAGCCTGTGAGTAAAAAGGTCAAGGGTAATCCTACTGTCGACAGCAAGGGTAAAAAGAATGCTCGATTGATATTGAGACTTTCCCGAAATAAGCCTAAGCCAAACATCGATAAAAACCCCATAGTTCCAAGCGAAGACTCAGACTCCGATATCGAGTGCTTCATAGCTAGTGAGTACCCTTATTCCCATGGTTTGTGCTACGAGCAACCCTATGAATATGTTTATAATTTCCCCCATGCCTAAAAAACATCCTAGCTACCCGGGAATCAAGCTACATAGTGAATCCCTCGGTGATTGAAACAAACCCTCACCTACAATTTCGAAGCCCAAACAAACATCATGCATCCAATGCAATGTGTGGCTGGAGTGTTATTACACTGACATCCCATTATTGCAATCGAACATTAAATATTTAGAGAACCAAGTCACAGTGTTGTTGAGAGAAAGGGACAGGCTTCAAGCTAATGACAAGAAGCAGAAAACCACTGGTTCAATCGTTTTCAAGAATGTCGAATTGGTTACAGCCTTCGTCAATTCCAAATTGTCATGACCAAGTTGTTTTTTGTTTATCCAGGCATGAATTTCAATATAAATTTCGTTTATGAATTGTTTGGATTAATATAATGAATTGGTTTTTGGGTTTCGATTAGTTCTGTTCATTATTCAAAATTATTCTTTCATAGTTTGATTATCAAAAACGGTTATGTTGTGGATCCTGTATAGTAGATTCATTTTACTAAAGTCAAATATGGTTATGATTTGGGTATGCAATTTTGTCGTTCCCATCTTGGTAGAAGCGATGGATTCGTTTTGAATTGGTGTGATTTGAATTAATGTGATCAATGAGGTTTGTTTTCGTTTGGATTCTGATTGCATCTAACCTGTATAAGAGATTTTTGTGCTAAAATCAGAGCATGACTATGTTTTAATTTGGTAATATTTCATTGTGGTTGGATTCTATCGGCTCTGATTTAGTTCTTATGGTTTGATTTTGAAACGATTTCGTGGGCTTGAATTGGTATGATCCTTTTAATGTGTTATGCATCATTATTAGTGACTAGGTCGATAAATACGATGTAATCTAATAAACTCAAAACAAACCTGTTGACTTCCATTTACCAAAAATGACTCTATTTTGAATTGAATTAACATTTTCATTTGGATTTGGATTACATTCGACCTGTCCAAAAGATCTAGTGTTGATTCATAACGATTTATACCAGCCTCAAACCATTTCTATTGATTCCTATTTGATTTGATTTGCAAGTAATTACTGTGTGCCACGATTAGCATGATCGTTTGTAGTCATTTAATATAGCTCTATCAATTTCAAAATGATCCTGTTGATTTCATTTAGATTCGAAAATTATTTTGTTGATGGCTGAAGCAACATAAACTATTAGTGTTGATTTAAATTGGAAATGATTTCATTGTTGTCAAGTATCTAATACGATTCTGTTTACCCAAAATTGTGATAACAAATGGAACATAGTACTTCTATCTCTATAATCATTCGATTGATCATAATCGCATCTGCTCTCAAATTAGTATAACAGTTTTTTATTTGAATGATTCGTTTGTTTTCGAATAGTAATTAGATACTTGTTTAATAGTTTGAATTTAATTATTTGAGTTTTGAATTGATTTTCAAATGATTATGTGTTTGATTTAGACCAGCTATAGAATCGCAAGATTCTGTAGCTAGTCTTAAAATTTAGGTTTTTTATCAATTTTATCAATAAAATATCTTCTAATATTGTCTATTCTTGTCCTCTTTTAGGTACATACAAATTACAATGATCAATTGGGCATGCTATGGCAGTTTAGGAGATACTTTAGATTTGGTTTTGTTTTAATATTGTTAGTTTCAGTCAGATTTGGGCGATTACCTCCAGATTTCCTGTAAACTATTTTGATAACACCCACAAGGATGTTTTACCCTGTGGGAGGTCTTTAAATACTTGTTATTTTTTGTAATAATAATCATCATCACTGTGGAGAGAACCAAACTATGGATTTATGATTCAGACTGAGACGAAAGTTGATGTCTTGTAGCGGCTTTCGCTTTCAAAATATCAAACTTTTGTTTCAGGTTTTGCATATCAGTTTGCAATTAGTTATAGATTACTTTAGCTATCATAATTCATTGCATGCTGATATGATTTGATTTACATCTCATCTATATCTGATATCTGCTATTTGAAAATACAGTAGTCACTTTAATTCATTTAATGAATATAGATTTACCTTTTTCATTAATTGATTTGTTTCGTATAAATTGTTGCATACAGATTTATCTTATTGTGATGGTTTATAAATCATAAAGATTGTTGTTATTTTTATGTCTTGTTTGTCCTATTATTAATATAAGAAAATCACAGCCTCTTCTTGTTTATGAGAAGCTCGTGGATAATCTGGTGCGGGTTTACTCCCTCCGAACAGTTGAATCAACCATCATACACAGGACAAACCTGAAGCATTACTTCAGGTCAGTTTGTTATGTATTATTTAATAGTTAGTTTATTAGTGTCATATAAGTAGTTTAGTTAGATATATATATTATTTTATATTTATAGATAAGGTTATTATTTTAGTTGCTTATTTTAGTTAGTTTTATTCTATTTCTTTTTCATAAAAATTATAAAAATCCAAAAATAATAGTTTCGTTGTCTTAGGACAGATTACAAATGAGTTTTGCAGGTTTTAGTTTAAATCTGTATTTTGTAAATAATTGTACATTTGTAATTAAAGATGATTCTGTTAATAATTAAACATTTAAATTTGTAGAATTATAGTTGTATGATTTAAGTTAATAGATTGTATATATTAGTAGTTTAGATTTGTTTATTAGTTTGTTTTAATTGTTATTTTTGTCATTTAGATTAGTTAATTTAGAGTAGTTTTCTTTTGTTTTCTTAGGACTTATATCGGCTAACGAAGCCGCTAAACCCGTCAGGGTGGTTCATCCCAAATGGCTTGGGTTATTTAGACAACCCCGGACCGGTTCCACACTTCCATTTGATGGATGGTCAATTTCGCCCATCAACAAATGGTGCTAGAAGGAGGGCCTAAAATTAATTAATGGCACAAGGTGGTCATAAGACTCCTCCACCACCTAATCACTTAGCTATAGTGACAAGAAGTCATTCGAACGATAAGTTCCCCCCTCAAACAGAAACCACATCGAACGATGATCCATAGATCACAGTTGAACCAGTAACTCCAAATCCCGTAGGTGGTGACCTACAAGAGATTGTTAGGCAATCTCTCATAAGAACACATAGTGCCTTGGCCCGTTTAAGACAACCAAACTGTCCTTTGGGCAAACCATTAGATTTCTCTGATATCAGAGAACAACTCGGAAGCACTAACCTCATTGTGAACCCTACAGATCCACTCCTCACTCCTACTACAGGAGGATCTGGTATACCTCCCTCACCACCTCCATCATCCCCTTCTTCTTCGGGAGAAGACTCCTCTGAAGAAAGCAGTTCCCCTTCTCATCCTTCCACACCGACTACACCAATGGCCAATCAAAACAACCCTGCTAGACCTTGGCTCGACTAGGATGCAGTAGCCATACCTAGGACACAACACCCCTTACCCAAACATCCGGAGAAGTGGCTTCCCAAGTTCGACCCTGATTCTAAACAGATTTCCAAAGATCACATTAAAAAGTTTATGTTAGCCATAAGACTCCACAATGTCGAGCATGAAGACGTAGTCTGTAGGTTGTTCCCTTACACTTTCAAGGGCATTGCATCTACATGGTACTTTCCCCAGCAACCCCATACCATCGTGTCTTGGGAAAAGTTTGAATCCTTCTTTTTGGAAAAGTTCGGAGAAGATAAAACTCCAGAAGTTCTAGTTATGGAGCTTTCTAGCTTAAAGATGAACCCAAAAGAGAAAATTAAAGACTTTAATCAAATATTCTTAACACTTAACAACCGAATCCCCATGGATTCCATGCCTGCCAAGAATCTTATTATAGCATACTATACTAAAGCTTTGCATCAAAGTATAGCCATTTTGGTTAAACGATCCAAGAAATCCACATTGTTAGAGGCCTTTGAAGAGGCTAGCTAGATTGAAAAAGACATACTTAGTTTAAAAGACACTACTAGAAACGAAACAGAAACTAGCTCTTCTTCCAAAAAGAATATCGAGATCCTCCCTAGACCTACTCAAAGTAAAACGCAACCTAAAAGCTCTGATTTAGAAAAATTAACTAAATTCGTTCAAAAAATATCAAATCAAGTCATAGACTTGAAAAGGACGACCGAAGAAGCTTCTTCGAGAAAAGGGCCTTATAAGCCCCCGTTCAGGATGCCTTTCCCAACCAATCGACCTAATCCTACTACTGAAGACCTTAATCTAGAAAGTCTACAATACGCCTTACAAACAATTCTAGAAGCCCAGGATAACTCGATGCCTCCTGAGATTCCTGAGGAGGTTGTTGAACAAGAGACAGTTCAAGAAGAAGAGTCTTCTCCAAACATTTTTGGACACTTCTCGGATAGCATCTTTCAAGCTAACTTCGAGAAAGTTCATCCCTACAACACTAGGAGTAAGACAACGAGAAAACCTTCTTCCAAAAACACTACGACTTCACCCCCAAAGCAATCTAAACCAGCTGAGACTAAACAGATTCGTGTAAACCCCAACTTAGATTATGATTTAGTTGAAGATCTTAAAAATTTAAGGGATAACATTTATGTTTATGATTTATTAAAGTTTCCATTTCTGCTACAAAAAATGTTACATAACATCTCAGAGAATAGCAAAAATGGCAATCCAAGCAGTAACAGAGCTGTTTAGAACAAAGTTCCTCAGAAGACTTCCACTAAAGGTAATCCTAATCCTCAAGACAAAGAAATCCTTCCTGTAAATAATGTAAATAATGCAGATAAATCAACTTTAGAGACTGCGAGTAAAAATCCACAAGCCACTACCCTTAGTACTCGCAATAATGTACCTCCTTTTTTGTTAACTTTCGAAGTCTTTAATAGAAACGTGCACAATTGTATGGTAGACTCAAGAGCGACATCCAATATAATGCCATGGTCTGTATGTCAGAAGATTAATGCTGAGGTTGAACCTTGCACATTAAAAATCATCCAACTTGATTGAACTAATGTTAAAGTTATAGGCGAATTAAGGAATGTGCTTATAAGATTATCATCTAACCCCAAGGTTCATCAAGTAATTGATATTATCGTTGTGTATATTCCAGAAGTGTATGGTATGTTTTTAAGAAGGGACTGGTCAGAGAAGCTACACAGCTATTTCGCAACAGATTGGTCTCACCTGTGGCTTCCAAATCATGGCAAGCCCAACAAGATCAAGGTAAACCGTGAATGATACCTTAAGTTCACAGTCATAGATTTGAATGATCCCAACGAACCATTTACACCTTCTGTTGATTCACCCAAGATACAAGGGATGGATACCTTTTTCCGAAATTTCATGGCCGAGACTTCAGTGATCACCAATCCAGAACAGCAGTCCGAGATGGTAGCATATGTGCAGCCAGCAGATTCTACACAATGGTCTCATTCACCCGATAAAAATCAAATTTGGTCTCTATATTTCGACGGGTCAAAGTGCAAAGAAGGAGCTGGTGAAGGCTGCATTATTATCGATCCGGCAGGTAACAAAACCCTGGTTGCATGTAGGTTAGAATTTGAATGTACTAATAACATAGCAGAATACGAGGCTTTACTACAGGGTCTCAGAAAAGCTTTAGACATGAACATTCAAAACTTGGTTGTCTTTGGCGATTCCGAAATCGTGGTTAGACATGTAATAAATTATTTCCACTGTCTATATCCGCATCTTAAAAGCTACCAATCTGAGGTATGGAATTTGATGAATAAGTTTTCTTCTTTCAATATAAATTCTATTCCTAGATTGAATAACTCTGAAGCTGATCTATTAGCTAATGTAGCTTCCAAACTCTTTCCTGCAGAAGGCTTGTCCCCGGACACATTCTCTGTCGAACTGTTGTTCAGACCATCTGTTCCTGAAAACATCACCAACTGGAGGGTCTTCGACGACGATCAACAGATTATTAGCTTCCTACATATGGAAGAAACTTTTCAAGGCACAGTGATCAATGAATGCACTCACGACGATAATTTGCACAACTTCATGGTAATACCAGATCCGAGAACTCCTAAATCTTGATCGGACATGGTAAACTCGATCCCTAAATCTATAGTTTGATTAGAGAATTTTTACGATCTTCAAGATAAATTCAAAAAATTGTTCAACTATAAAACCAATAGTTCCTCGTTATTGTATGAAAATGTAAACTTGGGAACTGATGATAATCCACAGTGCATTAATTTAGGGGTTGGGTGTTCCGCACAAGAAAAAGCTGCATTTAGTAAAATGTTCAAAGAATTTAAAGATGTTTTTGCATGGACGTATGATGACCTTAAAACTTTTGATCCCAACATCATACAGCACGTCATTCCTACGAAACCCCAAACCTTACCCTTTCAACACAAATTAAGAAAAATGCACCCTAAGCTCGAGCCGACCATGAAAAAAAAATTCAATAAACTCCTTAATGCTAAGATAATTTTCCCAGTTAGGCACACTCAATGGGTTTCTAACCTTTTTCCTGTTCGGAAGAAAAGTGGGGAAATCCGACTTTTCGTTGATTTTTGAAACCTTAATAGAGCATCTGATAAAGACAACTATCCTATCCCACCCATGGAATAGATCCTTCAACATGTATCTGGTTCTGAGAGGCTATCCTTATTGGATGGTTTCTTAGGATACAACCAAGTCCTGATGTCTCCTCCAGACCAACTCAAAACTACCTTCCACACTCCATGGGGCACCTATGCTTATCGAAAAATTCCCTTTGGATTGATTAATGCCGGTGCCACTTTCCAGAGAGCGATGGACATCGCCTTTCGAGGCTTGATCAATCAGTCCATCATAGTATACCTGGATGATGTTACTGTCTTTTTGAACAACAAAACTGATCATATAGCACATTTGAGAACCGTTCTACAGCGATGTCATAAATACGGCATTTCCTTGAATCTGAAAAAATCCATTTTTGCAGTAGAACAAGGTAAACTCTTAGGATTAATTGTGTCAAGCAAAGGGATGATTATCGACCCCGAAAGGACTCATGCTATTGCGAATCTTCCCCCTCCTACTTCCATAAAGTCTATGCAGTCTTTCTTAGGCCAGATAAACTTCGTGAGGAGATTTGTCCCCAGCTTCTCTGAAATGGTCAGACCTTTGCAGAACCTAATTAAGAAAGACGTACAATATAATTGGGGAACCTTAGAAAACCTAGCTTTTAATTCAATAAATAAGGCCATAATAGACGTTCCCTCTCTCATGAGCCCCGGCTTTTCAAAAGACTTCACGCTCTACACTTTTGCCTCCGACCGCTCTTACGTTGCAGTCCTAACTCAAAAGAAGGCAAAAACCAACGAATTACCCATTGCCTTTATGAGCTCTTTTTTCAAAGGAACGAAACTAAATTAGCCAGTAGTAGATTAGCAAGCCTACACTATTTTCAAAGCAGTTAAACACTTCCGGTCTTATCTTTTGAAATCTAGGATGAAGATTATTGTCCCTTACCCAGCCGTTAGGAACCTGTTAGTGCAGAAGGAGCTAGGTGAAAAAAGGGCTAATTGGGTTACCTCCTTGCAGGAGTACGACATAGAAATTACCCTAGCTCAGATAGTGAGAGGCAAAGGGTTATGCAAGTTAGTCGTTGATTCAACAGCAGGATAGCAAGAAGAAAGCAATAGGTCAAACCTAGGACAGCACGATCAAAATACGATCTGTTGCGCATAAAACTCTGTTAGTCCTTGGTATGATGATATAAAATTTTGTCTTGAACATGGGTTATCCCCTCATCACCTGGATCCCACTAAAAGAAGAGCGTTGATATTAAAGTATGCATCCTTTTATTTGGTTAATGGTATTCTGTTTCGTCAAAACTTTGATGGCATACTGATGCGCTGTCTTGAGAAAGACGAAGCAGAAAAAGTCTTACTAGAGTTTCATGCCAGAGAAGCTGGTGGTAATTTTGGTGGTGACACCACTGCCCATAAAGTTTTGAGAGCCGGTTATTACTGGCCCACACTTTTTAGAGATGCCCATGCCTTGTGTCGCAAGTGTATTATCTGTCAAAAAGCATCAGGGAGGTTACAGAAACCATCCTTTCCTTTGCAGCCCGTGACAATATACTCTCCTTTTCAGTAGTGGGGCCTTGATATCATAGGTCCAATCAACCTGTCATCCTCACAATAGCATAAGTTTATCATAACATCCACAGATTATTTCACCAGGTGGTCTGAAGCTGCCACATTAAGAACTGTGACCACTAGTCAGGTAATCGCCTTTCTAAATTTGAATATTATTACTCATTTTGGTATCCCTGACTGTTTGGTATTCGATAATGTCTCTTACTTTTTGTCTCTTGAGATGAGCGAGTTCACTTTATAAAAAGGAATTAAATTGAATTATTCTGCTAGCTATTACCCCCAGGGCAATGGATTGGCAGAATCAACAAATAAGAATCTAATTAAAATTATCAAGAGAACGGTATCTGAGAATCACAAAAAACTGGCATAATGCATTGTTAAACGTGATTTGGGCTGATAGGGTAACACCAAAAGATGCTATAGGTAACTCTCCTTTCTTTCTCATTTACGGTAGAGAAGCAATTCTATCACCGCACATTCTTCTTCCCTCACTTCAGCTATCGCAAAAAATACAAGAAGAAGATTGTCCCCCTTTGGAAAACCAAATTAATGCTTTGATGAAGCTAGAAGAGGTAAGATCCCAAGCCAAACGTAAGTTATATCAGCATCAACAGATAGTCAAAAGTTGGTTTGATTCCAACTCTGCCTCTCATAGGAACTTTGAAGTAGGTGACCTTGTCTTGAAATGGGACAAACCGCATGAGGGAAAGGGAGAGCACACGAAATTTCAAAACTTATGGCTTGGACCATTTTTTATTGATGAGAATTTGTGTCCTAGCTCTATCCGATGACATAATCTAGAAGGGCAGCCTGACACCTATCCGGTGAACGAACAAACTCTGAAAAGATATTTTGCTTGATGATAACTCTTTGTATACTATGTACATATTTTTCTTTTGTTTCCTTTTCTTTTGCTGTTTTGATTTTGATTTTTCCTTTGTGCTTATCAGTTTTGATTTTGGGAAATACGTTTACCTACATCTTTGAACTGTTCAGACCAAGAAAACATAAATTTCTTTCGCAGAAATGACTGCTGAAAAATTGTATAAACATCTCTGAAATTTACATCTGTGTTGGCAAAGACGGTTGTTTGAAAGAAGTTAACTGATTTCAATCTCTGAGTAAAGCTTGTTGCAATCATCCATTATATTTTTACGCTGTCCCTATTCCTTGAGGGAATACGTCAGAAGATGTCTCCCTGCTTAGAAGGTTGTTTCTTTAAACAAACCACCTCTAGATCTTAATGAAGGACAAGTTCTAAAAATAATTTCTGTTGAGGTCTGTAAACAATATGTTAAAATATCATAATTTTCAGCGTCACCCCGCTCAACTACATATCTTTAAAATAAAATAAATCAATAAAAGAGCTGTGGGAAGTGCTTGTAAACCCATTGGGATGCTGAAAAGGTCTGCTGGCAGTGGGTAAATGCATGCATGGCACCAAGACAACTTCGTCGGGGTACTGAACAGGCCCACTGGAAGTGAAGCAATGTCGGGTACATGAAAATTAGTAAATATGAAACCTCTGATCTTAAAAATGTCCTTTATTCAGATCTGGAAATTCTTAGCAGGATACGGATATCAGAGTGGGTTAAATGGCAACCCTGTCGAGGCTATGGACACCTGCTCATAGCAGTGGCTATGTCAACAGTATTGGAGATTTACCTTTAATATCGTGGCTCTCTTATCTTAAGACTGTTATCAATTTTCATCCTTTAAACAATGCTAGATTATTTGATTAATCATGATGTTTAAACGATTTTCTGGTTGTTATTTTTGAGTTAGAATTTTTCTCATTATCCTAATCTAAATTTGTTCTTTTGGGTAGAGATAAATGCTTCTACTAGTGTGTCGCCATTGTTGGCAGCCAATCCGCATTTTTATTCTGTCCTTAAAAGCTTCCCACACCAGTGTTTTACAAACCTTGATTTTCGTCGCAATTCTCGAATAAAATGACACTACTATTTCACACTTATGTTTGTTTTTTTTTCATGACTGCAAGCGTGAAAACTTTAATTTCGAAGTCATATGAAAAATGTCATTGGATTGTGTGATCATTCATGTCGATATGCCCATTGCATTTTCAATTTGATTATGATTATACAATCAACAAGACTCCAAGATCCTTATTCATTTCCCATTCTGTATTTGTTAATATGACTTCGATTTACAAGATTGTGATGATATTCTTTTGATCGATTTTGTGATGCATTGATGATTGGATTTATATTTTCTTTTATCGATTCACCTGATACATTGGTTTCATGAAAACACATTTGTGTTGTGGTAAACCCCTTGGTATAAATCGTTTCATACAACACATAGTTCATATAATCAAACCCGTGGTATTGATTTCGATTTATTGCTTTGGTTTTGAAACTAAAACTATGGTTCGCGAAAATGTTTTCCACTCACCATATATCCATTGGTTGATTGAAATGGCATAGTTTTAACACATATGCATTGTGATATGCATAGCTAAAAGCATCGGCGGTTGTACTACGGGTAATGACTATTCTGCATGGGCCGAAATAGCTCTACCACCTTAGCACATTCTATCATAAATGATTTCCCCCTATCCCGGGTTACCCCTGGTGTTTTCGGGTGAGCTTGTGAGTGTTTTTCCCCTGCACATGTTGTGTTCTAACCCTAGCCCCTGCACCCTGCTCACCGTGTGCTCCTGTCTATGGCACCAGTGGTCCGTATAGAGCCGAATGGAAACCAAGCCTTGTTACTATTTGATAATGCCCGTAAGGATTTAGAAAACAATGGTTGGCTGGTGTTTATACAGAGGTTCGAGGGTTTCAATCTTTTTGTTGCACAAAAATTCGCTCTTACCTTTGATGGGTGTAGGGCTAAAGTAGGTGACATTCATCTTGAACTCAATGAAGAATTCATAAGCTCTGCCACAGGATTAGCAGCCACAGGCCAACGATGGTTTAAGAACTCCAAAGTTGATGAAGTATCGCGGCCTTTGCTATTTATATCATGAAAGGTTACATCCTGTGAAAAAGGTATGCCTATTTCCACACTTAAACCCAGGTGGCATGATCTTTTGATAATGGTTAAACAATTTGTGACCTGTGAAGGTCGGTATGGATTGGTTTTTCTTTATCACCTTCGACTATTAATGAATTTCATGGGCTATCCATTGAACATGCCATTTTACTTCCTGCGTAGTCTTTACAAAATGGCTAAGAGGTTCAAACGCGAGAAGGATGATAGCAACTTGTTTCACCATGGATTGATTATACTCATCGTCGTCCACCATTTAAACCTTCACGACGATAATTGGCAATCCTTTCTGTCTCGAAATGGATTTGTTGATTCCGAGTCTATCCATATCGACAAGTCTGTGGTTAGTGAGACTATGGTCGGGCCACCCGTGCCATTTCATGCCCTTCTACCCTCTCCCAAACCCTTGGTCTGCCCTGACATCGACCTACCTGACATCATAACAGACAAGGTTGAGGCTGTCAAGAAGCCTGTGAGTATAAAGGTCAAGGGTAATTCTATTGTCGACAGCAAGGGTAAAAAGAATGCTCGATTGATATCAAGACTTGCTCGAATAATCCTAAGATAAACATCGATCAAAAACCCATAGTTCTGAGGGAAGACTCAGACTCCGATATCGAGCACTTCCTAGCTAGTGAGTACCCTTATTCCCATGGTCCGCGCTTCGAGAAACCCTATGACTATGTTTCTAATTTTCCCCCGTGCCTAAAAAACAATCCTAGATACCCAGGAATCAAGCTACATAGTGAAACCCTCGGTGATTCAAACAAACCCTCGCCTGCAATTTCGAAGCCCGAACAAACATCATCCATCCAATGCAATGTGTGGCTAGAGCGTTATTACACTGATGTCCCATTATTGAAATCGAAGATTAAATCTTTAGAGAACCAAGTCACAGTGTTGTCGAGAGAAAGGGACAGGCTTCATGCTAATGACAAGAAGCAGAAAACCACTGGTTCGATCGTTTTCAGGAATGTCGAATCGGCTATAGCCTTCGTCAATTCCAAATTGTCATGACCAAGTTGTTTTCTGTTTATCCAGGTATGAATTTCAATATAAATTTCGTTTATGAATTGCTTGGATTAATATAATGAATTGGTTTTTGGGTTTCAATTAGTTCTTTTCATTATTCGAAATGATTCTTTCATATTTTGATTATAAAAAATGGTTATGTTGTGGATCCTGTACAGTAGATTCATTTTACTAAAGTCAAATATGGTTATGATTTGGGTATGCGATTTTGTCGTGCCCAGCTTGGTAGAAGCGATGGATTCATTTTGACTTGGTGTGATTTGAATTAATATGATCAATGAGGTTTGTTTTAGTTTGGATTCTGATTGCATCTAACCTGTATAAGAGATTTTTGTGCTAAAATCAGAGCACGGCTATGTTTTGATTTGGTAAGATTTCATTGTGGTTGGATTCTATCGGCTCTGATTTAGTTATTATGGTTTGATTTTGGAACGATTTCGTGGGCTTGAATTGGTATGATCCTTTTAATGTGTTATGCGTCATTATTAGTGACTAGGTCGATAAATACGATGTAATATAATAAACTCAAAACAAACCTGTTGACTTCCATATACCAAAAATGACTCTGTTTTGAATTGAATTAACATTTTCGTTTGGATTTGGATTACATTCGACCTGTGCAAAATATCTAGTGTTGATTCATAACGATTTCTACCAGCCTCAAACCGTTTCGATTCGTTCCTATTTGATTTGATTTGCAAGTAATTGTTGTGTGCCACGATTAGCATGATCATTTGTATTCGTTTAATATAACTCTATCAATTTCAAAATGATCATGTTGATTTCATTTGGATTCGAAAATTATTTTGTTTATGGCTGAAGCAACATAAACTGTTGGTGTTGATTTAAATTGGAAACGATTTCATTGCTGTCAATTATCTAATACAATTCTGTTTACCCAAAATTGTGATAACAAATGGAATAGAGTACTTCTATCTCTATAATCATTCGATTGATCATAATCTTGTCTTCTCTCGAATTAGTATAACAGTTTTTTATTTGAATGATTCATTTGTTTTCAAATAGTAATTAGATACTTGTTTAATAGTTTGAATTTAATTATTTGAGTTTTGAATTGATTTTCAAACAATTCTTTGTTTGAATTAGACCAGCTACAGAATCGCAAGATTTTGTAGCTAGTCTTAAAATTTAGGTTTTTTTATCAATTTTATCAATAAAATATCTTCTAATATTGTCTATTCTTGTCCTCTTTCAGGTACATATGAATTACAATGATCAATTGGGAATGCTATGGAAGTTTAGGAGATACTTTAGATTTGGTTTTGTTTTAAGATTGTTAGTTTCAGTCAGATTTGGGAGATTACCTCCAGATTTCCTATAAATTTTTTTGATAACACCCACAAGGATGTTTTACCCTGTGGGAGGTCTTTAAATACTTGTTATTTTTTGTAATAATAATCATCATCACTGTGGAGAGAACCAAACTATGGATTTATGATTTAGACTGAGATGAAAGTTGATGTCTTGTAACAGCTTTCGCTTTCAAAATATCAAACTTTTGTTTCAGGTTTTGCATATCAGTTTGCAATTAATTATAGACTACTTTAGCTATCATAATTCATTGCATGTTGATATGATTTGATTTACATGTCATCTATATCTGATATCTCCTATTTGAAAATACAGCAGTCACTTTAATTCATTTAATGAATACAGATTTACCTTTTTCATTAATTGAATTGTTTCGTATAAATTGTTGCATACAGATTTATCTTATTGTGATGGTTTATAAATCATAAAGATTGTTGTTATTTTTATGTATTTTTTGTCATGTTATTAATATAAGAAAAGCACAACCGCTTCTTGTTTATGAGAAGCTCGTGGATAATCTGGTGCGGGTTTACTCCCTCCGAACAACTGAATCAACCATCATACACAGGACAAACTTGAAGCATTACTTCAGGTCAGTTTGTTATTTATTATTTAATAGTTAGTTTATTAGTGTCATATAAGTAGTTTAGTTAGATATATATATTAGTTTAGATTTATATATTAGGTTATTATTTTAGTTGCTTAGTTTAGTTAGTTTATTCTATTTCTTTTTCATAAAAATTATAAAAATCCAAAAATAATAGTTTCGTTGTCTTAGGACAGATTGCAAATGAGTTTTGCAGGTTTTAGTTTAAATCTATAATTTGTAAATAATTGTACATTTGTAATTAAAGTTGATTCTGTTAATAATTAAACATTTAAATTTGTAGAATTATAGTTGTATGATTTAAGTTAATAGATTGCATATATTAGTAGTTTAGATTTGTTTATTAGTTTGTTTTAATTGTTATTTTTGTCATTTAGATTAGTTAATTTAGAGTAGTTTTCTTTTGTTTTCTTAGGACTTAGATCAGCTAACAGAGCCTCTAAACTCGTCAGGGTGGTTCATCCCAAACGGCTTGGGTTATTTAGACAACCCTGGACTGGTTTCACTCTTCCAGTTGACGGATGGTCAATTTCGCCCATCAACACTATGGTGTATGTCATCTGTAGAAAGGAATAATATTGGAACTGTTAAGGAAGACAGTTGCCAATAATGAACAACCTCAAGCAGAGAGTGACCATGGAAAGGATGTGGTCGAAAGGTTGTTGAAGGGACTGTGGAAATCCCGCTAAAGTACTACTGATAAGGTAGAGGACAGAGAAAGGGTGCAAGCAGCCAAGAACAGGTATAAAGGTATTCGTTCCTGTGTGGCACAGGGTATGAAGGGATTTGGTAAGGATCCCTTTTGAAATATTTATTATTGCATGCTATTCCTGAAAATTGAAAGGGCGGTTGTATGCCTTGGATACCCGAGTAGGGTATGATTCGGGGAGGATGACCTGAATAATGGAGGCACGAACCTCTGGTACTAAAAAACCGATTGTAACCTTCAGAAGAATTCATGAACTGATATGTCATGAACACATGGACCAATCAAGGAACGATTGGAAACAAAAGTGCTCATGGATAGCACGTTGCTTGGAATTACTTCCAGGAAATGCATATTTGCATAAAAGACAAACAATGGATTTCTCATTGAGGAAGGAGGACCTTCCAACATTTTTACTCACGTGGTATAGGTGTTAGAGAAAATCAAATTTGGGTGGCCATGAATGTTGGCACCCTAGTTATTAATGAAGGCATAATGCACGGGCGCATTCATGCGAAACTTTTAAGTTTAATATGTACTAATTTGGGGTCGTGATCGACCTATAACAGAAAGCGGGGATTCTGTTGAAAGAATGAATGAAAACGAGTAAACCATATGAGGAGAGGATCGGTTAAATCCCAACACCCCATGACCAAGAACCAGTCCTAAAGTGTGACAAACTTGAAATCAATGCAAGAATGTATTGGGTACGAATGTGGCCAAGGATAGTGGCACAGTTGTTAAAACCCTTTGAAATGTTGAATTACGTTTGAATAAATACATACATACATACATATATATATGTGTGTGTGTGTGTGTGTGTGTGTGTGTGTGTGTGTGTACATGGAGAATCTAACAATTTGTTTGGCTGATTGAGAAATGAATTGCAGGAAGCAGAGGGTCATGGATATGGCAGTAAGGTAAGCCCATAGGAAAGACCGATTGCCTGCTAGGCCAAACTGCAAGAATGGTATTTCCTCTTGAGGAAGTAATTTAATCATTAAAGTGTGCACAATTCTAAGATTGTTATGACGATGTGGTAAAGGTGCAATAAAATGTATATGCATGGAAAAGCTAACAAGTTGTTTGGCTGATTGAAGTTGAAAGTGCAGGGAACAAAGGGGTCTTGGATATGGCAGCATTGTAAGCCCATAATAAAGTCCAATTGCCTGTTAAGACAAACCATTATGGGGAGGAAAGTCCCATAATTATGAATTTGGTTCCTGTGCAGAACAAATATGAAAAAAAATTGTGAGAATGGAAAAATCTGTGGGTGACAGGTTTGCAATAAAATTTTGAAAGTTAGAATTGATAATGATGTCTCATGAATTTTGTATACCTATGATACAGGTGAGAAGAAAAGACATGTTCAGAAGGGAACAAATGAAGGCTGTCAAAACTGAATATGATGAACATGACTACTACTGAGCCATGAAAACCCTGTGATGAGTCATGATCGCTTGAAATAAAATTGTGTTGAGGTAACACCAGCCGGAGGGACGCCTCGACAGAGAAAGTCCGAGGGATGCCTCGACTGTAAGACTCGATAGAGCCTCTAAAATTCTTCCTATGAGAGAAAACCTTTGCAGGGAAATATGGATCACCTGAGGGACTGTATAACAGTGAAGGGGATGCCTGAGCCTGGGCCTGGAGGGTGAGTGACCGCAAGGAAGAGGAGACCTTAATAATTTTTGAAACTATTGGGGGTAATGCATGCAGTGGGTAGTTTCCATGTGGAAAGAAAAACCTTGGAAAGAAAGATGAAATTATGATGGCTCTGGTGAGCTATTGAATTGGAATTTTGCATCCTATGGGTACGTCAAGGAGGACGATGAGCATGGATAACAAAAGTACCATGTGGATACAGATCCATAAACTGCATAGATAAGTATTGTGCTAAGAATATGAAATTTTTCTTTTTCTTTGAAATTTGAACATCGGTAAGATGTTTTTGGACAAAATTGTGAATTAATGTACTTGTTGTCCAGGAATTATTGAAGGAAGATGACGAAGATCAAGACTTCTGAAGTGGCCGAATAAGAAAGGCATGACATATGTTTTGAGAAAGAACACCGAGGACAGTGTTCCTAAAAGGGGGAGGGAATTGTAACACCATGTTTCCCCCAAATTTGTAATTAATCCTAATATAGGAATTACCATGCTAAAGAATGATGAAAATGTGAATGTATAAAGTGAATGGACCTTATGAAGAAGGTCGATGAATGTAAATAACATTATGAATTTATATTGCAGGACTGTTGAGAGGGGATGTGCAGAAAAAGAGACCACGATGGCGGTGGAAGGCACCTGGAAAGGTGGCGTTAACTTCCACCGAGAATTAATATCGTATTTGGACTCCACTGGCATGGAGAACCAAAAGCGGTTCGCTGGCCCCGAATTAAATGTCCCGCAGGCTGGTAGGTTGATGGATTAATGAGGGATGGGGAGGTGAACCGCCTATCCGTAGAGCCATCATGACTGACCAACGTGGGGGTAATCACGCCACACGCAACCTCGCGAGAGGATAAGGCATGGGATAGAAGCGATTGGGGGGAAAACACAAGGGGAAAACTCTGGCATTACGTAGAGTGAGTGATAGCAGAGAAAAAGGATTGCAACCTTCGCTCCTAGTCACTGGAAGATAGAGAGACGCAGTCTCACAGCATCATGGTCTCATATCGGGGGTGGCTAGTGGTAAATCCGCTGGGAGTCACTACGCCTACGGTTGGGTGGAAACGAGCACCCCTCTCAACAGTTACTTAACCCTGGTGTTATTTCTGGTAAGTGTTTTGCCTCTGGCACTTTGAAATATGTGTATTTTGATAACTATGCTCATAAGTTGTGGAACTATGAATGTTTTCATTATAAGAATGACTGTATGATGTTTCATCAGTACCAGTAGTTGTATATGCTTATAATAGAAAAACTACGCATGGCTTATGTTGATAAATGAATTTAATTATGCTTAAGTTGAACCAAGTAAGACTTCCAGCCCATTCTCAGGAGGTTGTTTCCCCTTATCTGTCTCCAGGGATGCCCCAGAATAGATCTCTTCACAGAGATTCCCTCCTTGGGAAGGTTTACTAAGAACCTGGAAAAAGGACTGGAATGGGAAAGTCTTAATAACCTTGTACGAGGAGGAATGTCCCTCTTAAAATTATGAGGTTGCAGCGTAGGGATAAGCAATGAATCGGTGGATGAGATCCCGTCGAAAGACCCAGGGTCATTCACAACCATTAGATTGATGAAAGAAACAAGGGCATTACCTACCTTGCCCCTTTTTTCTATATCTCCATGAATAGTGAGGAAAACGG
>JZKD02S2104991.1:219039-243967 GCA_000966675.3 Picea glauca
GATCTGAGCCGTCATATCTTGAGTACATACCTGTCAGCCATCGGATCTGATAGAAGTTGTGAAAGGTTTAAGCTCGTGAACAGAAGGAAAAATCCCAAAAGGAGGGTTGGCTCATCGGGGTTTCACATAGCGGGTTGGA
The DNA here is from genome assembly GCA_000966675.3 of Picea glauca. Classification (NCBI taxonomy): domain Eukaryota; kingdom Viridiplantae; phylum Streptophyta; class Pinopsida; order Pinales; family Pinaceae; genus Picea; species Picea glauca. The sequence goes on from JZKD02S2104991.1 coordinate 219,179, forward strand.
ACCATGAAGTCCGAAACCCTGATAAGGAGGGTTGGAATCGCAAAGTCCGAAACCCTGATAAGGAGGAAACTGCCATTGTCGTCCAGCTGTCAGCATAGCGGAGAATCGGGATTCGAGGGATCGGCAATTCCGTGGGCAAATGCATTTCAACATTTGAAACCCCGAAGCCCCGATAGGTTGTATGAATGCGGTCATATAGAGGGAGGTCATGTGGACCAAAAGTTCTATCCTAAGGGACTAGCGGAAGCTGACGTCATATCAGGATATCGGGGATTCCAAGGAAAAAATGTTTATGCATTTCGACATTGTGATGTTTGAAACCCCGATGGGAGACAAGGCTGCGGTCTTGTGAGATAGTGGTCATATGGGCCAGGAGTTTAGCCAGGAGGGCTAGCATGTATAAGGGGTGCATTGGCAAATCAGAGATCAGGAGTTTGAGAAGACAAGAACTCTTGTCATCGGGAATCACGAAACCCTGAAACCCGAAATTATCACAGGCGCATGAAGAAGAGACCGTGACAGGAAAACAAGGACCTATGGATCGGGTTTGGCAGTTCACTGCTACGAGCTTTAGGGATTCTCATTGTTGAGAAATCAATGAAAAAGTTTGATTTTAGGTAGTGGGTATGTGACAGTCCCTATTTCGGGGTTTCGTGGGTGGAAGTCCCGTAATCCTTGCAACAGGAATCGTGATATCACGAAACGTGAAGTCCCGAAGGCTGAAAGGATGGTGTGGGGATAGGAGAGTTAGCAAGGAGGACAGGTGGTGCACTATCGACACAGAGTCAAACTTTGTAGACCATTTCAGGATTTCATGGGTCAAAGTTCCGAGAATATTGCATTAGGATTGGCATCAACATTGCATTAGGATTGGCGATGCCGCAAAGTCCGAAGTCCCGATGGAGTGGAAGGAGTTGAAAAGTAAACTCCGCAAGCATATTGGCATTTTAGAAAATCGGGAGTAGAGAGTCGGGAAGACAGGTTGCTCGACATCGCGACTGCCGAAATCGCGATAGGGAGAGATCCGACATAGAAAGAGAAGGTTTCAGCGTTGACTATTCTTGGGTTTTAGAGATTTGGAGACAGGGCGCTTGACCATTGGATTCGTGAAGGTGTGAAGCCCAATCTCCCAAGTACAAGGGGGATTTCACGAAGTTGATTGTGGGTGCAGATTTCCCGAAAGGGAAACAGAAGAGCTGTTAAGAGTTCTTCGGGCCGAAAAGAGAGAAGATCCTGAGGACGTGGACCTTTTGACCCGCAGGTTGAGGGAGGGTTGCGTCACATCGTATATTCCTTGAAGGTTTGGAGACACTACCTTGTTGGACAAAAATTTGAACTGAAGACTGACCATTGTGGACTACAACACATTTTTACACAAAGTGACTTGAATGCACGACAATGACATTGGTCAGAATTGCTTAGCGAGTACGACTTCGAGATTACTTACATAAAAGGAACAGTGAACCGACTGGTGGATGCATTGAGTTGGAGACCATGCATCATTTCAATGTCGCCTCTTCAGACGAATCTACGTGAAAAGATTCTAAATTTACAGCGTGACGACGACTGGTACAAAGAAGTCAAGGGTTTTATCAGACAAAACACAATGATGGTACCACGATTTGAGGGATTTTCATTAGATGGCAATGGTTTATTAAGGTTTAAAGGTCGGATTTACGTGCCGCCAAACGACGAGTTGAGGAAATTGATCCTAAGCAAGGCTCATAGAGCAGTATACATGGCTCATCTGGGAGTCACGAAGATGAGGGCAGACCTTAAACCCTTATTCTTCTGGAGGGGAATGAAGGCCAACATAGTCAACTATGTGGCCAGATGTCTGGAGTGTCAGCAGGTAAAGGCTTAACATAAACACCCAGCCGGATTACTACAACCACATGCCATTCCGGAATCGAAATGGGAGGTTATTTTGATGGATTTTATTGTTGGATTTCCATTGATGGCAAGGAGGCATGACTCGATTTTCGTAGTAGTAGACACTTTGACGAAGATATCTCACTTTATTATTGTGCATATGACGTATCAGGTGCCTGACATAGCTAGAGTTTTCATCAGTGAGATTGTGAGGCTGCATGGAATACCTAAGAAGATTATATCCAATCACGGATCGGTGTTTACTGGATGATTTTGGATGAGTTTCCAAGAGGCCTTGGGAACCCAACTTAATTTTAGTACTGCGTATCACCTGGAGACTGACGAGAAAACCAAACGAACAAACCAAATCTTGGAGGACATGTTGCGCATGTACGTGATGGACCAACAAAGGCGTTGGGAAGAATTCTTGCCTCTAGTAGAGTTCGCTTACAACAACAGTTACCAGAGCCCAATAAGATGACTCCTTTCAAGTTTCTTTATGGGTGACCATGTCGAACGCCCTTGAGTTGGGATCAGCTTGAGGATAGGGTCCTGGTGGGACCATAAGCGATCCAAGAAATGGAAGAGCAAATGAAAACAATAAGACAAAGGATTAAAGAAGTGCAAGATCAACAGAAGAGTTATGCCGATGCACACCGAGTCGACCGTAGTTACGAGGTCGGCAATCGAGTCTTCTTGCAGGTTAAACCGCATAAGAGTTTGATCAAGCTTGGAAAGGGAGATAAAATCTCTCCTGGGTTTGTGGGACCCTTCGAGATTGTGGAGAGAAAGGGGCCTGTGGTCTATCGACTAGCCTTGCCTGATTCATTGAGGCATATGCATGATGTTTTTCATGTATCTGTTTTGAGACATTATATGAGTGATCCTACACATGTTATTGACATGAGTTCCTTGCAGGTATCGGACGAGGGAGCGCTCACAGCTGAGCCGGTCTGGATCTTAGATCATCATGTTCAACAGTTATGACATCGAACAATAGATCAGGTCAAAGTCCAGTGGGCCAATTATAGTCCACACTCGGCGACCTAGGAGGACGCATATGATATGCGCCAACAGTTTCCATTTTTTTTGATAGATAGACATATGATACTATGATACACTTATTTCAGCATTTATACTGTGAAACTTTGGGATGAATATTAGACCAAGAGGGGGTGTATGTAACATCCCGCTATAGTGCACTGAGCGAACTTATTCTTTGAGGACACTTGCTTGCAAGTGATATGGATTATTATGATATTAAAACATTTGAATTTGATTATGATGTGTCATGGGTAGATGACATGTTGTTTTAATACATTGACATAGGCAGGTGCTATTGACTCAGTTTTAGTGAGTGTGCAGGGTTTTGGACCTTGAGGATGTAGAGGCATTGATGGAACCCCTTGGACTCTAGATAGAGTCAGGGAGTGTGCTATTGGGTTTTGATTGATTTACTGTGATATTAATACATTTGATTAGATGATATGATGTGGACATGTTCTGACATGATTTGTTGATGATGCAGGCTGACGATAGCTTGCTGACCAGACTCACATATGGAGTAAAGGGGTCACACATGACTACCAGAGAGGTTGAGGGAGAGGTGTGGAAAACAACCCTTCCACAGCCTACTAGCACTCCTGTCATGGATCGAACTATAGGTTAACGATTACCTAGTTCGAGAGGACCCACGATGTCGTGAGGGAAGACTGCGACAGTTGCTCACGATGATTCTAAGGGGCGCGCAATAAGGTGGGGGCCTTATTACTTAGAATCCCTTAGTCTCCCATAAGTTCACCTGGTGGAGTGTTGACTCCAGGGGTTATTGACGTTTACCAATCAGTCAAGAGGCGAGTGGCACCCTTGGAGCACGTGGTGCGTCCTGAAGGGCATGTCATGCAAAAGAAACAAAATAGGTAAGTGGCACCCTTGGAGCATGTGGTGCGTCCTGAAGGGAACGTCGCGCAAAAGAAACAAAAGAGGCGAGTGGCACCCTTGGAGCACATAGTGCATCCTGAAGGTCACGTCGCGTTGATGATGATAAAGGAATGAACCTAGATGGCCCTGAGACAAATATCTCATTAAGAAATTTTAAAACAACTTCCCTAATTAAAATGTCGCCCAGTTCAGAATCTAAGTCCTAAGTCTAAAGCTTCGCTAGGGGTAAAATTTTGTCTACCTTTATAAAAGAATATATATATATATATATATATATAATAAGATAATAAAATTTTAAACCACTTAAGTAATAATTGTGGGTGTTCATAAATTTTTGGGTAAAATGAAGAGAGTAAGAAATTAAATAAAATCGGTGGATATAAAATTTAAAGAAGAAATAAATATTTTAACTTTTGATAGTTTAAAAAGAAATAAAAAAAAAATACTAAATTAATAATAAAAGGGAAAGGAGGTTAACTTGCGCATTTGTCATTTTGGGCTCTAATAAAAAGGGGAAAGAAGGAAATATAAAATTTAGGAAACTAGGGAATGGAGGTAACATAAAAAGGGAAAGAGGGGATCTTATGGTAAGAAGAGGGAGGTCAACTTAGTAAAGAATATGCATTTAAGAACCTTCTAAATTGAACTAAAATAGCAACTCCATAATAGGGAAAGCCTTTAAAACCTATAAGGGAATCTAGGGACACCTAGGAGTAAATTTAGGAGTAACTCTAGGTGGGTGAGGGAAATAGGACAATTATTTAATTAAAGAAAATAATTAATGGAGAAACGTGGGGGATGGATGACACATGGGTACCGGTGTAGTCTCGACGATCGGCAAGCAGGATTGCACGGAGCGCATGGACGACACTTGGAGCAGGTGAACAGGCAATGATACACATTTCGATTGAATGACAAAATGTGTAGGATGTATGATTTAGATCTGTAGGTGTATTATTTTGTGATTGTATTTGGTTTCGTTGCACAAGAAACCCATCCCTCTACCCATCTCGATTTTCATGACTAAAATTATATGTCTAAATTTTAAGACTGAATTTTTAGGGTTGACTCGATTTTTGAAATTTTATGTCTAAATTTATAAGTCTGAATTTATATATCTGAATGAATAGGTCGTGTGAGCACGATAGCAGTATTCATTTACCACAATAACAGTCTGGGCATATATGACTCCATTTTCCTCTTGACTTCTTGAACACTTGTTATTCATCGATATGCTTCATCCTTAAATGTAATCGGAACCAAGGTTTAACCATCGCACCAGGAAGAAGAGTGTCCCCTAAATGGAAACACCCCTTTTTACATGCAGCTCACAGGTCGCGTAACCACTTGGAAGGGCGATTAATCTAATTTTGATTACAGATCGGTTGGGTTTCAAGTGTCTTTTGTCTGTACATATAGCCACTTCCTGATGTATTTAACCATAAGTTTTTGAGGTTTCCCGTGCTTTCTTTTAGTTGATTTCGAATGCTGGTATTTCTAATCGCTACAGATTTTAGTGTTACGCTTCTAGAAAACATTGGTAACTAACCACTTCTAAAGGAACTGCAACTTGGAAATTAAGACTGTAATTTTAGGCAATGAATTCATTTCTTGTGACCTAGCAGGGATCGTCTCTGTAATTTCCTCTTGCTTCTTAGAAGAAGATGGTGCTGCCTGCTATCCCTATTGATCAGTGAAGGTTTGTATTGGGGGGACTTGATTGTTGTAGCTACCCATGATTTTTTTCCTTTGATTATTGTCGGTGTTGTACTAAATTGGGAACCCCCTTCCATTGTAAGTGATTATCTTTGCTTGGTGGTATTTGTGGGATAGGCCTGAGTAGACACCGCAGATAGTTTTAATGTGTTGATTTTCTGAATTATATGTTTCCAGGATTGTAACTGGCAGAAATGTTATTGGTGACAAATGTTTAGCCTGGATTTATTTAAATGATAATTTAATGATAGATGGAAATGACAGATTGGGTAACAGTAAATCTTTAATTCTAGTTGGGATTGTCGTAAATCGGCAATGGAAGTTAAACCTAACTAATTACTATTTATTGTCTTCATTACCATTTAATATTTACCGTCCATTACTTTTCACTGACTTCATTACTGTCATCAATTATTATAGGACCATTAATCCAGTACTGTCTTCAATCACTAAATATAGAAGAGCAGTTGATAAATAGAATGTTTTTATTGTCATTAATTTAGTGATAAAAAGGAAGGTTGCAAAATTAGTACGTCCAGTTGGAAAAAGAAATGATTTTATTTACTAATTTCGAGATAAGAATGATTGTTTACTGGATAGTAAGTCCCTTGAAAAAGATTGATTCAAGTGAGGTCTTTCAGTTATTAATGGGAAGCATTACCTTCTTGGAATTTGTATTTAGCCTTGTATTTATTCTTTTCTAAGGAAAATACCAATGTTTAAATTAAATTTTGATGAATGTTAAGAACTTCTTAATATTGTGACCTCGGTGTTGTAATCACCTATATATATATTTAATTATTTTTCTTTTAAAATATGGGCATTATGTATTTCCCTACATGACTTTTTGGATCATTAGTTTCTTCTTGATATCAATTAGTTTATTTACTTTAATGTTTTTAACTTGTGCAATAGTTCCAGTGATACAAAATAGTTTATTTACTTTAATGTTCTAACTTGTGCCAAGAGTACATATTCCTTGACCTCTCAGTATCCCTTGAGCTATTACCATGATTTTCTTCGAAATAATGTTATGATTATAATTTACAGGTATTATTATGTATTATTTGTGGGATGAGGATTTTAGTGTAAAGATTGTCAAGAGGTGAATAATCTAATTCTCGTTGTACTGTTATATATACATAACTACCTGATTATTAGATCGTGAGTATAAAAAGAAAATTTACCTATGACAATAATAAAAACTTATGGAAAATTGATTCAGATGGAGTTCTGAGGACTTCTATAATTTAAAATTGTGCAATTGAACTTGTTTTAAGACTAAATTAGATTATACCTTGATGTCATTATGCACTTTAGACTGCGAAGTCAGGCTCGTAATGGAGGTCGGTATAGACCGTATTAAATACCTTACATGCTATATCATTTGTCATTGTCTTGGAATTGGATTAAAAATACACCTCCCATGCAATAGTGTAATAGTAGTAATGAGTTAATAATGATGCACTATCATCAATTTCCTTAATGTAGATAACCTTGTTGTTTGCAATCTTGATGGTTATGTTATTGTCTTTAGCTGAGAAGGCTTGTTCTTCTTGTGTCGGGCGGGAAGTAGAGACCTCCATGTTCCTCAAAATAGTTGCCAGCCCTGAGACCTTAAATGGTTAAAATTGATGGGAACTTGGTCTTGAGTGTTTCTTATGTGTCTTGGAGGTACTAACCATTGCAGGATAGGATGGGTAGGTAGTGTAACACCCATTTCACCCAATACAGTGTAGGTGTTACTACGCAGAAAAACACATTCTCATTCATGCATTTAAAACAAATTAAATACATTTAACACAGATATCCATATGAATTACTGCCATATTTAACAATCAATAACATTTCATATTTATTCATATACACAGTGGAAAACATGATACATCAACAGCATAGTCATGCAAAAACATGATTAAAAGCATAATTAGATACTTATCTTTATCAATGATAGAATCCACCAACCAAGTGCAGGCCTTCCACGAACCTCCCAGCCTTAGACCACACTGCTCATCAGCTCAGCAGTGAGTCACCCCCGAGTTGGGACTAAGCTCCACCCCAAGGTAAGGAATTCTAGGCTAAGCTTAAGGTTCCAGGAAAAACAACACAGAAAATCTGGAAGGATTCTTCCCAGGATGCCATCTTATGCCCACTACTACCAGACTCTCATTCCCCACATGCCTGTTCCACCCAGGAGTATACACCTTCACAAGAACAGTCCATCGGTGCTAACTTCCCTCTCTGGGCCTCGGAAAAAGGCCAGATCAGGCAGTCTCAGAGACAGAGCTAGTGTTGGACACTCTTGGAAGAAACCACTTCCCAGCAAATTCTCTCACCTCGAAAGAGTTGCTGCGAGCCTGACAACCTGCCTCTTCCAACCATAGTCACCTCCCTCACCTAGAGAGAGGTCATACACTGGTGCAATCACAACTTGCACTGGACAGCAAGCCACGCACAGTCCATATCTACATGGCCACCACAGTCAACCGGGAATACGGACTCGAGCTTCCCAAACAGTCTCAGCAATGGCGGCAAGGTCTCACGGTGTTGATTCTTGGAAACGCATGACAACAATCCACACAGGGAATGCACACACAGGCTCTTCCGGCTCTCAGGAACGCATGAAGTGTACACGGATTTACAAACCAAACATAGTATTTCCAACTGGTTCAACAATGGTGGAATGGTTCAGGGTCACAGCTTTAGGACAGAGGATTTCTATGCAGGAGTTAGGTTGGTCGTACTGCTCAGAGCCCATACATGCTCAGGCAGTCAGGTGGAATGGAGGAGGAATCCCTCTCACAGCTCATCCTAGACATTTTATTTTCATGCACCAGGGTTGACACTTGTAACCCTTGGAACTGCATGCATTGCATCAGCATGCATCCTCATGCATGCTTTCCCTTTGCCAGGAACTTAGGATAAAATAAAACATAAAATGCACATGTTCAATTGGAATAATATTAAAATATTATTCCCAGGCTTAATCCCCCTAGGCTCAACACTTAGCCCCTTTCCCACCTAACCAACCCCTAATTCCTTTCCCACTTTGTGGATTTTCAGTCCCCCTTCACTCATTCATCATGGTTGGTCTGCACCTGGTGGTGTTTATATTTTATTAAATGTTCTGCATACATACAAGTACAAAATCAGGCCCTTGGCCTCCAACCCTTAGGATCTCTGGCCTAACAATCACATAAGCCTCCAGCTTATAACAACTTGGCTCACCAGCCTATAAAACATAATTACAATTCCTTTCAGTACATAGTTTACTATGGGGCCCGGCCTTGGGGACACTATAGGTAGTCAGTCTTATTATTTTGTCAGTTGATTGTTGTTCATTGCTGGCAGATGTTGAGGTGTGTATTAGGTATTTATGTTGATATCACAATTTCATGTATCATGATTCTTCATCATGTGGCGGCATAGATTATAATGTCTTGTTACCCTTGTACCCACACACACAAAAAAAATAAAAAAATTGCACTTGTTATAAGAGGTTTGTTGTCGTAACGAGGAGGGTCATTACAAACAAATATGAATGGATATTATACATCATGTTGTTTCCGTTGGTATGTGTCACATAACGTGGATCCTCATGGTTGAGGAGAAATGAATTTTTTAAGATGACAAAGTGAATTGAAGAAGGAAGTACCTATAGGCCCTGAAGATAATTAAATAAACAAATTACAAAATAAGAAAGTGTCAGGTCGGCCCTAATGTTAAAATGAAGTGACATAAATGGTATAAATAAACATCATTAGACATTCATTTTGATACAAGTCGAATTTCAGAGGAAATAAGAAGTAAAGAAAGCCGGATTTCAAGGGAGGATGAAGTCTTTTGGTGATGTGTTCTAAGGTATGTTATTTTCAGGTCATCTTACCATTTTTTCTAGAACTTTTTTTATAGAATGATTCATATGGTTAAATTATTATGGTATTGATAAGACATATCAAGGTACCTCTGGTAAAAAATTTAGATCTTGATTCGCTATAATTATGGAGATACACTATGTGGAAGATAGGGTTTGTGACCAGTCCTGAAGCTAGTCAATAAATAGGTATTCTAGGTAAAACAATCATAAATGCTTCATTGAGAATCCAAATGATGTGGGACGAATTTCATTGGAAATAGCACATAATGAAGTTTGGGTTTTGCGAGTTTTAGAATCGCATGTTAAATATTGAGCGCGGGGCATTCTGTACACGTTCAGTCTCCTGAATAGACCAGAATTGAATAAAGTCTACCATTATTTCTATAACTTCGTTTTGGGGAGGATTCAAGGAGTGAAACTTGGAGGAGTTTCAGAGAATACATTGAGTAATATTATCTATAGGATCAGAGCACTCCAAGAATTGAAGAATTGCAGAAATTGAAGAAGTCTCAGGAAGCATTATCAGGTTCTATGTGATGATTGGTTGATGGTGATAATTTAATGTAAAGTTTTATTATCTCTCATATACTCTTGGGTGGAAGAAAGGGACAAGGATGGAGAGTTCAACTCTCTCTTGATATTGGAGGATTGTATCTTCCTCTTGGAGGTTTATCCCTCCTTTTACATTTGGAAGTTGTAGCTACCTTTCGAATTCATTACTTCCCTTGAACAATAACTATTGATTATTTCTCATATATTGTGCATGGTGTATTATGGTGTATTGGTTTAACTCTTATACTATTGTTCATTTCTCATTGGATATAGTTGAATGGTTTAAGTATAAGTTGAAAAAGGTTTTAAATTGTACTTGACACTGATTCACCCCCCTCTTAGTATCAACAATCACATACATGCAAACCTTCCTTAATTTTAACAACAAGAGACTAGAATTTTCATCAAACTTTACTATAGTCTCACATGACTAATTTTGGATTAGTCAACAACCCTAAATTGAAATAATCATAAATATGTAGTTGTAATGAATAGAGATATGAAAATAGTACACAATGTTCTTGAGTGTCTTTTATGCAATTCCACCAAGTTTCACTACTTGGAACCTCACAAAAAAAGTGTTATAGAAAAAATGGAATACCGTGTTGAATTATGGCTTATTCTAGAGAGATAAGTTGTAGAGTGTTCCCCACACAGAATATTTGTTGTATGATTCTAAAAATGGTACACCAAATACTACAAACTATATGCTAACCAATAAATTTGGTTTTACTGAATTTGGATATATGAATAAGTTAAGACATTTTTACCCAAAACATCTGTTTTAGACAAGTTTCAGGACTAGCCACAAGCCCTATTTTCCATGGAGTGTAACTCCAAAAATACAATGACCCACAAGATGAAATTTTTATCACAACTACTTGGATATATTTCCTCAACGACCTCTAGATTTTGCGATCTGAATAATTCTAGAAAAAAAATTATTGCGCAAAAGATGAGATGAGCTATAAATAACATACCTTAGAAAGCATCATCAAAAGAATTTATACTCCCTTGAATTTCATACTTCTTTATAGTACCTCTAGAGGTCACACCACATTCAATAAGAAAATAACTCAAATCCCCAAAGACAGAATCCCATTAATAACTTATGCCCTTAATACCACAGAGTCCAAAGATAGTAACAAATTCCTCTATAGATATAATCCATTATTTCAACATTAAAAGAGTATTTAAAGATTATTAAGATGTGACCAGGTCATCAAAAAGCTTCTATCTATTCTTAATAATAATCCTTCTTATCTTAGAATAAGAAATGAAGTATTTTCTCTTGAGCAGGAGTAAGTTATGGAAGTTTCAGTGTGATCATACACCACATTCCAAATCCTTAGAATTTACTCAATAAACCAGTCTTCGTTAATCCACAGTCAATCATGTATCTATCTTGTTAGAACCCCAGGTTGTCACACACACAAATATCCGAGTTCACTTTATCCATTGAATTAGGTGATCATTTTAACTTATTCATCAAATGTGTGAATCATTTAGATTAAATATTCATGATTAAGTAAATTGCTAATAAATACTAGAATGCATCAAACCCTCATGTGTCTAAAGAGAAAGAGATATACTTTGGTGAAATGAAATCATGTATTCATTCATTCAAAATATATCTGTCCATGTCAAGGCATTTCCATCGTACTAAGTGAAATTTGATTTACAGCTTATGACAAATCCCCGGTGGATAAAGAACACACAAAACTTAAGTAAAATTTATGATCTAAAGATCTCTCCACACCAATCCATTAAAAAAAATAGCTACAACAAAGTAAAGAGAAAGTAGTATACATATAACTCAACTTACCAGGGGAGGTGGGCCCATGCCTTCCCAAATAGTGAGAAAAAGTGATTCAGTAACTCAACAAGATTATGAACAGGAAAAAATCTAATTAATATCAAACATAAATCCCTAATTTACTCATAGTATACGCATCACAATATAAGAGAACAAGAGATGAGTAACACAGTCTTTTATTATATTCAACAAAGGGTATGTACAGATCAATCCTTTACATAGAATGAATCCCCCTATATATTTCAAGTTCTGGGTATATCAGATTACATTTCTTTCCCTTGTTCTCGTGAACTCAGGGCCAAAAATGAATTAACAAAACTAGAAGATCTTACTAACTGAGATTTCCTCTATCTGAGGAAATCGTTCTAACCATCTTAGATATCGTTCCTCTATTGAGTTCAAACACTGATCTAGTGTTGCACTGGAATATTTACTCATGGATTGATTGTGTGTAGTAGAAGAATGTTGGGCGCAGGGGAAATGGTCAACATCTATCACATTAACCATAAGAGAAATACCCATGTCGCTAACTCCATCCTAGGCATGCACAACTAGGATAAGCCACAATCTCGGGTACCAGAATGTCTTCACATGTACTGAAAATCCATGAATAGTGTGGGAATAGTTGTTGCATTGAAAATTTAAGTGTGTTTTTATCATTGGTAAACTATAGCTAAAATATTCTAATTAATTCATCAAAAACTTCAGAAAATATCGAAATAAACAACTTTTACCTCATATTACAATCAGGATCTTTAGGCAAGCAAAAAGGTAATAATAGGAGGGAATAAGTTGGATTTCAATTCCTAGGTATGGGATAAATGGCCAAAAGAGTTGTATGGTGAGTGAAAAAATGGGAGCTCAGCATTACCCCCACACCTGATTATTTGCATGTCCTCGTGCAAATATATCCCAAAAATGGTTCAAAATTGAAATACACCATTTCTTTAATCCTAAAAGAGTCTTGCAACATTTATCAGGATGTTGAGGCCTGAGTTATTTTTCTCCAACCTATCGCTCCTCCTTGGTTGTTCTAACTGAAGTATCTTATGCATATGCTTATTGAACTTATTGGTTTCAGATTGAAGTTTCTTAATCTCTTCCTAAAACTTCTTACTCTGGCCCTTTAACTATTGATTTTCTCTTTCAATACACCTATTTAAGACAGACAACTCTATGACTTCCTGCTCCAACTTTTTGAATTTTCTACTTCTCTTCCTGAGCTTCTTTTCCAAGGGACTTTCACTAAAAAATTCATCTATTAAAACATTTGAACCCTCACAATCCTCAACTCCTTTCTTATAAGGTCCAGGAATGATTATGCTAGGAGTATTTGGAGTTCCAGGTTGTTGTTTCTCTTTCCCAGTCTGATGCATATCCTTCGATATTTAATTGTTACACTCTACTTCTCCTACGGGAGTGAACAATTGTAGTTGTGTCTCTAATAGCTCATTTGGCTCAATAAAATCATTTATTTGTGGCTCATTAGGGTCTGCAAATTCTGTACCTGGCTGGTACTATTCCACAGGCTTCAGGCACTTAGCAACTTTGAAAATTTTCGAAATGGGCAAGGTGTCCTCAACATCACCATCAATAGGGATTGGGTCCTCATGTGTTTCATTCTATGGGTACACAGGGGTTGGTCCAGCAATCTTCCGGGCTTCTTGTTTTTCCATACGACGTGTGATCCTACGAACTGGAGGAATATCAATTTGTGTCTTAACCACCATAGTCTTCTTCTCTGATTTTCCATTCCTGGCCCTTCCCTTTTCCTATTTCTTACCCACTTCTCTTAGTCCTCCTTCCACCGCCACAGGTATTGTTTTTTGTCCCTATTGTTTACTCAGATTGTTTGATTTCTTTTCCACCAACATAGGTACATTTTCTTTCGTCAATCACTTTCCCAAGTCGCTCGGCCCCTTTTTCGTGGCCACATCGGTATTTTCCCTTCTCTGTTGTTTTCCCAAGTCCCTCGGCCCTTCTTTCTTTGCCACATGGATATTTTCCCCTCTCTGTTTTTTTCCCAAAGTGCTTGTCCCCTCTTCCACTACCACAAGGGTTTGATCTATAAATGCATTCTCGCGCATGAACTTTTCCCAGGTTTGATTTCTTTTTCAGAGCTCAACTTCCACCAACAGTTTAACTAACCCATGATGGTAGAGGATACTTTGATGGTTTCAAATATTCCCCTTTACCATCTTAGCCATTTTTTCTAAACTTTTGTGCATATATTATGGGAAATTTATCATCTCTTTTGATTCAAAATGAAGCAGAATTCGAACATGATACTGGGATGTGAGGGCATACCTTCCCTCACAAGTTAATCATCTTTGTAAATATCCAATGGTTCTTTCCACTCATCCATGATGTATGCCCTTGGAACTCCCTTTTCCTAGCTCATGTTTTGGTATTGCACCTTCAGAAACCGGTTGCAAATTTCCATTCCAAGCGTCAAATTCTTGAACCAGTACTCTCTGATCCTAGGAAGCCCTATGACATTGGCTATAGTTTCCTATGTAACATTTAATTCCAAATCCGTGACGCTCACCAATAATCCATCAAATATCTATTCAAACTAAAGAGAAACTCGATCATTAAACCCTCGAAACTTGGTGAAAAAGATATGCCAACCTATTTCCTTAAACAATTGCTTTCATTTATGATGCTCAGGTATAGCTTCGAGCGCTCGACAAGAGACAGGTTCGTGGCGATATACCACCATGCTGCAATGTAGGTTTGGATGAGGGTTTTGCTGAAGCTGAATTGAGGAATAATCAAAGGGACAAGACAGATAAAGACACTTAGAGTAACAAAGAGGGTGTGGTCTTGTGAATGCGGGTAATTGCTAGTAGGGTGGAAAGTTTTACATAGGTTGGCTACAGAGTGATGGAAATCAAAGAAATGACTGTAGCCGCATCTGGAAACATTGTGGTGCACCATTTATCTTTGTGATAGGGTGATATGAATCTGATTCATGGTAATAATGGAAAGGTGACTCGGTACGGGAATGATAATTCAAACTTATGCAATGTAACGGGAATCATTCCAACATCCTCAATTTCCCTTACGACAAGATCGATTATTAAAGTTCGTGGAGAAAGTGGAATTCTTTCATACATGTCAGTTGGTTGCATGAATTCATCACTTGTGGAATAGGGATAATACATATGAGTGGGTAAAATCTTGGATGACGTGAGAGAATAGGGGTATAGTTCACACGAAAGGAATATAGGGGTGGCCAATCATCGTACTGCACACATGAACTATGATTTTGGTGATCGCATAGTATGTGAATGTCCCAAAATTGAAGGCTTAATAATGAGGAAGGGTCAGATTAACATGATAAGTTGTTAAAATGATATCCTTTGTTCCTAACAAACCAAACAAAATCTTAAAGCAATCTTACCTCAAAAAGTCATAACCCGTTTTAACTGTAAATGTAAAATTCTTATGGATACCGAAAGCAATGATGATGGTGTTGGTGCAAGTGCCATGTTCATGCTATTGATGCTCAATACTGAAGGAGGAAATCATACCTTGCCTCATGCAAGAGTCTCTTTAAAATATGGTCATAGTATTCTAGTACCTGCATTGTCATTCATGTATAGGTGCGGGAATGTTGTCGAGCACCATTTTTCTGGTGCTCTTAATCATGCCATTACTTCACCATGCGATTTACAAATATAGTGCTAAAAAGGTATCTTATACTAATTTAACTCAAAACTGGTTCAGGAAATATTTGAAACTTAAGGGATTCTGAACTTATTGGAAACACTGAAATCTGAAATAAAAAACTAAGCAAAGAATAGAATTGTTAATGCCAAATTGTCACTATGATGATGATGGAAATAATTGCAATAGAAGTGAAGAAACAAGGGGACGGATAGTCGGATTCATACCATGTCTCAAGATCTGTATCGAGAAGCAAGTCTCACATTTTAAAAGAAACCTAATAAGAAGGCAGACAACCTCCTCTTTTTAGACCATCTGAATTGTTGTAGATGCCTTGTAACCAACTTGCTTTTTATTCATACTGACTATCACAAACTGTCATCCAGATCATAACTAGGATGTCTTTACCATGACCCAAACTTATGGAAAAAATGCATCCATGTGAAAAATGTATTGTCATCGAATCATGTGGTAATTCTCCATGTGGTTCTGTAGGCCCACAATGTTTCCAAAAGCATGTCTACCTAATCTTTGTGATGTTGTTGGACTGTCTTAGTTAGGATTACTTCTAGTACCTTGTTTGTAGACTCCACCTGCCCATTTGCTTGGGGGTGATATGGAGAATATTTATAGTTCTTTATCTTGTACCGTTGGGTAAGGGCTTGCATCAAATTAGATGTAAATTGTGTCCCGCTATCTATAACAATTTCTCTTGGAATGACAAAATGAGTAAAAATGTCTTCGTAAAGAAAATCTATAAAAAAACTCTTCACTAGTAGAACAAAGGGATTTTTCATCTACCCACTTAGTTACATAATTAGTGAAAAATAAAATGTACCTTTTTTTTCGTGATGAAGGAAAGATTAGCCCCACAAAATCCAAGGCCCATATTTCGAAAGGTTCGACTAATACTTGGGTTTTTAAGGGAATCTCGTATGATTTCATTGTCTTACCCATTCTATGATAATTGTCACATCTCCTCGCATACTTCATGGCGTCTTTGAACAACATTGGCCAATAATAACCTCGATGAAGCACTTTGTAAGAATTCCTTTTATCTACAAAATGGCCTCTGCAGGGGCTATGATGGAAGGCTCTCAGGATATCATATGTTTCATATTCTCATATGCATCTTCTGATAATCATTTCAGGCCCAGTACAAAAGAGATATCCCCTAATCCATGAATATGTTGCACTGTTCTTGATAATTTGTTGCCTTTCTCTTGGGGAGAGATGTTTAGGAAACTTTCCCATGGCTAAATAATTGTCTATGTCTGCAAACCACAGAATGTTAGTGGAAACAAAAAACAAATGTTCATCAAGAAAACTAGCGTCAACAAGAGTATTTTCATCATTATTATGGATCCGAGAGAGAAAGTCTACAACCAAGTTTTCTTTACCAGGCCTATCGACTATGGTAATATTAAATTCTTGTAGCAATAGCAGCCACCAAGTGATCCTACCATTTGTAATGGGTTTATTCATTATAAAATTAATGGTAGAATGGTCGGTGTGAATAAAAGTTTCATAGCCTGTGATATAATGTCTAAATTTATTAATAGCATGCACGAAAACTAGGAATTATTTTTCTATGACGGTGTAATTGAACTCGGTTGGTGATACATTTTTACTACTATAGTATATGGCATAAGATAACTGATATTTTTTTTGTCCTAGAACAACCCCAAGGGTAGTGTCTAAAGCATCAGTACAAATATGGAACCAAAGGATCCAATCTGGTCCCCTCAGAACTGGTGCTCTTGACAGCTTCTCCTTCAATATTTCAAAAGTAACTTGACACTGGAAATCCCACAAAAATTTGGTATCTTTGGCTAAAAAATTGTATATAGGTGCAACGATCTTTGTAAAATTTTCAATAAACCTTTTATAGTATCCATCATGACCCCAAAAACTTCTAACCTCTTTTGGTGAATGGGGTGTAGGAAAGTCCATGATGACCTTAATCTTTGTCTGGTCCACTTTGATTCCTGAAGAAGAAACATGACGTCCAATAACAATGCCCTGTTGTGACATGATTTTACATTTTTATGACTCAAGAAAACATTATATTCCTTACACCTAATCAATACTTTTTTCCAGATTATGAAGTGCTTTGGCAAAAGAGTCACCATAGATAGAAAAATCATCCATATAGATCTCAACACACTCATGAATCAAGTCAAAAAAAATCCCTAATACCTCTCTTTGAAAGGTGGCAGGGGATTTACAAATCCCAAATGACAAAAATTTATAGGAAAATGTTCCCCAGGGACATGTAAAGGTAGTTTTCTCCTGATCCTCTAGTGCAATCTGTATTTGATTGTGTTAGCACAAGATTGGTTAAGGTGCCAAGTGTCAAGAAAAATCATTGACAAAACTCTCACAAGGTTCCAAGAATCAAAAGAACCCATGGATTTATTCTACTGAATTGCACGCAGACACACAGGCGAGCTCTACCTAAATTTTGGCAGAAAACGAATTGTACGGAGTTGTTTTACCAGTTTTGTGTCACTAACTTGAAACTTGGATTATGAACCATTAAGAAGGTATTTTTGAAAACTGGAGGATGATGTTTTTCATAAGATTCCTAATAACAAAAACCTCTCTCAGTTTTCAAAATGTGGTATGGTTTGAGAGATATCATACATAAAAGTGGCTCTACCAACTGTTTTACAACGGCGCTACCTAATTTCCTGTAGCGGTCACGATTTTTATATTCACCTTGTTGGGAGGTTGCCACCTGTCAAGGAGGATTGAAATGGATTCTCAAGGATCATTTAGATGTCAAGGGACACCTACACCTAATATTTATCTCCATAAAAGGCCTCATCCATGAGGTGGAAACAATTTATTAATGACTTCCAACAAATTCCTAAAAATTAGTAGTTTGTTGGATTTTTGTCTCTTTGATTGTTGCCACCTATCTCCAAGGATTAGAATCTAATGAAGGAGATGGGATTCAACCTCCTAAGGTTATTTGGGTTCTATTTTCTATTTAAGGAAGGATATCTCTTGAGGAGAAGGGTTTGGATTCATGATCTAAGAGGGTTGAGAGCTAGAGGAACAATTTATTTGCTCAATTGTAAGCCCGAGGGCCTGTTGTAGTTAGTATTTCTGCCATTAGAGATTCATGAGTGTTGATTATCATAATTTGTGTTATTTTTTATCATTCTATCTTGTCATCTTGATTGAATAATATTTACAAATTTTGAATATCAAAATCTTCCTTTGGTTAATGATTTCATGAGCTACAAAGGATTTGTGGTAATCGCTTGTTAATCACAGTTTATTGTTCAATCACTATTCAATCTATATTACATAAAGGATATTTGTTATGTGGTTATTCTTCTCTTTTTTTACTTTCTATTCTTCTATCCATCTTTTCATAAGCCTTTTTTTTGGTAGGCAACTTGATTTCCTTTGATCTGTAGGATGTTGTGACTCCATGCCCAATGGAATGTATTTGCAGCAGTATGATGCCCTCCCTTTTACTCTCCTCTTGTTGATCCACCTATTATAAATATTTTAATCCATTTACATTTCTATGTTACCAAGCTTACTCTCATTTGTAGTCTGGGAGTGACTCTTGGAGTGATAAAATAATTGGTGTCGTTGCTAGGGTCATATTTGAGAAGATTGAAAATCTCCCTAGGAAGAACGACATTGCACAACTCCAAATTTAGATGGTGACTGAAGTTGGACACCTTTAAGAGTGCACATTCACAATGGCAACTCCATTGTTCAGAATCTGTTTGTGACTCCACTATAATGAAACCAATTAAATGGCTATGAAGGCTATCCTTGCGAGGAGGTTTTCCCCATTGAATTTCTCATCCATAGATGATTATCCACATCTTGTGCCTCTTATTGATGAATACCAAGATCTACTACCCATATTTTATGAAGGTGAGGATGACAACCTTGTTGAGCATGTTCAAGAATTTCATTCTTTGATGCAACAACTTGACATTCATCATGGAGATATTTTGATGAAAATGTTCATGTATTCATTGGATGGGGATGCACGTAAATGGTATTTCTCGTTACCCCCTTCCATCATTTAATCCTTGAAGGATTTCCACAGAGTATTCAATGAACACTGCAAAAGGTTTTATCCCTCTGAAAGTATTTGTCATAACTGTTGTGAGGGATATGTAGAATGTGCTCAAGATCTGTTAGATTACTCTGCCGAATATAAAGATGAAAGCGATTTTATTCACTAACCAAATGAAATCATAAAGAATACTCTTGTATTTAGAGAGGACAACATTCACAACTTTGTTTTATATGAAAATCATGTGTATGAACAACTAGAAGTAGCAGTTACTGTTGTTTCTGAAATGGATATTTTTAACAATTATATTCTTGATGAAATTACTATTTTAGAGGTTGATCATAGGTATTAAGGGAATCCCATTTTTGATGAATATTCTAATGATGATGAGCAGCAAGATTATCCTATATTTGATCACTATGAAGAGAAGGAGTATGATGCAGAGATTGGCCTTGTCACAGAAGACATAACCTGAAGATTTGACCAAGAGAAACCCTTAGTTGAGGCACATGAAGAGATTGTTTATACACATCCAGAAGTAAATCAAAAATCATCATTTGATCAAAAACCACCTACATCAATCCTTCTTCCACTTGTACCCACAATTTACATTAAGCAACTTCAAGGGGGGAAAGAAATATGCTATCAATACCATGTGTTTTGTCACCATTTATTGACCCTGTAGGGGTGTATATGGAGTTGTATTTCTCAAATGTTTTGGAATCTTTAAAATTTATTGTTTCAGCAGTAGTCAGAGGAGATATAGGAAATGTTTTCAAACCACTATAATATTCCTCTTTTCTGTTTTCAATCATTGGAATTATAAATACTCATGTCAGCAAGTTGCTTGAATGGATTTGGTGGACGTTTTCCTTCACCTAGGCCATTGTAAAATTCAGTTAGCTTAGGTTTTGTACATAAATAAGATCCATCAAGAATAGGTGTGTTTTCTTTATGTTTGAAATTAGAGTAATATAAGTTGTCAATATGTTGTCTTCAGAACAATACAACAGAGCATGAATCCACAAGCCCAAAGGATAAGGCACTAAAACTACAAGAGTTCTTAGAGCCTCACAGGGAGGAATCTATCCCCCATGGAGTCTAATGTTAGCACATGATTGGTTAAGGTGCCAAGTGTCAAGAACAAGCATTGAAAAATATCTCATAAGGTTCCAAGAATCAAAATCACCCATGGATTTATGCTACCAAATTGCACGAAGACACATTGGCAGGCACTACCTAAATTCGCTACCTAAATTCTGGCAGAAAACGAATTGTGCAGAGTTATTTTACCATTTTTGGGTCATTAACTTGAAACTTGGATTATGAACAATTGAGAAGGTATTTTTGAAAACTAGAGGAGGATTTTGTTCATAACATTCCAAATAAAATAAAAATCTCTCAGTTTTTCAAAATGTGGTATGGTTTGAGATATATCATACATAGAAGTGGTGCTACCAACTGTTTTACAGCGACGCTACCTAATTTATTTTAGTGGTCATAGTTTTGATATTCACCTTGTTGGGAGGTTTCCACCTATCAAGGAGGATTAGAATGGATTCTTAAGGATAAATTAGATGTTAAGGGACACCTACAACTAATATTTATCTCCATCAAAGGCCTCATGCATGAGGTGGAAACAATTTATTAATGACTTCCAATAAATTCCTGAAAATTAGCAGTTTGTTGGTTTTTTTTCTCTTTGATTGTTGCCACCTATATCCAAAGATTATAATCCAATGAAGGATATGGGATTCTACCTCCAAAGGTTATTTGGATGATATTTTCTATTTAAGGAAGGATATCTCTTGAGGATAAGGGTTTGGATTCATGATCAAAGAGGGGAGAGAGCTAGAGGAACCATTTATTTGCTCAATTGTAAGCCTGAGGGCCTATTGTAATTAGCATTTATGCCATTAGAGATTCATGAGAGTTTATTATCAGACTATGTGTTATTTGTTATCATTCTATCTTGTCATCTTTCTTGAATAATATTTACATATTTTGAAGATCAAAATATGCCTTTGGTTAATGAATTCATGAGCTGCAAAGGATTTGTGGTAATTGCTTGCCATTCACAGTTTATTGTTCAATCACTCTTCAATCTATATTACAGAAAGGATCTCTATTATTTGGTTATTATTCTCTTTTTTTACCTTCTATTATTCTATCCATATTTGCATAAGCCTTTTGTCTGGTAGGCAACTTGATTGCCTTTGATTTGTAGGATGTTGTGACTCCATGCCTAATGGAATGTATTTGCAGCGGTCTGATGCCCTCCTTTTTACTCTCCTCTTTCTGATCCACCTATTCAAACTATTTTAATACATTTACATTTCTATGTTACCAAGCTTACTCTCATTTGCAGTCCAGGAGTGACTCTTGGAGTGATAACATATTGTATCCAACAAAACTATCCAAAAAGGAAAAGTACTTTTTACCTGCTAAAGTATCCAGTACATGATCAATGAAAGGAAGAAAAAAATACTCTTTCAGTATTTCTTTATTAAGATCACAGTATTCAACACATATTCTCCACTTTCTTTCCTTCTTAGGAAAAACTACAAGTGGAGAAACCCACTTTCCATCAGATATAAGATATATAAAGTTAACATCTAGCAGCTTCTGTAATTCCTCTTTCACTATATCCTTTACGGCAGGATTCATACAACGTTGTGGCTTCCTAATAGGCATGACATTCTCTTGAAGGTAAATATGATGTCTACATGTGTCTTTGTGAATGTTAGGCATGTCCTTATAATCCCAGGAAAATTCACCAGAGTTCTTTCGTAATAGGATGATTAGTTGTTTATGTTGCTCAGAATCAAGGTCAACACTAATACTCAAAGTGTTTCCTGGGATGATTTCAACAGTTATGCAATAGGGATCCCTGGTATCTTTGATTTCTGACACAAGGAAAGATGTAGTTCTTGTTGGATAAAAAATTTCCTTAAAATCTTTGTGAAAAATATGATTATAAGTTTGAGGTACTTCTGAAAACTGAGTACAATCCACATCAGAAATAAATAAGTTCAGAAAATCATCTTCTGATTGGATTTTCAATCCCCCTTCTTGTTCGATGGTTACAAGGGGATGTAAAATTCCATTTTTTCTATGATCTCTAATTTCCACAATTTTTCAGAGATTCAATTTCTACATCTTTGAAAGACTCTACTTCCTTGTCTTCAAGAGGTTCAATTTCTATATTTCACAAGATTCGAACACCTACCAAGAATCTTGTACTATTGGTTTGGTAGGCAGGTATAAAGTGAGTTTCTTCATATCCAAACCATTTGATATGATCATCTCCCTGACCTACATCTGATGAAATCATCAGTTGTGGCCAACCATGGTCTCCCAAAGATGACAAGGTGGCCTACCATGTTTGTTTTAGGTTGGATAACTAGAAAATATACGTGATACTCCCAAGAATTTAGATTTACCAATATATCATTAAGAACCCCGATAGTATTGATCCTATATCTATTAGCAAGTTCGAGCATAGTGTTGGACACACCTACCACACTTAGAGGGGGGGTGAATGAGTGTGGGAATCATTTTCCCAAAACTTCCCTCTTACACAAAGACTCCTTATTTAGCATTCAACATTTTTCTCATTACTCATTGCTGTCATTTATAATTAGTTAGATGTAAATACATATCTGCAACATATATCAGCAACATATCATCAACAAACCATCTCCACAAGGAACACAAAGAACACAAGATGTATGTACAATTTTTGTTTTTATTATGGACTTCAATCTAGGGATTTTTCAGCAACAACTGAATAGAGTACAACTTTACAAGAGAAATAACTCTATATGAAAGAATCATATTACATTCTCATCACCAACTGAGATGAGGAAACAATCCTCAACATATATCAATCTGTCAACATAAACAAGTGCATCAACCATGCACCAACCTGCGCCAAAGGGCCTGTAATCAACATGTACCATAAAAAAGTGCATCTGACCATGTACCAAGTATATAACAATCATGTGTCAAATACTCATAAAAAATGGCTCATCAATATGTACCAACATCATCAACTATACACCTCATGTATGTGCCAACTCATCAACTGCTTGTCTCAACCATGACTAGTTTTGGATTAGTCAACAACCCCAAATTGAAATAATCATAACTTTGTACCTGTAATGAATAAATATCTAAAACTAATACACAATTTTATTCAGTGTGTTTTATGAAATTCCTCCAGGTGGAACTACTTGGAACCTCTCAGAAAAGGTGTTATAGAAAAAATGGCATACCTTGTTGAATTCTAGCTTATTCTAGAGGGTGACCTTGTAGAGTGTGGCCCACACAAAATATTGATTAAATTGATCATAAAATATTAAAAAACATACTAAATCTTGTAACCTAACCAACACATTTTGTCTCACTGAATTTGGATCTGTTATGAAGAAGTTATGATGTTTTTACTCAAAACCCCTGTTTTTTACTAGTTTTAGGACTAGCCACAAACCCTTTTTTCCACGGAGTGTAACTCCCAAAATACAACGACCCAGAAGCTGAATTGTTTACCAAAAATACTTAAGTATTTTTTCTTAATGGCATAGAAATTTCATGGTCTGAATCATTACAAAAAACAGGTTATAGAAAAAATGGTGAGATGACCTGTAAATAACATACCTTAGAAAACATCATCAAAAGAATTTATCCTCCCTTCAATTTCGGCCCTCTTTTCTTCACCTTCCTTCTGAAATTTGTCTTAGATATCCTTGTTTACCATAGTCACCTATAGATATTCAATATTATCAAGTGTTCCACACCAAAAATTCTCAAGAAGCTCTCCATCAATACTCCAAAAGATATTCTCGCAAGAAGCTCTCCATTGATCCACAAAAAGGATGATCTACATGAGACCATTGCTATCTTATTTATACTTTCATCCTCTAGGTCAATTAACCCATTTTTAGGTCACTTAACCCATTTCTAGGCCACTTAACCTATTTTCCTTATTTTAGGGTTAACCACTTTCCATAAATAGAAATTTCTCCAATATTTTATCATTTAAATATTCCTTTTTGATTTTCTCATCTTACTTTATCATTTCTTGATTTTTGTTTTCACTTCTCTTTATTATTTAAATAATCCACATTGACTTTGTCACCTTAATTTATCATTTAAATCATGTTTTCTTCTTTTAGGTCACTTAACCTATTTTCCTTATTTTTAGGGTTAACCACTTTCTATAAATAGAAGGTTCTCCAATACTTTATCATTTAAATATTCCTTCTTGATTTTGTCACCTTACTTTAT
>JZKD02S2104991.1:249141-268701 GCA_000966675.3 Picea glauca
AAATTTCTCCAATATTTTATCATTTAAATATTCCTTCTTGATTTTCTCATCTTACTTTATCATTTCTTGATATTTTTTTTTCACTTCTCTTTATTATTTAAATAATCCACCTTGAATTTGTCAGCTTACTTTATCATTTAAATAATGTTTTCTTCTTTTAGGTCACTTAACCCATTTCTAGGTCACTTAACCTATTTTCCTTATTTTTAGGGTTAACCACTTTCCATAAATAGAAGGTGTTGGTGACGGAACTCACTCCTCAATTGCAGCAGGAGCAGAGCTCGATGCCCATCAGTGAATGTCACAATTTGTTTATAAAAGGGATGATCAAATGGAAGTAAACTCAGAACAATATCGTTTCAACTCTGAAACTAGGCTAGGCATGCATGGGAAAGTGAGGTCTTAGATAAACTTCAAATAGTGAGTTGTAATAAGGGTGAGTAGGGGGAAGACTTGTATAAGAAGAGTGCAAGGGTCTATCATAAACAACAGGTTTCTAATAGACTAGGGAAGAAATCATCCAAACGCAAGATCTTCTTACATTCAAACGCAGAAAAACAGAGAATACAATGATGAAACGATAAATCCTTTATCATAACACAATTGCAACAATTCATGCGAATCAGTCGATCATGAACTCCCTTAGTATGAGAAGAAAGCTTTGATGGAGTAGGAAAATTGTTTGTCATAAAACAGGAAATCTCACATACAGATCCATAACCAGAGAACTAGAATGGTTGTTAAAACTTTACAGTCGGGAGCTTTGCTCTACCATCGATGTCTTACAAAATGGAAAAAATGCCTACATATACTAGAACAGAAACCAACAGCAAAACCAAGACGCTACATTAAAAACATTGCATCTGCATGCCCACTGAAAATATGCACATGCAATCTCTGAATGATCGTGCACCTATGGCAGACACAATCGAACTCCTGACAGTCCTGTAGGCAAACGGACGTGCTTTTAATTCATCATCAGACTTTCCCTTTATGGAGGAGACGATGTCTAACCACCACCAACTACCTTAACAACTAATTCCTTGGGATTGAGAATGGCCTGGCCAACTCGGCACCTTTGGGACGTGGAGGGACCCTCGCGCTGCCACCTGGATTAGCTGAACGGCCTGATGAATAGATGTGGAGGCCAACATGAAGGATGGGGTGCATAATGGGAGTGGTGGATGGGCAGAGGAAACATGACTAAAGGAGGAGGAGAGGTGAGTTGGGAGATGAGGGGGAGAACAACTGACAGGACGTGTCAGGCGAAAACGAGAAAAAGGAAGAAGGGTGTACCATGAGGGTGAGTGGATGGGTAATGGGGAAAGGGGAAGACACATGGCCATTGGTAAGAGGAAAATGGACTAAGGAGGGGCCATGCTATGAGGTGAAGTGGAAGATAGGTCGCAGGGGAGAGGCAGCTCGAGAGGTGACACGACGGGGGAAGGACCCATGCTAATTAAAGGCAGAAAGTCAAGGGAGGTCCAGAATGGCCTGTGCACCGTTGATTCGGGCACTCTAATCGTAGCCGTCGGAGAGGTGCACCCCCAATTCCGGACACCCCCCCCCTCCGCTTAAAGGTAGAAAGGCGGGGGGGCTCCGGAATATCCTGTACTTCGTTGATCCGAGTGCTCTAATCATAGTCATATAATAGTTTCACCCCCAATTCAAGACCCCCCCTCCGCTTAAAGGTAGAAAGGAGGGGGGGCTCTGGAATCCGATCCAAACTGTAGATCTGGGCACGTGGATCCCTACTGTCCAGATCTGCTTGCCTCTTAATCCCAGGCGCATTTTGTGTCCCGAACTTAGGGTGAGTGGGTTTTCACTCGCTCCTTCGCATTTTTATCCCCCCTTACAAGAAATGTCGCTAACATTAGGCTCCATGGGGGATAGATTCATCCCTGTGATGCTCTAAGGACTCTTTTTGCAGATCCAGTGCCTTGTTGTTGGGCTATGGAGTCATTTATTAAGCCGAAAATAGAAAACAATATTTACAAAAACAAAAGAGCCGTCTGCGGCTCACAAAAAACATTTTTTCAAGAAATGCCCATTTACTGGGCCATTAAAAACTTCTTTGCCTTCCAAATCCTACAACCTATAAGTGTTGTTTGAAAATACTTCAGAGATCTTGAAAGGCCCAAACCATGGGGCATCAAACTTACTGTGCTTCCCCCTATCCTGCCTAGGTGCATCCCATTTGAGCACCAGATCATCCAGCTCGAAACCTTCCTTTCTGCTCTTTCTATCAAAGGCTTGCTTGATCTTCTACTGATGATTATAGGCCCTGCTCATGACCTATTGTACCTCCACCATATGATGAATCCTTTTGACCATATGGCCAGTTTCTCCTTCAAGGTATTGAAAGAATTTCTCCATAGATAATGCGAGTTGAGTAGGAAAAACAACTTTTGTCCCGTAAAATAGTTGGAAAGGTGAGATGCCAAGGGACCTCTTTGTTGTCACCCAATCAGCCCAAAGAGAAAATTTGAGCTTTGAATCCTAGGACCTTTTATTGTCTTCCAGTAATTTCTTGATGAGCCTGATTAAACTTTTATTGGAAGACTCTGCTAGTCCATTTCCTTGAGGATAATAGGGAGTGGAGTGAATCAGTGAAATATCAAACTATTCACAGAACCTGAACAGAGGCTCAGACCTGAAAGAGGCGACATTATCAGTGACGATTTTGCTAAGATAGCCAAATCTGGCTATGATATCCTCCAGGAAGCTGATAATTACTTTGTGAGAAGTACTCCTGGTAGGGGTAGCTTCTATCCACTTGGTGAAATAGTCTGTCGCAGTCAGGATCCATCTATGTTGGCCACTTGAGGGAGGATGAATTTCTCCAATGAAGTCTAATCCCCACTGCTGAAAAGGTGATGAAAATATTATAGGCTTTAATGGCACCGATTTGAGTTGTTTCTTTCCTGAGAACTTTTGGCATTTGACGGAAGCTCTGATTTCTCTGCAGACATCAGTGAATAAAGTGGGCTAGTAATACCCAGCCCTCAGGATCTTATGAGCTGTGGTCTTCCAGAAATGATGCCCCCTGCAAAGGCCATTATCGAAATCAAACATAACCTTCTGGGCTTCTTGCGGGTCCAGGCACCTTAAAAATACCCCTAGAGGGTCTTTCCAGTACAAGGCTTGGTCAATGATGCAATATCTGACTGCCTTGAGATTTAAATATCTCGCCTTACTTTTTCCCATTCCATCAGGAGGATTCAATTCTTGCAGAAAGTACAAGATATCCATGTACCAGGTGCATGCTGCTATTAATAAGGCACCCTGAGAATTCTTGTTGGATGACTTAGCTTGTTGATTTTCTGAACAAGCATTGATGAAGTTAATCCCCAAGGATTTGCAATTGGATTCAGCCAACAACTTGGCTAAACCATACCCCTTTATCAACTTGGTAAGCTTAATCTCTAGATCAAAATCCAGGATCTTGGCAATCCATTTACCTCTTCTCCCATCTATGTCAGGCTGTACAAGGATGTCCTTCATAGAGGATGAAGGAATGTATGCAGTGACCTTTGAGTGCAAGACATAGACTCTGAAATATTTGAGAGATTTCACCAAGGCATAGGCCTACTTCTCCATGATCTTGTACCAGACTTCTGCGTCTCTCAATGCCTTACTGAATAATGAAATGGGTTGTTCTCGCCCTTACTTATTTTTTTACAACAAGACCGCTTCTTTTGTATCACAAGAAGCAAAATAAAAAATCAGGAAATCTTTGGAATAATCAGGACTGATCAGCATAGGTGCCTCAGTCAATGCCTTCTTTATTAGGATAAAAGATTCCCTGGATTCAACAGTCCATCTAACTTCATTTTCCTTCCTGAGCATGACTGTGATGTGTTTCACCATCTTAACAAAATTCGAGACAAACCTCCTCAGAAAGTTAATCCTCCCTAAGAAAACCTGGATCTCCTTTCTAGACCGGGGAAGCGATAGGGTCTGAATCACTTCTACCTTGCTGGGATCAATCCTTACCCCCTCCACTGATACTATATGGCCTAACAGTTTCCCCTCCTTCATAGCGAACAAATATTTCTTGGGGTTTAAAGATAGGCCAAACCTCCGACACTTCAAGAAAACTTTCCTTAGGTGACAGCGGTGCTCTTTGTCTATCCTGGAGAAGACTGTGATGTCATCCAGATAGATCACCACAAACTAATCTTTCTCGCCAATGAAGGCTATATCCATGGCTCGCTAAAATGTTGCTCCTGCATTCATCAATCCAAAAGGCATCTTGGCATACATGAATGTGCCCCAAGGAGTGGTGAAGGCCATTTTTTCTCTGTCCTCAGGCATGACTGATATCTGGTTATAACCAGAAAAACCATCAATCATGGATATCCTAGATGCACCAGTTAACTTGTGCAATATGTGTTCCATGTTGGGCAGGGGATAATTATCTTTCCTTGAGCTCCTGTTCAGGTTCCTGAAATCAACACAGATTCTAATTTCTCCACTTTTCTTCCTTACTGGGACCAATTTGTTCACCCATTCGGAATATCTCAAGGGGACAATGATTTGGGCATCTAGTAATTTCTTGACTTCTTTCTCCATGATAGGTAGCAACATGGGATTTATCTATCTCAGCTTCTTCCTGAATGGCTTAGCTTCTTTTTTCAGCGGGATTTTGTGCTCAATGAAAGATGTGTCGTAAGTCTTGAGGTCTTCATAGGCCCATGCAAATACATTAGTGAATTCCTTTAATAGCTCAGTATATTCCATCCTCTGCTCATCAATCAGGCTGCTTGATAATTTGACAAACTTAGGCTCCTCCGGCATGTCGATGTTGCACTCAGATGAATCAGCATCCCCTCCTAAAATATTGCCCTTTACTGCCACATCATTCCCATCGAACAGTCTTTCTAAAGGGACTAGTCCCCTTGGAATGTGATTACTGGGCAATTGAACAATATGGTGATCAACAATTTTATTCAAGAACACCTCAGAGGGAGGGTCAATTTCGAGATCAGGATCCTGATCAATGTGCAATGTAGAAAACTCATCGATGGAATAAAGAAATTTTTTGATTTCAAGATCGTCCTCAAATACCCTCCAATGCTTTATATTGTCTGGGATGGATGGCATGTATCTTATCTCAACCTCACCATTGATCTTTTGTGGCAGAGGGATCCTGAACAAACTAGCTAAGACCATTAAGGAATTGACCGAGGTATTCTCTTCCATTGGGACAAAAGAAATGTTGAAAGAAGAGAAGAAGTTATCAATCAGGTCCCATACCTCGTTTCTATAACTCCTGAGCCGAGGATGCTTGGCTCGATAAACATTCTTGACCTATTGGATAATCAATTCCGCATCTCCGAACACTGCCATCTCCCTTATTCCCATTCCTTTTGCATCCCTCATACTAAGATCAAGAGCTTCATATTCTGCCACATTGTTGGTGGTTTCAAATTCCAGCTTGTATGACAGAGATATGGTCTCTTGACAGGGCGATATGAAAATCACTCTAGCCCCTATGCCTATTCTAGAGGAAGCTCCGTCAAAGAACATCTTCCAAACAAAGGTGGTTGGAGGAGGTATCTCCTGATTAATAATGGGTTGCTTTCTGATCTGTAAAGGGACCTCGGGAGTTTCAATGATCTATAACAAACTAGATCCTAAATCGGTGTCAAGTGCAAAGATGGGGTGATTAGTGGGGTTTTCTTCATCACTGACAATATAGGCTAGCTGGGCTTCTCTGTACAACCTCCTGTGTTCCCCTCCAAATACTGGAATGGTGGAATATGTGAGATCCATCTGTAATGTTCCTCCAAGTCTTTTAATCCAAGGCCTAGACAACAACATGCCAAACTTGGGAGGAACATCAGCTACCACAATGTCCATGACCACACTCTTCATGGGCAGCTGAAATAAAGAGATCACCAGATCTTTGATGACTCCAAGACATTGCACCCTCCTTGAATCAAAAGAGTACAAATCATGATAGACCTTTGTCACTTCCAATCCTAGCTCTTCCATGACTACCTTGGGCATAAGGTTATGGGAAGCTCCTGAATCCATGCGGTAATTATGCAACACTTTATCATGTATGTTCAGGGAGGTGTAGAAGGGAGGGGATGAGTCATATCTGTCTTCTACCATGGGACCTAGGATGATGACTGGCTTCTCATATTGAAGGTTTACTGAGTCAAAGGGAGGCTGGGGGGACTCAGATTGTAGTATCTTGGAGAGGGATCTTTTGAAGTCTTCATTTTTAACTAGCTCTGAGAGGGGGACAGGAATCCCGATCTCTTGAATTTCATGCTCAAAATTAAAGGAGGAAATAGGCTTAGAAGCTTCCCTTACCTCTAAGATAGGTTCCTTGGCTACTGGCGAAGTGCTCTGAGTTTTCTTTTCCTTAATAGTGGTTGTTGTAGATTTAGTAGGCCTTTCTGCTATGAGGGGATGGTCTTGGCTGTCAAAGTATCCTTCTTTCTTTCTTAACCTGAGATGGTATCTGTTAGAGGTGTGACCAACCCTTTCTCCTTTACCTAAATCATGGATTTGAATTCTCATCAGGGATTCTTCATATGCATACTGAGTCAAATGGGGAAAAGGAGGAGCTTCTTCAACACAATGAATTTCAGGGTCAAACTCGACTATCTCCTCTCTTTCCTCATGAGCAACTAGGTTATTTTGGAGGGGGGTTTGAATCCTTTGATATTCTTTGTCTTTTCCCCTTTGTTCCCTTGGGAAAACCTGAGGCACATTGTTAGTAGGTCATCTGAAATCTCTATTATCAGCATTCTGGGAATTTTTGTACATGGGCTTCCCTTCTAATTCCCACCTTTCCATTCTAGCAGAAAGTGACTTTAGTACTCTAGTTGTCTCATCTGTCTGATGGGGCAGGGGAGAGGAACTGGATGGGGAGGCTTTAGGCCTTTTCTTGGATGTCTTTCTATCAGCAGCATCCCTGAGTCAATCCACAACCAATATGTTAGATTCTACGTCCACGGCTGCATCCTGCATGTGGGCTAGAGTAGTGGCTCTTCTTTCCCTCAGCAGTAGGCAGAGATATGGATCAAAAGTGCTAGCATAAGTGATCTTAGCCGAGGCTTCTGAGGGCTTTATCTCAACGGGTATTTTATTATACATTTTATTGAATCTCTTAGAGAAGTCAAAGAGAGACACTTCTTCCTTTATCTTCAAAGACCCAAACTTTGTCATGTAAAACATGAAGTCCTTTTTATCTCCCCACTGTCTCAAAAAGGTATTATCTAAAGCTTCGATCCCATCAACATATCCAGGAGGTAGGGCCTTAAACCATTTCCTAGCCTCACCTTGGAGACTATGGACAAAAATACTCATCCATACGTCTGCATGCATGATGATATTATCATCTATGAAACTTTAAAATGCTTCTAGGTGTTCTTCTGTAGTTATGTCCCCCTCACTTGTAAACTTGGGCAGCTGCTTGAGGTAACCATCTGTCGGGAGGGCATTGAGAGGCTGAGGTAACACAAGGGGAGCATACCTAGTGGCTATAATAGCCTCCATTCTGGTCATAGGTGGATCTACTCCTGCCTTGGGAATATTAGGTGGAGGAGAAGGAGTGTGAACAGGCGATATTGGAAAAGAGTTTCCTGGAGGAAAGGGAGACAACGGGGAAAATGGAGAGAGAGCTAAGGGACCTAAATGAGAAAACGCTTCTCTCTGTATAGTAATAGTAACAAAAGGAAGGGTGGTGAAACCTTCTGAGGCCCAGGGTCTGTGCTGAGGCACAGCTTCGAGGGAGGGGGGAGTGAAAAGGATCTCTCCTTCTGATGCCAGACCAGGAAGGGAAAGCTCAGCAGGAACACTCCCGAAATTCAGAAAATGGGAAAACTCAGAAAAAGGCTGGCTAGGAAGCTGAGAATAAGAAAATGGAGTATTTACGGAAGGAGGTGGGGAAATACCTGGTTCAGCGATGAAGCTTTCTCCTTGAGAGGCCTTCCCTTTTCTGATAATCACCTCTGGATCTTCTTCAGGCGTGGCCATAGGCAGTTGTGGATGGGACCGCGTGTGTCTACCACTGGAAGCCACAAATAACCCAATAGGTTCGCCACAGTGGAGTCATCACAATGGAGTCACCAGGTGCACAGTAGCAATCTTCAAGGGCTCTGATGCCTGATGCACCTTCAGAATCAGAAGCTCAATGTCGTTCAATCCCAGGGAATATTTTCAACTTCATCCCCGACAATGGTGCCAGAAATGTTGGAGACGGAAGTCATTTCTGGATTGCAGCAGGAGCAAATCCCGACGCCTATCAGTTAATGTCACGATTTGTTTATAAAAGGGATGATCAAATGGAAGTAAACTCAGAACAATATCGTTTCAACTCTGAAACTAGGCCAGGCATGCATGGGCAAGTGAGGCCTTAGATAAACTTCAAACAGTGAGTTGTAATAAGGGTGAGTAGGGGGAAGACTTGTATAAGAAGAGTGCAAGGGTCTGTCGTAAACAACAGGTTTCTAACAAACTAGGGAAGAAATCATCCAAACGCAAGATCTTCTTACATTCAAACACAGAAAACCAGAGAATACAACGATGCAACGATAAATCCTTTATCATAACAGAATTGCAAAAATTCATGCGAATCATTCGATCATGAAATCCCTTAGTATGAGATGAAAGCTTGGATGGAGTAGGAAAACTGTTTGTCATAAAACAAGAAATCTCACATACATATCCATACCCAGAGAACTATAATGGTTGTTAAAACTTTACAGTCGGGAGCTTCGCTCTACCATCGATGTCTTACAAAATGGAAAAAATGCCTACATATACTCGAAGAGAAACCAACAGCAAAACCAAGACGCTGAATTAAAAACATTGCCTCTGCATGCCCACTGACAATCTGCACATGTAGTCTCTGAATGATCATGCACCTATGGCAGACGCAATCGAACTCTTAACAATCCCGTAGGCGAACCAACGTGCTTTTAATTCGTTGCCAGACTTTCCCTTTATGGAGGAGACAATGTCTAACCACCACCAACTACCTTAAGAACTGCTTCCTTGGGATTGAGAATGGCGTGGACAACTCGGCACCTTTGGGATGTGGAGGGCCCCTCGCACTTCCACCTGGATTAGTTGAACGACCTGATGAATAGACGTGGGGCCAGCGTGAAGGCTGGGGTGCATAATGGTAGTGGTGGATGGGCAGAGGAAACATGACTGAAGGAGGAGGAGAGTTGAGTTGGGAGATGAGGGGGAGAACACCTGGCAGGAGATGTCAAACGAAAATGAGAAAAAGGGAAAAGGGTGTACCATGAGGGTGAGTGGATGGGTAACGGGGAAAGGGGAAGACACATGGCCACTATTAAGAGGACGATGGACTGAGGAGGGGCCATGCTATGAGGTGAAGTGGAAGATAGGTCACAGGGGAGAGGCAACTCGAGAGGTGACACGACGGGAGAAGGACCCATGCTAATTAAAGGTAGAAAGGAAAGGGAGGTCCAGAATGATCTGTGCGTCGTTGATCTGGGCGCTCTGATCGTAGCCGTTGGAGAGGTGCGCCCCCTATTCCGGACCCCCCCTCAGCTTAAAGGTAGAAAGGAGGGGGGGCTCTAGAATCACCTGTGCGTCGTTGATCCATGCGCTCTGATCGTAGCCATCAGAGAGGTGTGCCCCCAATTTCGGACCTCCCCCCCTCCGCTTAAAGGAAGAAAGGCCGGGGGGCTCCGAAATCCAATCCGGACCGTAGATCTGGGCGCACGGATCCCTGTCATCTAGATCTACTTGCCGCTTAACCCCAGGCGCATTTTGCGTATCGAACTTAGGATGAGTGGGTTTTCACCCGCTCCTTCGCATTTTTATCCCCCCTTACAAGAAATGTCGCTAACAAAAGGTTCTCTAATAATTTATCATTTAAATATTCCTTCTTGATTTTTTCACCTTACTTTATCATTTCTTGATTTTGTCACTTCTCTTTATTATTTAAATAATCCACCTTGACTTTGTCACATTACTTTATTATTTAAAGAATGATTTCTTCTTTTAGGTCACTTTGACTTCTTTGGCCTTGAGGGATTCAACCCTTCATGTGGGGTCCCTCATCTTCGTAAGGCCATAACTCTCAAACCATGAAGAGTTATGTGACATTCCACATACCACCAAAAATGGCATGACAAGCACTATTCATCTAGGATAGTTTCACCAAAAATTTCCTTTATCTTCATCTCATTATTCCACATACAAGCATGGGTCCTCCAACCATTCTTATAGGATAACTCAATCCGTAAAGAATATTCTTGTGAGGGTTTCCACCATAAGGGGAGCACTTTGGAGTTCATCCATTTGTTCACCTTATCAATCATGATAAGAAAATAATGAGAGCAAGGGTCCTCCAACCATTCTTCTAGGATAACTCAATCTGCAAAGCATCTTCCCATGAGGGATTTCACCATAAGGGGACCACGTTGGAGTTCATCTATTTGTGCACCTTATCAATCATGATAAGAAAATAATGAGACATCTATACATTTTCCCAACAATGCATCATATACCAATGAAACCACAATGATCCATTTTCATGATGTATCAATGAAAACTCATTGATCCATCTTCATCATATCAATGAAAACTCATTGATCCATCTTCATCATATCAATGACAACTCATTGATCCATATTCATCTATGCATTCTCATCAAGGAAAATACATATTATATTACATCAATCATCAATCAATCAATCATTTGACATCAATCAATCACTTGACATCAATCATTCAAACCATTGGCATCAATGACAACATGATCCAACACATAGTGGGTGTCGTCCGGAGAGTGTCCAAGTGTAATGTTTCCATGGTCAATACGGTCATGATATTTATTATAGCTCCCAAATGAATTAAAGTATTTCCTATGGGAGTGTCATTGATGAAAATGGTGACTATGGGGTTTCTGGGGTCTCCATAACTTTTCACCAATGGATTCCCAGACATTAGCTCGTCCAATTGACCTACTACATGAATAATGGGGGGTTCTTTTTGTTTTCTTCCAGGTTTCTTAATGCATAACTCCTTGACAGTTGTTGTGTAAATGGGAATATCCTTTATAGCTTGCAGCAGGGGTATTTTGACACAAACATTATGTAGCTCAGCTTCCAAGTCGAATTCTAGGAGGAATATTGGCTTTTCTATGGCTAGACTTTCTGGATAGGGTGGAAGTTTAGGTGCTTGTGGTTGTTCTATAGGATTAGTAGATGTTTTTTTCTGAATGGAGGGAGTAACTATGTTTCTAGGTTGGTTTTCATTTGTTGGTTGTTCATGAGTTTCTTGTTCTTCCTCAATGACAACCATGGAATCTCTTGGTTTCACTACTTTTCCTGATCTCATATGTATATTTTGAAGGGGAATAGGAGTGATCGGGTAAGTCGAGAAGGGTTTCATCTCAGCAATAAAGGTGGGTTGTGCATATCTATTGTTTGGATTTGGTATCGATTGTGCAGGCATTTTTATTGGTCTTGGAGGGTTTGGTTTGCAACCAATTGTGGTAATTGTGTGACTATTGTTTGGGTATGCGGATACAATGATGGAATGGGTGGGGGTTATTGTGAGTAGTTAGGATAAGGCATTGGGAACTGTTGTTGAGGCATAATCCCTTAAGGGTTACCTCTCCGACTTTCCTGCCAAGTTTGAGTTTGAGTTTGTTGTTGTGGCCAAGTGTTTTGCCATGGAATTTGAGTGTTCCACTATTGTTGATAATCATTATGGGGTGAAAAATATGATGAAAAAGGATCTTGGGACATAACTTGGGATCTTGGCTGCCATAGTTTCTTTAGTGCAACTTTAAAATAAGGTTTTGTTGTTGGACACACCGACTACACTAAGAGGGGGGGTGAACAATGTAGGGCTCTTTTTCCCAAAACTTCCCCTTTACAAAACTCAATAGTTAGCAATCACCATTTACTTATTAGATATTGATGTCATTTATAATCAGTTAAATGTGAAAACATATCAGCAACATATATCAACAATATATCACCAACAAATTATCACCACAAGGAACACAAGGAACAAAAGATGTATGTACAATTTTACTTTTATTACAGACTACAATCCTTGGGTTATCATCAACAACTGAATAGAGTACAACTCTACAAGAGAACTAGCTCTATAATGCAAGACTCAACTTACACCCTCAACACCACCTAAGATGAGGAAACAATCCTCAATAGATATCAATTTTTCAATAGGTACGCGACTTGTCAGCAGTGCAACACGTGTATGTATGCTCCCTACTAGTAGTACAACTCATGTATGTATGTGGCCAGGCTGTACTACAACCTGCATATCACTTCTAAGAAACAATGGTTTTATTTTCATCACACACTCAAATATTCTGCAACCTTCAATCATATTCACTTCTGTCTTTCACTATCCTATCTGACACATAACCAATCACAACACATCCAAGCTTTCCAACAACTTACTCATGCTCCTCAACCATACAATATGAATGCTACACAATCATGCATAAGAAACCAATATACTATAGAAATCATATCAGTACTAAATCATAAGAGTGTTTCTCACTCTATCAACCAACACAAACCACATCATAACAAGAATACCAAGAATGCCTTAAGCATTCACCATACAACAAGCAAGAGTATCCATCAAGACAACAATGTAACCATAACAGAATTTCTATGGCAGATATGAGCCCATAGAATGTGTATCTAGAACCTTCTTTAGTCTTCAAGAGCCTTTCATCATCTCACACACAAGTCTTCATGACTCCATCCACTATAAGTTCTCTATCTTCATTCATCCCGTGTATGTACGGTCCCTAGCTCACTGCAGCTCATGTATACCTCAGAAACTAGGGTTTCTGAACATCCAAGACTTTTTTCGTCATGATCTCATACTTACCTAAACTTTGATGCACCCATGTGATCCTCCATACACACTCTCTCTCAAAATAGATCTTCAATACCTACTCAAGAGATCACAATTCATAAGAGACCCTTGCCTCTTATTTACACTCTCCAAGTAGCTTCCTTAGAAGCATCTTCTAGGTCACTTAACCCATTTTCCTCATTTTATGGTTAACCACTTTCCATATTTAGAAAATTCTCCATTACTTTATCATTTAAATATTTCTCATTGACTTTGTCACCTCACTTTATAATTTAAATAATCTTTTTTTTATTTTGTCATTTCACTTTATTATTTAAATCCTCCTTGACTTTGTCACTTTACTTTATCATTTAAATACTAATTTCTTCTTTTCAATATCTTTGACTTATTTGACCTTTTAGGGCTTCAATCCTACATATGAGGGTCCTCCAACTTCGTAATTCCATAACTCTCAAACCATGAGGAGTTATGTGACGTTCCACATACCACCGAAAATTGTATGACAAGAACTATCCATCTAGGATAGCTCCACTAACAAATTCATTGATCTTCATCTCATTATTCCACATAAAAGCATGGGTTCTCCAACCATTCTTATAGGATAATTCAATCATAAAGTGCCTTCCCATGAGGGATTTCACCATAACGGGACCACTTTGGATTTCATCCATTTTTAAACCTTATCAACCATGATAAGACAATAATGATTCATCTTTACATCAATCTAACAATGCATCATATACCAATGAAACCAAATCGATCCATCTTCATCT
The DNA here is from genome assembly GCA_000966675.3 of Picea glauca. NCBI lineage: Eukaryota > Viridiplantae > Streptophyta > Pinopsida > Pinales > Pinaceae > Picea > Picea glauca. Next base: position 262,782 of record JZKD02S2104991.1, read on the forward strand.
ATGCATCATGTATCAATGACAACTCATTGATCCATCTTTATCTATGCATCATATCAATGAAATCATATGACTATGATTCCACTTGACATCAATCCATTCACATCAAGGACAATAGATACTTCATAAATATACTATGATGAGACAATGTTCATTTGACATCAATCAACATCAATCATTTGACATCAAACCTTTGAACCTTGACATCATTCAATCATCCTTTGGCATCAATCAATTCCATGACATCAATCAATCAATCATCCTTTGGAATCAATCAATCACTTGACATCAATTAATTAAACCTTTGGCATAAATGACAACATGATCCAACATCTTCCACCTCCCTATTTTCTTTATATATAGATTTAAGTCCATGGAGCAAGGGGAAATTCTTTGTCTCATGATCCTCTGCATATATTGCACAAACCTACACATTATCCAATGGGCATTCTTTAGATAGCGGGGACAAAAAATATACACAAAAAAATTCTCTTCTTCTTTCTTTTTCTTAACTTGAAACATTTCTAGTTGAGAACTAAGAGTGCCAATAATTTTTGTTTTAAAATTTCCTAATTCTATCCTTGATACTCCATATCCTACAATAGATCTTGTTACTTTTAGCAAAACATCCCTTATTCCCTTACCAGATTTTTCTCGACTCCTATAATATCTCCTGCATAAATCACAGATAGTAGAAAATGGAAATTGAGAGATATCACTTGCACCCATTAGATTTAGCACATAAATGTATTCTTCTTGTATCCATTTAAGGAATATAGTCCTGACGGTATCATTATTTAAAGTACTTTGTTTGGTTTTCTGAAGATTATATAGAAACCTTTCTACATAGTCTTCAATACTCTTCTCCTCTGATTGTTGCATCTTAAAGATGTCATTGCGGGAGTCTCTGGTCCTACAGTAGTCTTGATATTTTTTAAGGAAAGTACTTTTCATGTCTTCCCAAGATCGGATAGAATAATATTCAAGTCCCATGAACAATCCTAGAGTGGAGTCTTTTAAGGTTGTTGGAAACAATTTTAATTTGTGTGCATCAACAACATAATTATATATTCTACAGAGAATGTCAAGCTCAAAGAGAAAAACGTTTGGATCCTCTATAACCATACCTATGAAATTTGGAAGGACTAAAGGGGGAATATTTTTCATGTTCACATTTGGCATTAAATCAAGTATGCGGAATCCAAAAGTGGACTCTCCTTCTGGTTCCCTATTTATTTCTTCTTCATCTACCATGTGGCCAAATATACTAAATTCATCCAGGCTTGGTGATAGTGGTGGTTCAGCTACTGGATATTGATCAAGGAAAAAGGTTTCTCCTACTTGCAATCCTAGATTTCCTCCCACTACAGAAGTTTCCACTTGTGAAATGACCACGTTGTGGGGTATTTTAAGCAGTTGATATGTATTATCTTGGTTGACAGTCTGCTCTAATATTGGATCAATGTTTGAAACTGGCCTACCAACCTATGGCTCTTAAACTAGTTGGTCTTGGGGCTCTCACTCTTCTCCCTGGACCTTTTTGTTGGATCATGTTATCATTGATTCCAATGGTTTGATTTATTGATGTCATTGATTGATTTCAAGTGATTGATTGATGTCAAGAGATTGATTGATGTCAAGTGATTGATTGGTGATTGATGTAATGTATATGTCCTTGATGAGAATGATAGATGCCAAGTGGAAACCAATCGAAGAATATCGATCAAGATGCATAAATGAATATCGATCAATGAGTTGTCATTGATACATGATGACGATAGATTCTTTGATATATTATGCATAGTTTGATGACTCATTATTGTCTTGTCATGATTAATAATAAGTACAAATGGATAAACTCCAAAGTGATCCAATTATAGTGAAATACCTCATGGGAAGACACTTTGTGGTTGGAGGACCCATGCTTGTATGTGGAATAATGATATGAAGATCAAGGAAATTTTTGGTGAAACTATCCTAGATGGATAGTCCTTGTCATGCCATTTCTGGTGGTATGTGAAATGTCGCATAACTCCTCACGGTTTGAGATTTATGGCCTTACGAAGTTGGAGGACCCCCATATGAAGTCTTGAAGCCCCCAAAGTCAAAGAAGTCAAAGTGACCTAAAAGACGAAATCATTATTTAAATAATAAAGAGAAGTGACAAAATCAAGAAAGATTATTTAAATGATAAAATAAGGTGACAAAATCAAGAAGGAATATTTAAATGATAAATATTGGAGAACTTTCTATTTATGGAAAGTGGTTAACCCTAAAATAAGAAAAATAGGTTAAGTTACCTAGAAATGGGTTAAGTGACCTAGAGGATGAAAGTATAAATAAGATAGCTATGGACTCTTGCAAATCATCCTTTTTGTGGATCAATGGAGAGCTTCTTGTGAGAATATCTTTTGGAGTATTGATGGAGAGATTCTTGTGAGAGAATCTTTGGTCTGGATCTCTTGAGCATGATTGAAGATCTATTTTGAGAAAGAGAGTGTGAGAAGAATCTCATGGATGCATCAAAGTTTTGGCAATATCAGAGATCTTGACGACAAAAATCTTGGAGCTTCAGAAACCCTAGTTTTTTAGGTGTATGCGGGTTGTAATGGGCCAGTGCGCATAGATACAGGGGTTGTATGAGGATATGGTGCATACAGTGGATAAAATCATGGATATTTGTGTTTGAGTTGATGAAAAGTTGTTGAAGACAGAAGCAGGTTCTGGATCTTCATTCTATGGGCTCAGATCTATCATTGAGACACTAGTATGGTCTCATTATTGTCTCTATGCTTGTTGTGTTGTGAATTCTTAGGGAATTCTTAGTATAGTTGCTATGATATGGTTTATGTTGGTTGATGGAGTGAGCAACACTCATATGATTCAATATTGATATTATGGCTATAGTATGTTGATTTCTTATGCATGATTGAGTATAATTCATATTGATTGGTTGTGGAGCATGAGTAAGCTATTGGAGAGCTTGGATGTGTTGTGACTGGCTGATGGTCAGTTTGGACAGTGAGAGACAGAAGATAATGATAAATTGGTTGCAGAGGATATGAGTTTATCTTGAAGGATAAACCCTAATTGTTGATAAGGTATACACATGTCGTTGTATACACTGACCACACACATACGTGGGCTATAGTGATCTAGGGCACGTACACACACAGGATGCACTACTAACAGGTCACGTACCTATTGCAGATTGATATCTGTTGAGGATTTTTTCCTCATATTAGTTTTTGTTGAGGATGTAAGTTGATTCTTTCATTATAGAGTTGGTTCTCTTGTAGAGTTGTACTCTATTCAGTTGTTGCTGAAAAACCCCAAGGATTGTAGTCTGTAAGAAAAAGAAAATTTTACATACATCTTGTGTTCTTTTTGTTCCTTGTGGTGATGACTTATTGATGATATGTGTTTATGATATATGTTGTTGACATATGTTCACATCTAACTGGTTATAAATGACAACAATAAGTAATGAGTAAATGTTGAATGTTAATTGATGTGTTTTTGTATAAGAGAGAAGTTTTGGGAAAAGAGCCCCACACTCATTCACCCCCTCTCTAAGTGTGGTTGGTGTGTCCAACAATTTTCCACTATTTTTTCATATTGTGGGGTTTCCACCCTTGATGCAGAACCCTCCCTCCGTGAGCTTCATGCGTATATTTCAATCAAGTTAATAGGAGGGGTTTTATTGCTACAAAAAAAAATTCTAGAAAATCAGTTTTTAAAAATCTATCCTTTCTATCCCTAGGCCTAACCATCAGTTAAACATATGCCAGATAGGGTTTGGAAGGACTCAAAATAGTGGTAGCGTAGGTTCTTACCTTTCGTCTTACTGTCTTTCTGCCGCCAATCTAGGAAAAGCACAAAACACTAAAGGAAAACAATCGATCCGTGAAACAAAAACTAACTTCTTACCATTTACCTTTTAGCAGTTCCCCAGCAATGGCACCAAAATGTTGGGCTATTTAATTATTGTAATAAATTCCCACATAAATTTCAGCCAGGTTCGTAAACTAATGAACTGCAAACATAGTATGTGCAAGCAAATGACATAAGTATATCCTAGCTTGTCTTTCCAAGAGAAAGAGAACTAGGTAACCTATTAATAAAGAATGAACTCAAACAAATAAACCATTACTCTATACTGATACTCAATAACTAGCTAATAAACCAACTACTTAAATTATATTCTATGCATAAAAAGAAATCATTTATTTATCAATGAGAAATAAAATGAAAACAAAATAGCAATTATCCAAGCAGATGCCTATATGAGTCGACCTTATGGATCCATTCAAGTCTCCATGTAATCATGTTACTGAACTACAATGAGACTAATCAACTTGAGAGTGTTTCTTAATGACTAATCCTATTCTTAACCTAAGAGGCTTACTTCACAACAAGCAAGGTAGACTACAAGGTGCTACAACATTCTTACCCACACACAACAACTTAGTATGTAGGGGAGTGACTCTGAAAGAGTCTTTCCACAAAGCTTGAAACTTCAATTAGTGGAAAAAGAAACAAAATAAAAATACTCTCTAAAAACTTACAACTATCAGCAAGGAATGTGAACACACAGTTTATACTCTATTTAAAGCTAATACTCGAATGTAGACACGCAACATGAACTTATATTAAACAAATCTCTTGTCCCCTGAAATGCCATCTTCTCTGTTGCTACAATACCTCTAGAGGTCACACCACACTCAACAAGAAAATAACTAAAATCCCCAAAGATAGAATCCCATTAATAACTTATGTCTGTAATACCACAGAATCCAAAGATAGTAACTAATTCCTCTACAGATACAATCCATTCTTTCAATAGTCAAAGAGTATTTAAAGCTTATTAAGATGTGACCAGGTCATCACAAAGCTTCTATCTATTCTTAATATTAATCCTTCTTATCTTAGAATAAGCAATGAATTATTTTCTCGTGAGCATATGTAAGTTATGGAAGTTTCAGTGTGATCATACATCTCATTCCAAATCCTTAGAATTTACTCAATAAACCAGTCTTCGTTAATCCAGAGTCAAGCATGTATCTATCTCGTTATAAACCTAGGTTGTCACACACACAACAAATGAGTTCAATATCTTAGTTCAGTTTATCCAGTGAATTACGTGAGCGCTTTAACTTATTCATCAAATCTGTGAAGAATTTAGATTAAATATTCATGATTAAGTAAACAACTGATATATACTGGAACACATAAAACCCTCATGTGCATAAAGAGAAAGAGATATACGTTAGTGAAATGAAAGAATGTAGTCATTCATTCACAATATATTTGTCCATATGAAGCCTTTTCCATCGTACTAAGTGAAACTTGATTTATAGCTTATGAGAAATCCCCAGTGGGTGATGTAGGATCATCGCTCACTCATCAAGCGAGCCAGCACATTGAGAGGAAACAGCTGGACAACGCCAACACACATTTTGAAATACTTGGGAGTTGTTGCGCCGCTCTTTAATGAAGTTAATCATAAAGAAGCGCACTTGTATTGTGATGGACCTTGAGCCTTTAAGCTCTCGTCCTTAGTAGATAGGAAGGCATTTAATAGATTTAATGCTGTTAGATAGGAATTAATTGTAGATTTGATAGTTGTAGAATTCGAGAGGGCAAACGGAATATAGGCACCCTCATTTGTTCATTGTAACATATTGAGAAATAGGAGCAAGAAGAGAAGAGAAAGCATAGAACTTGTGGAGAACACCCATGTACAGATTGAATTAATAGAAGAAAGCCTTTTTTATTCAATTTCATGGTTTGTGTTGTTTCTCTGTGTTGATATTATGCTCATGGATGTTTGCTTTCTGTCATACATTTGCTTTTATATGCTGTGTATGTGATTTCAAAGTTGAATTGAAATCTGTGAGAGTAAGAAATTAGTTTCAATTGT
>JZKD02S2104991.1:278279-291556 GCA_000966675.3 Picea glauca
TTTTCCTGAGACAGTGGGGGGATAGAAAAGATTACATATATTACATGACTGAGTTTGGGTCCCTGAAGAAGCAGGAAGGGGAGTCTGTCTCTGACTTCTCCAAAAGATTCAATAATATGTATAACAAGATTCCTGCAGAGATAAAGGCTTCCGAAGCCTCTGCTCAAATTTCATATGCTAGTGCATTTGACCCTGATTTCTGTCTCGTATTAAGAGAAAGGAGGGCCACCTCTTTAGCTCAGATGAAAGATGCAGCTATAGAAGTGGAATCCAACATGTTAGTAGCTGACAGACTGAGGAACCAGGCCGACACAAACAGAAGAAAAGGAAAATTAGAAGCCTCGACTTCTGACTCCAACACCTCTGGCCCATCATTGTCCCACCCTCAAGTAAGCGAGTTGGCTCAATTAATGAACTTTCTTAAAGAAGAGGTGGAGAGATTGAATGTGGAAAGGAGGAAAATGTATAAGGGCCCTTAGAACATCGAAAATAAAGGAGGTTTCAGGAGACCGAACAATTTTGCTCCTCCAACTACGCACAAAGAGAAGGAAAGAGACAAATATGACCAAAGGATTCAAGATCCCTTTCAGAACAACTTTATAGATGATGAAGAAGAAAGACAACCAGATGAGCCTGAGCCGAAAATCCACTCTGTGGAAGTCACTCCTCCTTTCCCCCATCTAACTCAGTCAAAAAACGAGGAGTCTCTCATGAATAGTCAGCTAAATGAATTGAGCAAGGGAGACAAAGCTGGTAGTGGCCAAGGCAGGTATAAGCTAAGATCAGACAAGAGGGCAGTAGTACCTGATGTTCCTGAGTCATCCACTAGAGCAGAGAAGCCTGCTGACGATGTAGGAGACCACCACAAAGGTAAGAAGGCCCATCCTCTCTCCTCTATCATTCAAAATCATGCTCCTGAGATTAGAGAAATTCCAAAGCTTGCATCTTCCTTTAATTTTGAGCATGAAATTCAAAAGATCAAAATCCCCGTGCCCCTCATTGAGTTAATCAAACATGGGGAATTCAAAAAATGCTTCTCCGACCTGTTGAAATCTGAAGCCTCTAGCCCTTCCACAGACTGCATAAACCTCCAAGATGAAAGGCCTGTAGTGGTCCTAGGTCCCATGGTAGAGGACAGAGATGATTCATCCCCTCCCTTCTACACCTCCCTGAACATACATGACAAAGTGCTACATAATTGCTTAATGGATTCAGGGGCCTCCCACAACCTCATGCCTAGAGCCGTCATGGAAGAGCTAGGATTAGAAGTCACCAGAGCCTATCATGACCTCTATTCCTTTGACTCCAGGAGGGTACACTGTTTGGGAGTTATTAAGGACCTGGTGGTTTCCCTGTTTCAGCTACCCATGAAAAGTATGGTCATGGATATAGTGGTAGCTGATGTTCCCCCCAAATTTGGCATGTTGTTGTCAAGGTCTTGGATTAAGAGACTTGAAGGGACTTTACAGATGGATCTCACGTATGCCACTATCCCGATATTTGGGGGTGAACATAGGAGATTGTACAGAAAAGCCTAGCTAGCCTACATAGTCAGTGATGAAGCAAACCCCACTAATCATCCCATCTATGCCTTGGACACTGACTTAGGATCTAGCTTATTGCAGGTCACTGATGAGCCTAATACCCCTTTGCAGATCAGAAAACAGCTCAGTCCTGATCAAGGGATGCCTCTTTCAACCACCTCTGTTTGGAATATGTTCTTTGATGGAGCTTCTTCTAGTATAGGTGCAGGTGTTGGAGTGGTATTCAAGTCTCCTTCTGAGGAAACCATATCACTGTCATACAAGCTGGAATTTGAAGTCACCAACAACGTGGCAGAGTAAGAAGCTCTGGTTCTAGGGTTAAGGGCTGCAAAAGAAATGGGAATCAGGGAGATGGATGTGTTCGGGGATGCAGAATTAATTGTTCAGCAGGTCAAAAATGTATATCAGACCAAGCACCCTCGCCTCAAGAATTATAGGAACAAGGTATGGGATTTAATTGATAGTTTCTTCCTGGCTTTCAACATCTCTTTCATTCCAAGGGAAGAAAATGCTTTAGCCGACTTTCAAGCCTTCTCAACTAGTTTGTTCGAAGCTCCTGCGCTGCCTGATGACAGATCAGAGGTGGAAGTAAGATACAGACCCTCTGTACCAGACAATGTCAAACATTAGAGGGTATTTGAAGATGATCACGAGATTGAGAAATTCCTCCAATCCATCGATGGCTTCTCTACATTGCATATAGATGAGGACCCTAACGAGGAACCTGACCACCACCCTGGGGAGTTGTTGAATAAAGTTGTGGATCATCAGATTATTCAACTGTCAGGCAATCATATACCAAGAGGTCTGATCCCATTAGAAAGATTTTTCGACGGGAATGATGTGGCGATAAAGGGCAGAATTTCAGGTGATGATGCTGATACAACTGAATGCAACATAGGCACACCGGAGGAACCCAAGTTTGTCAAGTTGTCGAGGAGTTTGACTGAGGAGCAGAGGATCAGATATACTGATTTGCTGAGGGAGTTTGCTGACGTGTTTGCGTGGACCTACGAAGACCTCAAGACATATGACACGACAATCATTGAGCACAAGATCCCACTGAAAGAGGAGGCTAGACCTTTCAAGAAGAAGCTGAGATAGATAAATCCTACGCTGTTACCTGTCATGGAGAGGGAGGTAAAAAAGCTGCTGGATGCCCAAATCATAGTCCCCTTGAGATACTCTAGCTGGGTAGCCAATTTGGTCCCAGTGAGAAAGAAGAGCGGAGAGATCAGACTCTGTGTCGATTTCTGGAACCTGAACAAGAGTTCAAGGAAGGAAAATTACCCCCTGCCCAACATGGAACATATATTGCAGAGGGTCACTGGTGCATCTCGGATATCTATTATTGATGGCTTCTCTGGCTATAATCAAATATCAGTCATGCCTGAAGACAGAGAAAAAACAGCCTTCACCACTCCCTGGGGCACATTCATGTATGCCAAGATGCCCTTCGATTTGATGAATGCAGGGGCAACATTTCAGCGAGCCATGGACATAGCCTTCATCGGGGAAAAAGATAAGTTTGTGGTGATTTACCTAGATGATATAACAGTCTTCTCCAAGACTGATATAGAGCACCAGTGCCACTTGAAGAGGGTTTTTCTGAAATGTCGCAGGTTTGGCCTTTCCCTAAATCCCAAGAAATCATTGTTTGCTATGCAAGAAGGGAAGTTGTTAGGCCATATAGTCTCAACAGAGGGGGTGAGGATTGATCTTGATAGGGTAGAAGCAATTCAGGCCCTGTCACTGCCCAGATCTAAAAAGGAGGTCCAAGCATTTCTGGGAAAGATTAATTTCCTGAGGAGGTTTGTCTCAAATTTTGCTGAATTGGCGAAACATATCACAACCATGCTCAGGAAGGGCCATGAGATAAAATGGACTGCTGAACCTAGGGAGTCTTTTGAACAAATAAAGAAAGCATTGACTGAGGCTCCTGTGCTGATTAGTCCAGATTATTCTAAAGATTTTATGATATTTTCTTTTGCTTCCTTTGACATAGTAGCAGTGATTCTGTTGCAGAAAAACGATCAAGGGCAAGAGCAACCTATTGCCTTCTTTAGCAAGGCGCTGAGAGATGCAGAGCTCTGATATGAGATCATGGAGAAGAAGGCTTATGCCTTGGTGAAAGCTCTCAAAGCTTTCGGAGTCTATGTATTACACTCAAAAATCATTGCATATGTCCCTTCAACCTCTGTGAAGGACATTCTTACACAGCCTAACATAGACGGAAGAAGAAGTAAATGGATCGCCAAGATCCTAGAATTTGACCTGGAAATTAAGCCCACCAAGCTAATAAAAGGGCAGGGTTTGGCCAAGCTCTTGGCCGAATCCAATTACAAAGCCTTGGAAATCAATTTTATCAATGAGCAAGATGAATCATCCAACAGGGGTTCCCAAAGCACTGTGCCACTATCAGCGTGCCCCTGGTACAAAGATATCTTGTATTTCCTATAGGAGTTGAGACCCCCTAATGGGATGGAGAAGAGCAGGGCAAGAGATTTAAAGCTCAAAGTTGTCAGGTATTGTCTTATTGGCCAAGCCTTGTATTGGAAAGACCCCCAGGGGATACTACTAATGTGTCTGGACCCACAACAGGCAGAGAAGGTTATGAATGATTTCCATAGTGGTCTCTATGGAGGCCATTATTTCTGGAAGACCACTGCTCACAAGATCCTCCGGGCAGGGTACTACTGGCCCACCTTATTTCCTGATGTCTGCAAGGAAATTAGAGCTTGCATCAAATGCTAGAAATTCTCAGGGAAGCAGCAACTCAAATCCCTGTCGTTGAAGCCTGTGGTGGTCTCAGCTCCCTTTCAGCAGTGGGGATTGGACTTTATCGGGGAAATTCATCCTCCCTCAAGTGGCCAGCACTGATGGATTTTGACAGAAATCGACTACTTCACTAAATGGATAGAAGTTGTCCCTACCAGAAGCACTTCTCACAAAGTGATCATTAGCTTCCTGGAGGACATCATAGTTAGGTTTGGCTGCCCTAGCAAAATTGTCATTGACAATGCTTCTCCATTCTGGTCTGAGCCTCTGATCAAATTTTGTGAACAATTTGGGATTTCACTGATTCACTCCACTCCCTACTACCCTCAGGGAAACAAACTGGCAGAATCCTCTAATAAAAGTCTAATCAAGCTTATCAAAAAGCTATTAGAGGATAATAAAAGGGCCTGGGACTCAAAGCTCAAATTTTCACTTTGGGTCGATCGAGTGACAACGAAGAGGTCCCTGGGTCTCTCACCCTTCCAGCTTGTTTATGGGATTGAGGTTGTCTTCCCCACTCAGCTTGCCTTTCCTGTGGCAAATCTCCTCCAAGACTATGAGGGGGAACCTAACCATGTGCTCAGAAGAATTCATCAGACGGTGGAGGTGCAACAGATCAGAGAACAGGTCTTGGACAGAGCTTACAATCGTCAGCAGAAGATCAAGCAGGCCTTTGACAAGAAAAGCAAAAAGAAAGAGATTGAGCAAGGTGATCTGGTGCTCAAATGGGATGCACCCAGGCAGGAAAAGGGAAAACACAGTAAATTTGATGCCCTTTGGTTCGGGCCTTTCAATATCCTTGAAGTGTTTTCCAACAACACCTACAGGTTGCAAGATCTGGAAGGCAATGAAGTTTTTAGTGGCCCAGTCAATGGGCATTTCTTAAAGAAATGTTTTATGTGAGCCGCACTCGGCTCATTTTGATTTGTTTTGTAAATATTGTTCTTTGTTTTCGTTTTTTGTTTTTCGGACTAATAAATGACTCCATAGCCCAATAGCAAAGGCACTAAGTCTGCAAAAGAGTTCTTAGAGCATCATAGGGACGACTCTATCCCCCATGGAGCCAAATGTTAGCGATTCTTCTTGTATAGGGGAGTAGAATGCATAAGAAGGGTTAAAAACCCATTTGTCCTAAGTTTTGGGTGATTATGCGCCCATGGTAAGCAACGAGCAAGTCCGAGCGGTCCAGATTCGTGCACCTGGATCAACGGCGTGCGTTGGATTCCAGACCCCCCTTACCTTCCGACCTTTAAGCAGGGGGGGGTCCGGAATTGGGGGCGCAACTCTCCAACGGTCCAGATGAGCATGCCCGGATCAACGATGATGGGGACCATTCCGGACCCCCCCCCGCCTTTCTACCTTTAAGCGGAGGGGGGGGTCCAGAATTCCATATGCAGCTTCCCGACAGCCATGATTGAGGTGCCCAGATCAACGGTGCTTGTACAGCCCCACCCTTCTCAGTTGCCCTGTGATTAACCAGTGTGGGCCCTATCCCTATCATTTCATCCTCCCTTCTGCCTTTCCCCTGCTGCCGTGTGTCATCCATTCATCTCTCCTCTTTGGTCCGCATGGTCTTCCCTTCGTTTCATCATCCACTCACTGCTTGCCATGTGTCTCGTTCCTCTCCACGTCATCCTCTCACCTGAAGGCGAGTTCTTTCCTTCCGTCATCCTCCTCTCGTTGCGTCACTCCTTTCACGCCCTTATAACCCTTCACGAACATTCTTGTCATGCACCTCATCCTCCATGTTGGCCTCCATACCTGTCCCTCAAGCTATTTAGTTATTTTAGGTGGCAGCGCGAGAAGTTATTCAGATCCCGAAGTGCTGAGTTGGCTGGGCCGTTTTCAATCCCAAGAAGCAGTTATTGAAGTGGTTGGTGGTGGTTAGACATTGTCTCCGCCATAATGGGTACGTCCTATAATGAATTAAAGGCACGTTGATTCACCGCTGTAACTATCAGAAGATCTATCGCGTCTGCCACAAGTTGCACGATTATTCAAAGATTGCGGCTGCAGAGTATCAGAAGCCATGCAGACGCAAATCTTTCAATGCAGTTTCTTGGTTCCGCTGTTGTTGTTTTTTTGAGTATATGTAGGCATTTTTGCCATTTTTGTATCTATCGATGGTAGAGCTAAGCTCCCAACTGTAGAGTTTCAGCGACATTCTGGTTTCCTGGTTATGCCTCTGTGTTTGAGACTTCTTGGTTTATGACAAACAGTTCTCCTTTTCCAGCTTTGTTTCATCTCATGCTGGAGTGTTCACAGTTGAATGATTCATGTGGATTGTTGCAGTTATGTTATGATAAAGGATTTGTCGTGGCATTTTTGTAATCTCTGGTTTTCTGTATTTGAACATTAAGGGACTTTGTGTTTGAATGCTTTCTTCTCCAGTCTGTGATGAACTTGATGTTTATTATAGACCTCTGTATCCTTCTTGCATAAGCCTTCCACCTGCTCACCCCTTTTAGTACGACTCACTGTTTGAATTTTATCAAGACCTCACTCGTTCATGCATGCCTGGCCTAGTTTTCGAGTTGAGATTGTGCTATTTTGAGTTTTTCTCCCTTTGATCACCCTTTAAACAAACCGTGAAATTAATCTGATGGGCATCGAGCTCTGCTCCTGCTAGCAATCCAGGGGTGACCTCCGATAGCCAACACTTCTGAAGTCAAGAACGAGGGTCATTGTCCCCTACCCTGCCGTTAGGAATTTGTTAGTGCAAAAGGAGTTAGGAGAGAAAAGAGCCAACTGGGTCACCTCCTTACAGGAGTATGACTTAGAAATCACTCCAGCCCAGATCATGAGAGGCCAAGGGTTGTGTATGTTGGTAGTTGATTCAAAAACTAAACACCAAGAAGATAGTGACACGTCAGACCTAGAACAACGCGATCGGAGTTTGATTTGTTGCACACAAAACCTCGTAAGTCCTTGGTACGACGATATTAGACACTATCTTCAACATGGATCAGCACCTCGTCACCTTGACCCTGCCAAGAGAAGAGCTTTGATATTAAAGTCTGCCTCCTTTCATCTAATCAATGGTATACTGTTTCTTCAGAATTTTGATGGCGTACTGATGCATTGTCTTGAAAAGGACGAAGCAGAGAAAGTTTTACTTGAGTTGCATGCGGGTGAAGCTGGTGGTCACTTCGGTGGTGATACCACTGCTCATAAATTCATAAGAGCTGGTTATTACTGGCCAACACTTTTTAGAGATGCCCATGCCTTGTGCTGAAAATGTATCATTTGTCAGAAAGCATCAAGGCGATTGCAAAAACTAGCCTTCCCTTTGCAACCCGTCACAGTCGATTCTCCTTTCCAGCAATGGGGCCTTGATATCATTGGTCCTATTAACCCTCCATCTTCACAACAACACAAGTACATTGTGACATCCACTGATTACTTTACTCGATGGTCTGAAGCCGCCGCGCTAAGAACTGTTAACACAAGTCAGGTGATCGCCTTTCTAAACTCGCATATCATCACCCATTTTGGTATCCCTGATTGTCTAGTCTTTGATAACGCTTCATAATTTTCTTCTCTTGATATGAGTGACTTTTACTTAGAGAAAGTAATAAAGCTTAAGTATTCTGCAAGTTACTATCCCCAGGGTAACGGCTTAACAGAATCAACAAACAAGAACTTGATCAAGATTATCAAGAGAACCGTGGCTGAAAACCACAAGAACTGGCACAACGCGCTGCTTAATGCACTGTGGGATGATAGGGTAACACCCAAAGCTGCTATAGGTAATTCCCCCTTTTTCCTCATTTATGGCAGAGACGCCATCTTGCCACCTCATATTCTTCTTCCTTCGCTTCAATTGTCACAAAAAGTTCAAGAAGAAGAATGTCCCCCTTTAGAAAGTTGTATTAACGCTCTAATGAAGTTAGAAGAAGTAAGAACCCAAGCCAAGCATAAATTAGATCAACATCAACAACTGATTAAAAGCTGGTTCGATTCTAATTCTTATTCCGATAGAAATTTTGAAGTAGGCGATCTCGTCTTAAGGTGGGACAAACCACATGAAGGAAAGGGTGAACACACTAAATTTCAAAATTTGTGGCTTGGGCCATTTTTGATTGCTGAAAAGTTGGGTCCTAGTTCCTTTCGTTTGCAAAATCTTGAAGGACAACTTGAAACCTATACGGTGAATGGCCATGTCCTGAAAAGGTACTTTACTTGATTTTTATCCTTGTATATTATGTAAATATTTCCTTTTTATTTTTTCCTTTGTTTTCGTTTTGATTTTGATTTGATTGATCAGTTTGGTGTGTTTTTTTGTTTTGAGACATATGCATGACTATGCACTGAGCCATTCAGACAAAGACCATGGGAAAATCTCTTCGCTGAAATAATTTCTGAAAAATTGTACAAAAATCAGTGATATATATTTGTGAAAATGATATTGGAAAATGTTGTTTGAAAGAAGTTTACTGATTTCAATCTATGAGTGAAGTTTGTCATGATCATCTTTATCTTTTTACGCTGTCCCTTTTCGTAAAGGAATGACTCAAATGGATGTTTCCCTGCCCAAGTAAGTTGTTTTAGAAATAAAACATTTCTGGAGCTGCATAAAGGACAGTAATAAAAATTTCATGATGAGGTCTAAAAAATATGACAAAATATCAAGATTTTTCAGCGTCACCCCGCTCAGCTATCTATAAAAAGAAAAACAAAATAAAAATATATATAAGAGTTGTGGGAAGTGTTTGTAAACCCGCCGGGATACTGAACAGGTCCGCTGGCAGCGGGTAAATGCAAGCAAGGTGCCAAGACAACTTCGTCGGGGTACTGAACAGGCCTGCTGGCAGCGAAGCAATGTCGGGTAAATGAAAATCTGTAAAATTATAAGAAACCTCTTTGAAAAGTCCTTTATGCTGATCTAGAACTTCTTGACATGATACAGATGTCCGAGTGGGTTAAAAGGCAACCCTGTCGAGGCTATGGACGCCTGCTGGCAGCAGTGGCCATGCCAATAGTATTGAAGATTCTATCATAAAAATCATGACTTGCATATCTTAAAGACTGTTCTTGGTTTGCATCTTTTGAAACATTGCTGGAAAAGATAATTGATGATGATGTTAGTACGATTTTCTGGTTGTTGTTTTAAGTTGAATTTTTCTATGATGTCCTGATCTGAATTCATTTCTTTTGACAGAGATAACTTCTTCTCCTAGCGTGTCACCATTGTTGGCAGCCAATTCATTTTTTTTAATTTCTCTAAAAAAAGCTGCCTACACCTCTTGTCTTCTAAACGACAAATCATCGTTGCATTGTGCAACTAGGCATTTGTTTCATTTTTGCGACAATTACAATTTCGTTTCAATTCAGTTTTCACAACTGAAAGTGTGAAAACACCTCTTTCATTGTCTGGACTGTCGTTGTCGTTTATTAATTTTTCTGAAAGACACTTGACCATTGGTTTATCACATGACTGCAAAAGGTTCTTTCAAACTATGTCCATTTCATTTTGATTGCGCATTTGGATCTATTTGACTAATAAGCTATTGAGCATGAAGATTTACTGGTTACATTTGATCCTATAAAGGTCATGATTGATTTTGGTCTTATATGCTTCGATCCTTATTGCTATGAGCTCTTGACTTAGTAATTATGTGAGATCTTTTGTTGCAATGTTCTAAAAAACTTTGAAATATAAATATTTGAATGTGCAACAAATGCATTGGTAATATTATAAGTTTGATTTGATATGAAATGGCAATGGTTTGAGTTTTACAAAGGAGTGTTGATTAATCTTTTGGATTTCAATTTTATAGTTTGAATCGTTGCTTGGTACATTGTTTTGTGAGTTTGATTTTACATTGAACGATCATAGTTTCAAACTATACATTGGCACGATTGGATTAACATTGGTTTAATATGTTTGATTGATACGATGGATCATTGGATTTCATGTTGGATTGAACTATACACTTGGTGCATGAATATAACATATGGTGTTGGTTCTACATTTGATGGATGGCACGTTGATTTGGTTGTACACCATTTGGGTTGGTCGATTATTGTGTTGATTACTGATGGAACAACGTTGTACCCAGTCATTAATACACTGCATGGCGGTGATAATCCCACCACCTTCACATGCATTACATTGATTCATTCCCCTTTGAGCGCTTCCAGCTGTTAAGCCCTGTTGTTTTCCTCCTACGTTTTGTATTGTTCAAACCAAACCCTACCATGCACAGAAGTCATGGCTCCTGTCGTAAGGGTAGAGCCTAACGGTTGCCAAGCACTCTGATGTTTGATGGTGCTTATAGTGACCTGGAAGAATTTGGGTGGCTCCCGTTCATAAGGAAATTCGATGGTTATAACCCTATCATGGCTCGGCAACTTGTGTTATCATTCGATGGCTGCCGAGCCAAAATCGAGGATGTGCAACTGGAGATTAATGAGCATTTTCTTAGCTCGACAACCAGTCTACCTGCTACAGGATAGAAGTGGTCTAAAAAATATAAATTGGAAGATGTCCCATAGACATTGCTCTTCCAATATCGAATGGTGAAACCCTGCGACAAAGGATGGCCTGCAAAAATGTTAAAATAGCACTGGCACGACCTGCTAATGATAATCAAGCAATTCATTACTTGCGAGGGCAGGTACGGGTTCGTTTTCTTGTTTCACCTTAGTCTATTGATGGTATTTATAGGTTTTTAACTCAATGTACCTCACTACCTTCATAGAAGTCTATTTAAAATGGCAAAGAGATACAAACGCAACCACGTCGATACCAGTCTCTTCCATTTGGGGTTAATTAAAATGATTATCGTTTACGAGTTGGGGTTACGTCGTGACAGTTGGGGTGATTTTCTCAGTCGTAATGGCTTTGAAGAATCCAACCCACCACAGGTTGATAAGCCTATGGTGACTGAAAGCAAGCCTACCCCTATACCCTACAGTGTTTTTCTACCCAAATCTCTACCCGACCCATCTACGAACTTGCCCATGTCTGTGACCAAACAGGTCGAAATTGCTAAGCCCACAGCCAAACAGCCTAAAGCTAAAGCTAATGCTAATTCTAAAGACAAGAAAAATGCTAGGTTAATCTCTCGCATGGCAAGAAATAAACCTAAAACCCTTGCCAACTCTGAGCCTATTATGGTTAGCGAAGATTCTGATTCGGAGATTGAACGTTTTCTCGCAAACGAGTATCCTTACTCAGAAGGCTTGTGTGACAAACTTGCACATGACTTTGTCAATAACTTACCACCTTGTTTGCGAGATGATCCTAACTTTCTTGGTATTAAACTACCGCGTGTAACCCTCGGTGACTCATCAAAACCCCCATCTACTCAACCAGTTGTTCCATCTTGCGATCAGTGTGGGTTATGGTTGGAGAGGTACTACCTAGACGTGCCGATGTTGCAATACAGAATCCATGATTTGGAAGACCAAGTGGAAAAGTTCACTGGTCATAATGCAAAGATGCAACCCTCGAACAAAAAGCAATGAACTACTGGTTCAATCCTGTTCAAGAATGTTGAGTCGGCTACAGTAATTGTCAATTCGAAATTGACATAGCCTCAGCAACCGCGCTGGTATAACTTTCACTCACTTATATGGCGCATTCATAAACTCTGTGTACATTATTGACTTGCTCTGTTACATGAACACGCACTGCTGTATATGATTTGATTTGTTAAATCGAATTTTGTTATCATTTAGTTGGATTTGGTTTTGATTTTAGTAATCATATTCTGATTTTGATTGTTTAAAATTAGTTACGATTGAATGCTCTGTTGCATCTATTATAGGAAATTCGTTTTGCATTTTGAAACACAATCTATATTTTTTATTCAAATTGGTTATGATGCACATAAACAATGGTTGTTCTGTTACAATTTTATCTGAGTATGATTTTGACCAACTCGGATACGATGTGGATTTTGTTAAAAAAAGGGTTTTGTTTTATAGCATGAATTAACACAAATCGTAACAGTTATGTGAAGTCCAGCCAGTCAATTTGCTGTGGATTAAACCGACCTTGTTATCTTTTGACTTGGAATAACTATCGATATTCAGTTACGAATGATTATGCACAGGATCATGAATTTTTCTATAATTGGCTCAGTCCCGATTTTGTTTGATTGCTGTCCAGCTTATGGTTATCGATACTGTTGTCACACCCAGCAATTGAAATCGATGGTGGTTTTTGGTCATTACTGCTATGCATATTTTGTTCTGAGTATATCGTGACAGCCTTTCTCATATTTGATTACAAGAGAATGAATCTTATGCATAATCTGTAGCTCGCCTATCTTTATTGTGCATTGAAACGACATGAAATCTATGAGTATTGCTACAACTGTAACAGATTTCTTCAATTGATATCGATTATAATTGTGACTTCAATTCTGATTGTATTTGATTACTATTCTAGTCGATTATGGTTGGTGATCAGGATTACATCGTATCCCATGTGACTCGAATCAATTCTTAATTTTGTTTGATACAAAACAAGCCTGTCAAAAGTTCGACCATGATTTATGGTGACTAAAAACAGAGTATGCTTTACTCTGTTTCGATTACATTTTTTTTTATATGGTCTAATCTAAATGATAATTTCATTTGAATTATTAGTAATTCGTTTTGATAATGAAAAGAAAATTAAATTCAATTTTATTTTATTTGATTGAGATCTGGTCTTGTTTGCTATTTTGACTAGCTACAGAATCAGATGATTCTGTAGCTAAGTCTGAGAAGTCAATTTTTTATTGTTTTCTTAATAAAATATCCTTCTAATTTGATATTTGTGTTCTATTGCAGGCGAATTCGAATTGGCAATAGATATGATGAGAAGTTAGGGGATGCTTTATAGATTCTACTTGCATTTTATTTCCTTAGTTTAGGTGATTTTGGGATTTTTCCCAGATTATGTAAAACAATTTGCTATTATTCACAAGGATGTTTTACCTTGTGGGAAACCTATATAAA
>JZKD02S2104991.1:294572-306199 GCA_000966675.3 Picea glauca
ATTGTTCAGGCGAATGCAGAACCTGAGACAGAAGTTGATGACGGTGAAGGAATACACCGAAGAATTCTATAAGCTCAATATTCGAGCGGGTCATCGGGAGAGAGATGATGAGAAGGTGGCGAGATACCTAAATGGTCTTAGGTATGACATCCAGGATGAATTAAGCATGGTAACCATCAGAACTATAGAGTATGCGTACCAGATGGCTCTGAAAGCCAAAGAAAAGCTAAGCCACAAGAAAGGACAGTGAGGGTGAGGCAGAATTCAGCCCAGAGGCAAGGCAGTTACCCAAGAAAGAACCTGGAATCCCAAAGAGGAGTGGAAGAAACCTTAGGGTAAGGTTGAAAGAGGCGGAACCTCACAGAGGCAGCCGTATGTTGAGCCGAGAGGACAACAAAATGATCAGTGAGGGGATTATGTTGATGCCAACACACTTCCTCATACTAGAGGTCAAGGTAGAGGAAGAGGAGGAGTTATCACATGTTTTACAGGTGGAAAAAATGGGCACAAGTCATTCGAGTGTCCGGAGAAGAAGAAAGATGTAGGAGAATCTCACATCACTGAGGCGCAGAGGCGTGATGCTGAGAACAAAGATGCAGATAGCGGAAGATCATTTGGGATGCATAAGGTTCTTTTGACACCTGAGAAAGAGGTGGAAAGTGCAGTGCAGAGGAATAGACTGTTCAGGACAGCTTGCACAGCCAAGGATAGGAAATGCAAGGTCATAGTTGACAATGGAAGCACCGATAATATCGTTTCGACCGAGATGGTGGAAAAGCTAGAGTTGGAGAAGACTAAGCACTCGAGTCCATATAAAGTCTCGTGGCTACAAAAAGGACACCGGGTAAGTGTCACTAAACAGTGTTTAGTTGAGTTTAAAATTGGGAATTATCATGATAAGGTTTTATGTGATGTTATTCCCATGGATGTATGCCATATATTGTTGGGTAGACCATGGAAATATGACCGGAATGTGGTTCATGATGGGAGGATGAACACATACACTTTGGAAAAGGATGGGAGGACACACAGATTGCTTCCGATAAAGGATAAGGAGGTGAAACCAGAAGTAAGTAACACCATACTTCTCATGAGTGGGAAGGAGCTTCTCACAGAGATGGAGAAGAAAGAAGATCCACAGTTCTTTGTGGTCAAGAAACCGAGAATTGTCCTGACTAGCACAAGAGTGGATGATTTACCAGATGAGATTCAGGAACTGCTGGGAGAGTTCGCTGATATCATTGTGGATGAAATACCTCGTTCGTTGCCACCAATGAGGAGTGTGAGTCATCACATTGACCTCATACCAGGAGCAAGTTTACCGAATAAGGCTGCATATAGATTGACCCCACAGGAGAACGAGGAGGTCAAGAACTAGGTCCAGGATTTACTGGATAAAGGATTGGTTAGGGAGAGTCTGAGTCTGTGTGTTGTTCCGATAGTACTAAGTCCAAAGAAGGATGGAGGTTGGAGAATGTGTACAGACTCCAGAGTGATTAATAAAATCACCATCAGGTACAGATTTCCACTGCCGAGAATGGATGATCTGATGGATTGCCTGAGTGGGGAAAATTATTTCTCAAAGATAGGTCTGAAGAGTGGATATCACCAGATTCACATGAGGGAAGGTGATGAATGGAAGATAGTATTCAAAACAAACGAAGGTTTGTACGAATGGCTAGTCATGTCGTTTGGCTTGACAAACGCGTTGAGCACATTCATGAGGCTGATGAATGAAGTCCTACGGGAATTCATCGGGAAGTTTGTAGTCATATATCTGGATGATATATTGATTTTCAGTAAGACCAAGGCTGAACATTTGAAACATTTGGCCATGGTGATGAGAAGACCGCAGCAGGAGAAGTTGTTGGTCAACATGAAGAAGTGATCCTTCATGAAGACAGAGCTCATTTACTTGGGTTTTGTTATTTCGACAAATGAATTGAAAATGGATCTTGAGAAAGTGGAAGTGATCAAGAATTTGCCATCACCCAAAAATGTTTTTGAGGTGAGGAGTTTTCATGGCTTGGCTAGTTTCTATAGGAAATTCATCAAGAATTTTAGTGGAATTAGTGCAGCAATGATGGACATAGTGAAGAAGCAGCATAAGACTTTTCACTGGACAGCCGAGGCTGATAGGAGCTTCAATCTGTTGAAGAGAAAAATCACAGAGCAACCAATTCTAGTGTTGCCAGATTTTCAGAAGACATTTCAAGTGAAATGTGATGCAAGCGGGTATGCTATAGGAGCAGTCTTGAGTCAGGATGACAGACCAGTTGCCTATTTCAGTGAGAAGCTGGATGAAGCAAAGTTGAAATACTCCACATACGACAAAGAGTTTTATGCCATCATACATGCATTAAATAAGTGGAGGCATTACTTGATACCCAAGGAATTTGTATTGTACAACGATAATCATGCATTGAAGTTTGTGAGTCAACAGGATAAGTTGAATCAGAAACATGCAAAATGGGTAGAGTATATGTAGAATTTTACGTTTGTAACTAAGCACATTTCAGGAACTGCTAACAAAGTGGCTGATTCTTTGAGCAGGAAATGTTTACTATTGTAGGAGTTTAGGGTCAAAACCTTGGGTTTTGAAAACCTCAAAGATATGTATGTAGGTGATGTAGACTTCGGAGAAGCATACGAGGCAGTTGAGAATCTAGTTCTCAGAGATAGAAGCCCGTGGATGGATTACATGATCCAGGAAGGATTGATGTTCAGAGGCAATCAGTTGTGCAGTCCGAATTGCTCCATGAGGGAGAACTTGTTGAAAGAGAAGCAGAGCGGAGGCTTGGCAAGGCACTTTGGTCATGATAAAACATTTGCGAATATGAGCAAATCATATTTTTGTCCAGGCATGCGAGCAAATGTTAAAATATTTGTTGACAGATGTAGGATTTGTCAACATTCGAAAGGCGAAAAGCAGAATGCGGGTTTTTATCAGCCATTACCTATACCCGAGAGGCCATGGGAGGAAATAAGTATGGATTTTGTATTGGGTTTACCAAGGACACAGAGAAGGTTTGATTCCATCTTTGTGGTGGTAGACAAGTTTTCAAAGATGGCACATTTTATTCCATGTCAAAAGAACAACAATGCGACCCACATCGCAAACTTTTTTTTCAACTGGTTTTTTGTCTTCATGGATTACCGAGAAGCATAGTCTCGGACAGGGATACCAAATTCATAGGTCATTTTTGGAGGACGCTATGGAAGAATCTAGGAACTAATCTGGCATTTAGTTTTGCTTACCATCCGCAGACAGACGGACATATCGAGGTGGTCAACAGAAGTCTTGGAGACTTACTAAGGAGCTTGGTGACAGAACACCACATCAGTTGGGACTAGATATTACCACAGACAGAGTTTGCGTACAACGATTCGGTGAATCGAAGTACAGGCATGAGCCCATTTCAAATTGTGTATGGGACACAACCGAGGGGGGTTTCTGAATTGAGATATTCAGAATAGGCTGCAACTAGCAGTGCTAGTGCATAGGAATTCATAGAGGCGATGGAAGAAATTCATAGTCAAGTGAAGCAGCGACTGTAGAAGTCAAATCAAGAGTACAAGCGCAGAGCCGATCAGTGGAAGAGACAACTTCAGTTCGAAGTTCGTGATTTGGTTCTAGCACACTTAAGGAAGGAAAGGTTCCCAAGGGGAACATATAACAAGTTGAAGGTGAAGAAAATCGGACCTTGCAGAGTCCTGAAGAAGTTCGGGGAGAACTCTTATGAAATAGAGCTGCCGGATGGTATCGGGACATCCCCAATATTCAACGTGGTAGACTTATACCCATACAGGGATGGAGAAGTAGAGACTGGAACTAAGGAACCCGTGATCCAGTGGGTGAAGAAATTACCAGTTGCAGAGAAGCCGCAGATGGAGTGCATACTGGACAAGAGAGAGGGTAAGAAGACCAGGCGAAAGTAGTATTTTGAGTATCTGGTCAAATGGAAGAATCACCCAGTGGAGGATGCCAGCTGGGAGACCGAAGCAGTTATCCAGAAGCATGGACAGACTGTGCAGGAGCTCATGGACAAGAGCCCATGAAAACTTTCAAGCCGAGGAGTATGATGCAGGAGCATCGCTCACTCATCAAGCGAGCCAACACATTGAGAGGAAATAGTTGGACAGCGCCAGCACACATTTTGAAATACTTGGGAGTTGTTGCGCTGCTCTTTAATGAAGTTAATCATAAAGAAGCGCACTTGTATTGTGATGGACCTTGAGCCTTTAAGCTCTCGTCCTTAGTAGATAGGAAGGCATTTAATAGATTTAATGTTGTTAGATAGGAATTAATTGAATAGTTGTAGAATTCGAGAGGGAAAACAGAATATAGGCACCCTCATTTGTACATTGTAACATATTGAGAAACAGGAGCAAGAAGAGAAGAGCAAGCAGAGAACTTGTGGAGAACACCCATGTACAGATTGAATTAATAGAAGAAATCCTTTTTGATTCAATTTCATGGTTTGTGTTGTTTCTCTGTGTTGATATTATGCTCATGGATGTTTTCTTTCTGTCATACATTTTCTTTTATATGCTGTGTATGTGATTTCAGAGTTGAATTGAAATCTGTGAGAGTAAGAAATTAGTTTCAATTGTTTCTCTATATTGAGCCAGAGATTCCTGCAAGGGGTGTAGTTGAATTTTTCCGCTAGGAGTGCGTGACTGCAGGGTTCAGATAGAGGTAAATTTTGTTCTAAGCTCTCAAAAGTGTAGATTTGGCACCAGAGCTGTGCAAGGCGTGCGCAGGCTGGATGAAGACTCAGAGTTGCGATTCTGAGTAAAAGGGAATTAGGACTGCTACTGTAGGTGAGCGCGCAGAGTCAAGGAAGCTTCAACACTTAGTTGTGTTCGAAGAGACACCGCAAGGAGTGCGTGCGACAAGTCTTCATAAAGGCTTGTGAAGCGAAGACAAGTTCAGGAGGAATAGGCTTATAAGTTCGCTGAAGGATAAGTGCAGGCATCGCCATGAGAGGCCGAGAGAAATTACTACTGGTAGGCAGGCAGGTAGCAAGTCTTCGTGAAGGAAGCGCTTGGTACATCTCGCAAAAACATCAAAGGAAGGATGGACAGTTGACATCACCTGGAGAGATTCTGCGAGAACCCGAGGACCGTTAGATCTTGCAAAGTTGCAAGGAGTTTAAGACGTGAACATTCATAGACTTGAAGCTGAGGAGGAAGTACAGTTGTTGATCTGGGTTCATAGGAACCACCGGATTTGCACGTGCCATCGCATATCGGCATATTGCAAGTTGGAGCACCAAGCTGTTGGATCGGAAGTGTTGATATCGCGATCCACGATATCCCGATAGGATCACAACCATTGATTATGGGGACATGTGTCAAGGATCCCGTCATATCGGGGTTCGGGGAATCGGGGTTCTCGACAAGAGAGAACACTCACATGTTGGATTCACGATCCACGATATCCCGAAGGTGACGTGGCAGTGTGGGACCTCGGAAGCTAGTGGAGTACATGTGGCATTGCATAGAAGTATCGCCACATCGGGACTCAGAGTTTGGAGATTCAACTTGTTAACATCGCGATTTACGATTTCCCGATAGGGAGAAGTTCCGATAGCGGAGGGGAGTCAACGTTGACTCACATCGGACTTCAGGGAATTGTGAGGTGAGAAACACGTGAGCATAGAATTCGTGATATCGCGAATTTTGATTTTCTGATTGTTAAGAGAGATCATTGGAGAGCGTTGTGGGTGAGGAATTCTCGACGGGGAATTAGATGAGCATTGTTTCTCTTCGGGCCGAGGTCAGAGAAGGTCCTGGTGGAAGTAGGGCACGTGCACGGGGCGTGTGCGGAGACGTGCATCAGTGGGTAAAGAACACACAAAACTGAAGTAAAACTTATGATCTAAAGATCTCTTCAAACTAATCCATTCAAAAACATAGCTACAACAAAGTAAAGAGAAAGTAGTATACAAATAACTCAACTTACCAAGGGAGGTGGGCCCATGCCTTTCCAAGTAGTGAGAGAAAGCGATTCAGTAACTCACGAATCTTATGAACAAGAAAAACTCTAATTAATCTCAAACATAAATCCCTACTTTACTCAAAGCATATCCACCACAATATAAAAGAACAAGAGATGAGTAACATAGTATTTTATTATATTCAGTAAAGGTATGTATAGACCAGTCCTTTACACAGAGAGAATACCCCTATATAAATCAATTTATGGGTATATCCTATTACATTGCTTTCCCCCATTCTCGTGAACTCAGGGCCAAAAATGGCTTAACAAAACTAGAAGATCTTACTAACCACGATTTCCTCTATCTTAGGAAATCATTCTAACCATCTTAGATATTGTTCATGTGTTGAGTTCAGACCCCAATCTGGTGTTGCACTGGAAGATTTACTCATGGATTGATTTTGTGTATTAGAAGAATGTTGGGCATAGGGGAAACAATCAACCTTTATCACATTAACCATAAGAGAAATACACATGTCACTAACTCCATCCTGGGCGCACACAACTAGATGAAGCCACAATATCGAGTACCAGAATGCCTGCGCAGGTACTGAAAAGATAGGAATAGTGCAGGAACAATTGTTGCATTGATAAGGTCTATGTCTTTTTATCATTGATAAACTATAGCTAAAAGATTCTAATTAATTCATCAAGAACTCCAGGAAATATCGAAATAAACAACTTTTACCTCATATTACAATTAGGATCTTTAGGCAAGCAAAAAGGTAATAATAGGAGGAAATAAGTTGGATTTCAATGCCTCGGTAGGGGATAAATGGCCAAAAGAGGTGTATGGTGAGTGACAAAATGGGAGCTCAACAATGCATTTGTTCTTGTGGACAGATTCTTCTTCTAGTCTCAACTCCTACATCTTTGTTTCTGATAATCTGATCTGAAGGATGATTCTTCTGTACTCGTTTGCTAGGTGTCTTTGGAGTCACTTGTTGAAATTGTTCTTCTACTTATGTCTGATCCTCTTCATCTTCTCCTTCTACTTATAAATATTTTTATTCTTCTTCATAAAGTTGTTCCATTGATTCATTTTCTTCTTCCTTTAATTCTCGTCCACCTATTCCATCAATTGTTACATTGATGATTTCCACAACTTTTTCCAACCTGAAATTGTAACACTTGTATGATTTCCTTGTACTTGAGTAACCAACAAGCACTCATTTGTCCACACAAGAATCAAACTTTTCTATTCTTCCATCTTCTCTTTTTATGTAGCATTTGCTTCCAAATACTCTTAAGCACTTCACATTTGTTGGTCTTCCTTTCCATAGCTCGCATGGAGTTTTGTCAGTGTTGTTTCTGAGAATTGCTCTCTTTTGAATGTTGTTGGATAAATTTCTATTTTCGACACACTAGTTCAGTGGGAGTTAACTGACTAGTTCTATTTTAGACTTTATGTTTTTACCATCACTATTATGCATGCATGCATTCCTAAGGAAAGCTAACTGCTTGATTTATTTTCTTAATTATGGAATGTTTTTCCCTATATATGAGTGTATTCCACTCATTCATTGAATATATTGATCATGATCTATGTATCAATCATCAACTCATTTGAGTAGTGTGAATATATTTGATCATTCATCCATATTGAATCTCTATTCCTTTCTTGATAAGATTTGTTTGTACTTGCTTTAGCTAGATCTCCTATGCAGGTTTCCATGAAACACTAACATGGTATCAGAGCTATGCTGCTTGGAGCAAGCCATACAAGCCAAAGAATAAGGAAAATCGGAGTTTCAACGAGCTAAATCCATGTTCGTACATTTCAACAGTTATTCCTCCCAAAATATTACATTTTTAAGGTAACGACCCGCGTTGAAAGTAAATCAACCCATTTTGGAAATGTTTTTTCAACTGTTTCGCGTGATTCTTCACCATTTTCTCATAAATTAAGCCACAATATATCCTCCTAAAACTGATACAAATATGTGGTCATACCTTTTAGCAATGATTGCTCCCAAAATATTAATTTTTTGAGGAAAGGGCCCACAAGGAAAGTAAATCGACCCATTTTGGAAATGGTTTTTCAGCCGTTTGGTGATATTCCTCACCGTTTTCTCAGGAAGTAAGTCGCAAGATCATTTCCTGAAACTGATACGAATTTTCACTTAAAGTGTCCTTTCTACCGCGATTTCTTAATTTTTCACTTACAGATTAAGAGTAAATTTTTATGGGTTCTTAGAAACAGTGGAAGATATGGATATGACAACTATTACACAGTCAAACTTGGTGGTAATCCTCACACAATACATTTTTTTTTAATGGAATCCTAAGGCGACATTCCAACTCAAAAGAAAAGGACTGTATAATTTGATGATGGCAAAATAAACAAAACCTGTATCAGCGATTGAGAAGACGATATGGGTGAACCATAAGGATGATACCACATGACTACTTTTTGAGTTAATATCCACTGATCTATGGTTTCATATTTTCACATGCAAGACTCCAAATGAGATATGGAGCACCTTGGAAGGACTCTTTGTAAATAAGGATGAGATGCGAGGTCATATGCTTGAGGTAGATTTAAATACCTTAGACCCTAAAAGTTTTGATAATATACAAGATTTTTTTACTAAATTTAAATATTTGCTATTGAGCTTGGGTGAATGTGGTATTGAAAAGTCTACACAGGAGAAACAATTTATTCTAACAATCTTGGCCAAGCTAGGACCAAAATATGTTGTATATGTCTCCAATTTCCATTCATATGTCATCAACTCATTTTTGTCTTTTGTTGTGTAAGAGACTCGATGAACTGAGCCAACAAATTGGAAAATGCATACGTTGGCTTAGTTCATCGAGTCTCTTACACAACAGAAGACAAAAATCATACATATGGGCCTCATGAAATATCCCAAAGCACATGCACTCACCATGCATCATGGAAAATGGTCATCCAAATAGAATAGCAAGGAGGGATATTCCAAACCCTTTAACAGTTCTTCAGGTTCCAGAGACTCTTCAAATTCGAAGAATAAGAAGAAGGGAAAGTAGTGCACTTACTGCAATAAACCAAATCATGAAGAATCCACATGCATAAAGAAACAGATCGATCTTATGGAACATGCACTTCAATAGAACAACCTTGGAAACTTCATTCCAGAGGGATTCTAGAAGAAGAAGGAAGAAGATCCTGCTCCTAAGAAAGTTAATCATCATGCTTTGGTTGCAACTAATTCCTCATCTAATTCATGGATTATAGATTCTGGTGCATCCCATCATATGGCAATGAGAGATGAAGTTTTATCTTCTTTGAGTCCATGCTCAAGACCCCCTATTCTCATGGGGGATGATACTCCAGTAGAAGTAGTAGAAAAAGGGAGAGTGGAACTCCAAAATGGAAATTTTGAGAATGTTATACATGTTCCAAAGATTTCTATGAATTTGCTCTCATTTTATCATATCGCTCGGAAAGGTAAAAATGTTGAATTTGTTGGAAGATTGGTTGTTGTCATTGGCGTCAACCCTAGTCATGGGTTTTGGACCATAAGATTGATGATGGTATTTGGACATGAAGGAAAATTCACATGTAGATACAACACCCATGGATGGATAGTATACATCATGTTATTTCTGGTGGTATGTGGCACATCACGTGGATCCTCATGGTTGAGGAGAAATGATTTTTTTAAGATGACAAAGTGAATTGAAGAAGGAAGTACATGTAGGCCCTGAAGATAATTAAAGAAAAGAATTACAAAATAAGAAAGTGACAGGTCAACCCTAATGTTAAAAGGAAGTGACATAAATGGTATAAATAAACATCATTATACATTCATTTGATACAAGTCCAATTTCAGAGGAAATAAGAAGAAAAGAAGGCCGGATTTCAAGGGAGGATGAAGTCTTTTGGTGATGTGTTCTAAGGTATGTTATTTTCAGGTCATCTTACCATTTTTTCTAGAACAATTCAAATGGTGAAATCGCTATGGTATTGAGAAGACATATCAAGGTACCTCTGGTAAAACGTTCAGCTCTTGATTCGCTATAATTATGGAGATACACACTGTGGAAGATAGGGTTTGTGACCAGTCCAGAAGCTAGTCAATAAACAGGTTTTTTGGGTAAAGAAATCATAACTTATTCATCGAGAATCCAAATGAAGTGGGACAAATTTCATTGGAAACAGTAAGGAATGTAGTTTCATTTTTTAGGGTTTCAGAATTGAATGTTAATTATTGAGCACGGGGCATTCTGTGCAAGTTCAATCTCCTGAATAGACTAGAATTGAATAAAGACTACCATTCTTTCTATAATCGCTTTTTGAGGAGAATTCAAGGAGTGAAAATTGGAGGAGTTTCAGATAATACATTGAGTAATATTATCTACAGGATCAGAGTACTCCAATAATTGAAGAATTGCATAAATTGAAGAAGTCTCAGGAAGCATTATCAGGTTCTATGTGATGATTGGTTGATGGTGATGATTTAATGTAAAGTTTTATTATCTCTCATATATTCCTGGGTGGAAGGAAGGGGAAAGGATGGAGATTTCAAATCTCTCTTGATATTGGAGGACTGTATCTTCCTCTTGGAGGTTTATCCCTCCCTTTACATTTGGAAGCTGTAGCTAACTTTGGAAGTCATTACCTTTCTTGAACAATAACTATTGATTATTTCTCATATATTGTGCATGCTGTATTATGGTGTATTGGTGTAACTCTTATACTATTGTTCATTTCTCATTGGATATAGTTGAATAAATTAAGTATAAGTTGAAAAAGGTTTTAAATTGTACTTGATACTGATTCACACCCCTCTCAATATCAACAATTGGTATCAGAGCAGGTTGCCTTCAGAACAGTTTAACCACTGGAAGGAAAATCCTAAGCAGAGATGGATGAACATGAGCACATTTCAAATGGGATTCAAAAATTTGAAGGAAGAAATTATGCATACTGGAGTGATAGAGTGAAAACTTAACTAATGGCTTTGGGAGTAGACATTTGGTACTCAATTGTAAATGGCTATGTAATCCCAAATAATGCTCCAACCGATCCAAATGAGAAGAAGATTATGAGTTGTAATTCAAAATCCAGACATGTTATTCTAGCATCATTGGCACCAACCATTTCTAGCAAAGTGATGGGATGCAACACTGCCAAAGAGGTATGGGACAAACTCAAGAATATCTACGAAGGTGATCCAAAAGTTAAGGAGGTCAAGCTTGAATGACATAGAGCAGAATTTGAAAATTTGAAGATGAATGAAAAGGAAGATATTGCAACCTATATTCTAAGAGTTGATGAAGTTGTTAATGCTATCATAGGATTAGGTGAAGAGCTCGATGAGTCGTTGGTTGTACAAAAAGTGTTGAGATCACTTATCTTGAAGTATGATGCTAAGGTCTCTTCCATTGAAGAAACTAGGGACTTGACCAAAATGACAATGAATGAATTACATGGGACTCTTATGGAATATGAAATGAGAACAGCTACAGAAAGTGACCAGACAAACAATGAAGCAGCCTTTAAATCCATAAAGAAGACACAAGACAAGGATAATGACCTTGATGAAGAAATAACAAATTTCGTAAGAAGGTTCCAGAAAGGAAGTGGAAGATACAAAGGTAAGTCTCCTCTCAAATGCTTTAATTGTGGTAGAAT
>JZKD02S2104991.1:314925-333218 GCA_000966675.3 Picea glauca
ACCGGGGCTGAGGGGTTTTGGGCTCGGAGGGCTAGGACGTCCATAGATGTCCTAGGGCCAGGCGTACTGGTCGGTAGGGTGGCTGGTTTTGGGGTGTCTTAAGGAGCAAGCGGCTTGCGGATAGGTTCAAGCGAAGGGAGTGACAGCATCAGGACGAGGTATTTAACCTGTTATGCAAATTGTTATGTAAATTTAACTTGTTATGCAAATTGTTATGTAAAATGTTATTTTATTTATCAAAATCTGGGAGTGAATATGCTAGAGTAAGCGAATTTTTAGTAAATTTCAAAATTTCTGCTCTGTTTTAATTCATGGTAGTTTTAATGAAACCCCGGGTCACTACAGGATACTTTAGATAGCTAGCTCTGCCTACACTTCAAAACCTGTAGGGGGTTTTCCCACTACATCAGAATTTCTAACCATACTGGGGATACCTCTAGGGTTTTTTGAGGGGATATTCTTTTTGGGTATTTGAATTGGTTTAATTTCCTTTTTTGAGTTTCTGTAAGTGTTTGAGTATTTAAGGGATTTTGGTCTTCCATACCAGTATTCCCTTCCTTGACAACTTGATTGTTGTTTTCTTTTTTTTGAAAGTTGCAGAGGTGTACGCGTCCTGTAGTGGGCCTGTACCTGTACATACACACCCTGCCTTTATACATCTCGCGTACATATGTAGGCTGTTGAAGTGTCAATAGTGTGCCTGTGTTGAGAAAAGTTTTTTTTAAATAAGAGGTAGTCATCCTCTTCCCTGTCATAAGTCATACTTCTCATGGGTTTTCTTGATCTAGTCATAGTCTTTGTTATAGCTTTATGTAGCCTAGGTCTAACCTTAGTATAGATTTTGTTCATTAAAGGTTTCTTGTGTTTTCTTTATTAGGGTTTTTAGACGTGCTTGTGAGTCTATTATGATCTACCTGTTTGGTATTGAATCCGTGCGATCTGTAGTGGGCCAAAAGTCATTTATTAGTCTTGTCATGTCTTCATTTTTCCTTTTTTTTCTTAAGAAGAAAAGAAAAGAATTTGTTTTCAAGTTTCTTGTTTTGAAGCATAAAATAAAAAAATAAAAATTCATTTCTTTGTTTGGTAAAAGTAGTTTAGGTTAGTTTCTTTATTTATCAAGGAAAAATAATTTTTTCTTAAGATATTTATTTGAATACTTAGGACATTAAGTAGCTCGTAGTTGAGAGAAATCTTGTTTTAAGTTTTTATTTTCAAAGATCTAAGAAAAATAGTTACGAAACGTTTTGGTGAAAGAGATTAATTTGGAAAATCTTTATTTGTGAAGAAGAAGTAGTTTGTTTTTAGTTTCATACTATGCTCTTCTCTTTCATCTCTTAAATAACATCATTGGTTTCACTTATGTTCCCTTTGACTTAATACAATCCACTAAAATTAACGCTTAATTAAAAGTTATTAGACTTTGTGTTTGTAGGGTCCATCAATTTAGTGTAAGATAGAGCCTTGATTTAGGATTGGAGAGGAAACTCTTCAAGGCTACAAAAACAAACATAAGAGTCTGTTCTAGGGAGTGTTTGAAATTCCAATAACCGTGAAATTTATCCGGGACCCCCCTCTAACACAGGGGATAAACAAAAGGTCATGTGTGGAAAGGTAGCAGAGATAACCCACCCAAAGTCGGACCAAGAATAGTGGGGAACGCATATAGAGGGATTATCTTGGGATTCCATTGATTGCATTTGCCACAGAGCTTTATGGGTCTTGAATCCATTAGAGGTCCTCAGTCATATTCCAGAACACTTTCTTTTGATACCCTTGATAGGTTTCGAGCTTGATACCCTTCTCATTGCAGTCTACCCAACTGTCGATTGTACCTGCCTGGTGATTGTTCGCACATTGGAAACCTAGTTGCCTTTATCTTAGTGATGTACACAGGTGATTGTGGGGGTATACCACAGTACCTAGGGAAGACATCGAGCCACACTTTTTAGAGTATACCGAGAGGGTGCTTTCATATTCGAGTTATACTTGCACCAGTAAGTTTCTCTAGTGTTGGCTGGTGTAACTATTCTTCCAACTAGCTAGTGATCTGCTTGTCTTATCTCATAGGAGATTTTTCTAGTGTGTGCTGGTATTTAAACGTTCATAGAAAACCCTAGTGTTTAATTGATCTTCTCACACTGTGGAGGATCATGATCTTTTTTGGTTTCCAAGGATTCTTGGTCTGTCGCCAGTTGATCTGGAGCCACCCCTGCCACCACTAAGGCGAAGAATAGATGTGCAAGGGTCTTTTGAGGTGACCAGGTCATAGGAACTTATGCCTGACCCATCTCTGAGAGGATAACATTTGATTCCATAGGAGCCAACCATTTCATACCTTGGAGCATAAGCTCTTGGTCCATATAACCCTTCGATCACTGATCTATCGGTGCCTGTCATCAATCAAGTTCACCCTTACGAGCATCAAGTAGTGTCACAAGAAGAGATGGACACAAATGTTGCTACTTCTTTAGGCAATCCTCATACTCCCTCTACGACTTTCACCACAGGGGGTTTTCTTCCTCCTAACCAATCGTCCCTAGTCTGTACCACTATGGTCTCAACTGCCTCTACCTCGGCCAATGGTATGATTCTGTCTATGGTAGCGATCGCTACTCCTTTCACCCAGAGTGAGACAGACCCTACGTTCTCATACATGATGTTTGGATTCGATACGAACTTTGTCCTTTCCTACTCCACTCTATAGACTTTAGGTCTGGTGGCAGGGAGCTCAAAATATCCTCTGAAACAATCCATGGGGGGCACTTCATATCCTTATAACTCTTTCCATTACGGAAGGGGTTACATACCTCCTTCGTCCCCTTCACTCGGCGGTGCTCACCAGCACTCCGTCGGGCAAAACATAAACTATAGTTCATTTGGAGCAGGTAGTCAAGAAATTCCTTCTTATATCATGTCAGTAGGTTCGAAACCATTCTCTTCGGTCGACGTGTTTGGTAACAAAAAATTCTCGTCATATTCCGTCTCGACCAGGGACAACCCCAGTTATGGACAACAAAATCCTATGCAGGGTACTATTCCTGCAGAGGAGGAAATATCAGGAATTCCTTCCTCACAAGGACCTTGGAATCCATGGCAGGGATCGATTCCCTCATCAGGCATGTTGACCAGGGGAAACCCCTTCCATAGACAATGGAACCTTGGGCAAGGCTTAGGACTTGTTCCCGTAGGATCAGCAGAGGGCAACCCTTCCCAAAATCCTTGGAATACAACACAAGCCCAAACTTCTATGTCCTATTACGGGATTCAATTGATGAAATTTCAACAGGAGCAGAACCTAGATGCTGGTCATGGCCATGGTTATTACCAGAACCCTTGCCAACAACCAAACTTTTCCTGGAAACCGGGTGCCAGTCAAACTCCAGGATCTTTTTTCCCTGGTTATAATCAACAACCCAAATTACAGTTTATGGAAACTCTGCACTTGCCATAATTGACAAGGTTATTAAACAACCCCATCTGTCATGATCTGCATTGGCCTCCTATGCCAACCAAGTTGCCTTCAGACATTCCAAAGTTCGAATCTAAGCCTAACGAAGATTCAAGCGATCATGTGACTACCTTCCATTTATGGTGCTCGTCCAACTCGTTGAGAGACGACTCCGTCCAGTTGCATTTGTTTCAATGCACTCTTATCGGGAGTGCTGTGAAATGGTACATTGAGCTCGACCGCTCAAGATAATCTACCTTTGGTGAACTGGCAATGGTTTTCTTAAACCATTTTCAATTACCTGTGAGATACGATGCTGACATCGAATTTCTTGCCAACTTTGATAAAACAAAGGTGGACCATATCTATGATCACATCCGAGAATGGAGACGCTAGAAGAGTTTGAGAAAAGTGTCAGTCCCACCAACATTCCTTCTTGAGTGGTTCCTTAAGTCTTTGGTACCTTAGTTGTCTAAAGACGTAGCAATTTTGGGGTCTTTTCAGAAGAAGATGCGATAATGAGAGCCTACCAACTAGAACTGATTTAGTCTCAGTCTGGTTTACTTTATGAATTTTTTTTACATGCACCATGGTTGATACTTGAGAAGACCAGACAAAGATCTATACCACATGCCGATGGTATTGTTGGTTCAGCGCAAATGAATCCCATTGATGAGTTGTCAAATCAATTGTAGCAATTGTCAATACAGCAGATAACGACCAGCCAGAAAACTTGTTTGGTTGCCCCCCCTACTCAAACGTTGGACGTACACAATGTGAAATCGACAAACCCTAAGGCCACCCAGCAGCCTAACGAAAAAAAGAAAAAGCGAAAGAAGGGTAAGGGGGATAAGAAACCTACTAATAATGCTCGAGGGGGCAAAACAAAAAAGAATAATTTGAAGTATATGTGTAACCTTTTCATGGAAGACCATCCGAATAACCTGTTCCCTCATCTTGCGGAGGCCTAGAAGTTATTGGCACAACATCAGCCTGTCGTATTAACAAACCCATTTCCACATGGGAAACATTTAACTCAAGCCTCTTTGAGAGAGGAAGGTGACAATCAAGGACCCCTACATATTCGAGTAATCCTTCTTCCACGAATGTGTACATGATGAAAGGTAGCATTTATATAGAAGCTATGACACATGACTATGGAATTCCAAACACCTATGAGAAGGGTAAAGAAGCCAAAAACCCACCTCTTCCTCTCCAGATTGAGAATCCATTGGGAGAAACAATGAAACGCATACCAAAAGGTGTGTTCAATAAATCTTCCCACAATCCAAATGCAAGGGCCACCTAGAAATACTCTATGTTGGAGGATTTGTCTCAAACCCCTTGTGCAATGTATGCTTTGGAGGTCCTCCAGAGCTGCCCTTCCTAGAGAAAGGCTTTGTTAGATGCCTTAGGATCTGTCCAGACTTGTAATCCGGGAACGATCATGTTTCATATGACCGACTTAAAACCTCATCCCCCTTACCATATGGCGTTTCATATAGTAGTGGATTACACCATGAAAATTTTTACTCGAAACAATTTATGCACGCTGGTTGATGAGGGTGCCTCGACATGTGGGATGTCGTTGGCATTTTGAAAGGCCATTGGCCAACTTTTTTTTATCTCTGTCACCT
Source organism: Picea glauca (assembly GCA_000966675.3). Classification (NCBI taxonomy): domain Eukaryota; kingdom Viridiplantae; phylum Streptophyta; class Pinopsida; order Pinales; family Pinaceae; genus Picea; species Picea glauca. The sequence goes on from JZKD02S2104991.1 coordinate 320,011, forward strand.
ACTCTTCTTATCGCTTTCAATGGTCATTTGTTCTGACCACATGGAATCATTCCCTCTTTCCCTGTGCAGTTAGGGGGGAAGACTATGTGCGTTGAGGTTGAAGTGGTCGATGTGTCTCACGACTACAATATCTTGTTAGGAAGGAGTTGGACCTATGCTATGAATTTAATGGTAGCTACAGTGTTTTGGGTCTTGTTGTTTCCACATGAGGGTCAGATCATGTCCATTGATTAGTTGTCCTTCTCTCGTCCTGACCCTTCATCGGTGGTATCCACGGTCCCGATGATTGATAACCCTCAACTTGGCATCGTCAACATAGGGGTTTGTTTGTACCCACCTTTTATGGGTAATTTCGATTACCCACCTCCTTCAAGTGATGTTAGGTTCTTATCAGCTATCCCCGACCAACCTAAGGTTGAATTTTTTCAAGTCCCATAATTTTGTATGACTTACTTTGATGATCCGTGAAATTTTCCTTCCCCATCAACCACGATGGAAGGGACCGTGCACCATGGCATGGCCATGCCTTTGTCCATGGAAGAGCTTGTATACTTCATAGTCCAACAAGGTTCCATCGATCCCGATATGAATCCCGCACAGGAGTTAGATCTGGTTCTCGAGCCTATTTGGGCTCAAGGTTCCCTCACCGATACTGATTCTTTAGACTTAGTATTTCCCTCAAACGAGGCAATTATTGAGGCAATGACTAGTCCAGATAGACCCTAGGATGATCTTCATCACATATCTTATTTCCTCTAAGAGTTAATAAGAATTTAAGTAGGTGAATTCACTCTGACTATGACTAGAGATAGGTCTCATCCTATCAATACTTTGGCTACGCACGTAGTTTATGTTAAAGGAAATATGACAACCATAGCTAAAACGATACCTATTGATATCTCCAGAACCCCTAGTGTCATGGAGAATGTCTCTGTCAGAACGGGATACTCCCCCAAGGAGATTCAAATCTATAAAGATTTATTTAAATAATTCTACGATGTGTTTTCCTGGTCTTACGAGGAAATTCCAGGCATAGATCCAAGAATCGTTGAACACGAAATCACGACATATCCTAACGCTAAGCCAGTCTGGCAAAAGCTTCTTACAGTTAATCAGAAGAAAGAAAAAACTATTAAGGATGAAGCAGAGAAACTACTTGAAGTTGGTTTCATCTACCCCATCCAATTGACTCAATGGATGTAAAATCTCGTTCCAGTCAACAAAAAATAGGGTACAATTTGCGTATGTACAGACTTCCATGATTTGAATAAATCCTGTCCAAAGTATAATTTCCCCACTCCATTTATCGACCAAATTGATGATGAATGCGCAGGCTGTGAGGTCTTTTCTTTCATGGATGATTTTCCGGGATACAATCAGATACAGATCAAACCCGAGGACCAACAAAAAACTTCTTTCATTTGTTCGTGGGGTACATTCACTTATCGGAAGATGCCTTTTGGTCTAAATAATGTTGGATCTACTTTTCAGCAAGCCATGTCTTTTTCTTTGCACGATCTCAAACACATATTCTAAGATTAACTTAATGATTTAGCATCACGATCTCATAAGAGAGATGATCATCCCACACACCTTCGACTTATCTTTGAGCGATGTCGCTACTACTGGATTCGCTTGAATCCAAACAAATGTAGTTTTTGCGTGACGTCGGGTCGTCTGCTAGGTTTCATAGTTTTGACAATAGGGATCATGGTCGATCCTCTAAAGGTTGAGGTGATAGTTCAGTTTCCTCCCCCATGCACAGTCCATCAGCTTTAGAGTTTACAGAGAAAATATTTTTTTTTACGGCGTTTCATCACAAACTATGCCGAGATAACAAAGGGTTTCATGCGCTTACTGAAGAAGGATGTTCCTTTTCATTGGGACAAAGCCACTCAATGCTATTTCGAAGCATTGAAACACACCCTCATGTCTACCCCTCTGCTTTGGCCACCCAATTATAATAAATATTTATTATTGTACTTGGTTGCGGCAAAGTCGACCATCGGTATGGTCTTGGTTAGGAGGATGATTTTCTTGAAGAATATGTGGGTTATTACCTAAGCCAAGGCGTGGTTGTACCATAAATCAATGATTCATACGTTGAAAAACTTTCATTGGCAACAATTCATGTTGTCCAACAGTTCCGTCATTACATTATGTTTTGTAGGACCGTCGTCATTGTCATTGTGAATCTGTTTCAATACGTGTTGACACGATGTGTAATCGGCGTAAATATCTGTAGATGGATAGTTATCCTCCAGGTATTTGAATTGGATTTTGTTTCGACAAAATCCAAAAAGTCGTTGGTCTTTGCAGAACTCATTTCAGAACATCCAGTCGAGTCAGGTTATTTTATACCCAAAGAGTCACTTATTAAAGGATACATGTTTTTTATCGCATCTTCGGACCCCTGGTATGGATATATACTAGTCTATCTCCAAAATTTGAAGTGCCCCATCTCTGCTTCTCATGATGAGTGTTGCATTATATGCCATTAGGACAAGAACTATCTCATACTCGAGGACACTCTGTATCATCGAGGTATAGATTGCATCCTTCACCGGTGTCTCACTCATGGAGAAGCGTAAATCGTGCTTAATGACTTCCATACTGGAGCATGTGGAGGTCATTTGTCTAGGCTAGAAACAACCCAAAAGATTCTACGAGCTAGTTAATTTTGGCCAACATTAATTAAAGATTGTGTTGAATTAATCAAGAACTACCACCCATGTCAAATATTCTCTCGAAAGATGAGGGCACACCCCTCTCCCATGTTTCCCATCATCACATTTGGTCCCTTCACTAAGTGGGGGATTGATTACACTACATGAAACCCCCCTTCATCAAGGGGGCACCATTATATCATCGTAGCAATAGACTACTTCAGGAAGTGGGTCGAAGCTATGCCAACATTCAAATATGATGGCGAGAAAACAACTCTCTTTTTGTTTAACAAGATAATAGCAAGGTTCAGCATCCTGAGAGACATTGTCACTGACCATGGCAGTCACTTTCAGAATAAAATGATGTCCAAGTTAACGTTGAATCTTGGGTTGAGACAGGAACATTCATCACCCTACTACCCACAAGAAAATGGTCAGGCGAAAGCTGTGAATAAGTCCCTTAAGACTATTCTACAGTGAACGATCAATTCAGCCAAGTCAAACTGGCATTTGATGTTGTACTCAAGATTATGGGCCTACTGAAAATCTGTTAAGATGGCAACCGGTTTCTCACCTTTTCAACTCATTTACAAGATGGAAGCAGTCTTGCCTATAGAGTGTCAGATCTCGTCTCTAAAGTTGGCAGTATAGTTATTACCAGACACTTAACTTCTTGAAGAGCATTTATTATATCTTGAGAAGCTCGATGAGCAGCGTCGGGATGCAGCCTTGGCTTACAAACAAAAAGTCAAGTGTCAATATGATTGGTCCATTCGTCCTCAGATTTTCTCTGAAGGCGATATTCTCCTAGTATATGACCAAGATAAGGATCCCTTGGGGAAAGGAAAGTTCGAACCCATGTGGTTCGGACCTTTCATCGTGAAGGAGGTTTTAAAGAAGGGTGCTTATCGTCTGGTGGAATTTGAGGGAAATGCTTTGGCGGAGCCTAGAAATGTGCTCTATCTCAAGAATTATTACTTGTAGGTGGGTCAGCTTGGGTGACTTCTTGTACATATGTATAGTTATTATACATTTTTCTTTTTAGTTTTTGTCTTTTTGGTTTTATGGACGTGTCATTTTTGATGTCATATTTTTCACTGTGGTAGATGTCAAGTGAATTAGAGGTGTTCGTTGGGTTTGCGGATGATGCTAGCTGACACACTCGGAGGCTTGCTTCCACAGCTTGGGTGATATTCACACCTCAGGGCTAGTTTCTATCTTCAGGATGTATCTGTTTAGGTGACACCACAAACAATGTTTTTGAATACAGTGTATTCTTATAGTTTCTTTGTGACGCTTTGTCGCATGGTATCCCTCACCTCCGGGTCTACTTAGATGCTTAGTTGGTTGTGTCCCAGTTAAATAGGATTTACCGCGTTTATGATCCTACTCTGCACCGACAGTTCCTTAGGGTACGTCTCTTAGAACAAAGATTTTATTACATTACGTACATCCATGTTCCTAGGAGATTGAATCAAATCACATATACTCTAGCTAATCATGTATTAGATTGGCATATTGCACACATGTAATAAAAAAAGCACACACACGCACATGTAAATACATTTGTAAATAAATGTAATCCATAAGACATGAAAAGATGTAAATATGCATATAGATATCAAAAGTATCAGAGTACATAGGTGGGCACAAGCGCCTCAAAAATATATGTCGAGTAAGAGTCATGGGACTTATGTCCTCAAAAATATACACAAGGTGCCCTCAGCACATAAGTGGTCCATCCTAGCTAAGGGCGAGGCCTGGTGGCCCTGCCATAGTGAAAAATGGTGTTAGCCAAACACCAGAAGAGTTGGACCTAGGTCCGTGGTACCCCAAGTACATAAGGTTGCATCAATGGTGGGATATCCTCCATCTCTTCCATAGGGAATGTACGGGTGAGCGTGGTGAGGTTATGCTCCACCCGTCTAAAAACTCTCTCACCCTGTCCGGTTGGAGGTCCCCCTGCTACTGCTCCATTGGCCGTAGTTGGTCCTACCTCTGGTCAAGGATGCCACCTGGTCCTCATGAAGTCTGTTGGATGCACTGGTCCCACATATATACATAACACATACATAGTTGTCAGACACTCTGGTACACATAAAAAATGATATATATATAAACAAATAAAAATTAAATAACTTTGAAAAACAAACATACCTAGCTCTCCTAGTTCTTCTCTGGGAGGTATGGGCATGTCCGGATCCTTGGAAAAGTTGATCCTGGCATAGGGGTAGTCCTCTATTGATGGAATCTATCGTGCCCACCAATCAAAAAACTTATCATCAAAGGATGCAATGGTCCTCCCTCTCCCATGTTGCAGAAAAAATACTGCCCATATGCACATTGTTGGAAGAGAGGCCACGTGCCCTCGTACTGTCTCTAGTAGACTAATATTGGGTACCCTCTTGAATAAAAAGGAACAGAGAATAGTTGCAAACCTGAATCTTTTGTTTTCTTTCTCGCGACACTCGGTGATTTGTCGCTTCATGCAGTCTAGCATGGTTGTACTCCAATAAAAAATCCATGAATTTAAGCACTGCACTGCACAATGCATGTGCACCCGAGAGGCCTAATGTAAATCCATAGATCTAGTAATCCACCTAATGAGTAGAACTATCACTTTCAATGATAGATTGTTGGTCTTGTTTATCGACACCTGAGAGCTTACTTTCTCAATACTAGCCTCGTAATGGAGTCCAATCAACTCCTCAATGTTGTGAGGCCCGGGGGGAAAAGTATGTAAGTTAACTAGATCACCTCTCCTTCATATTCTAGTCAAGAATTAAATGTCTTCAGTCATTGGAGTCAATGAATTCCCCTCGATCATGAATGCCTCAGTGCCAAGATGTCAGTAATATACCAAGGTGTTCAACATCCTGGGTTGTGCCCTCATAAACGGACCCCAGAAGAACTTCCACAAACCACATTGTCTCAATGCATCCATAGCTGTGGGGTCCTCATCGACCAAAATATCCATGTCCTCATGCTCCCACTCTCTCTAGTGGGCATACATCCTGCAAAATTCCAGTGTCAAAGGGGAGTTAACTCTTTCTTTTTTAATTTTTCCACATATTAGAGAGTGTACGCAGGCTGTATTTGACACAATCGCATATGCACACGAGAATATTATTTTATGCACGCAGCCATACGCGGTCTGTCCTAAGCCAACCCGCGTACATGTAGGGTCGACCTATTTTATAGGTCCATGCCCCCACCAAAATCAAATTAAATACAAAAAGAAAGTATAGAAATGCAAGAGGGGCTAGTTTGTACTTACTTGGTCCAAGAAGAAGTTCATTTCATCCTCTGAATCTCCCGAAATCAACTCTTTTAGAAAATATATTTTTATGACTTCTTGGTCAATTCTCAATTTACAATGGTGATAATGAGCTGCCAGCTTCTATTTATAGATGTTTTGGCCCCTTTTTGTCATTTTTTTGGACCCTTTTGTCTTTTTTTCTAGCTTAAAAATCATTTAGTATGGTTCTTGAGTTTCTTATGGGATGTTATGATACGTGTTACTTTTGGTATTGGGAAATTTCTTGAGAGTTTGGTCTTTTTTGAAGGTCCTTTGGTAAAAAGTCGTTTTTCCAACTTTTTGCATCTAAGTTAGGTTTCCACCTCAACTTTCTGCATCTCGTTGTCTTTTTCACTTTACCATAGGATTGACCCCACCAAGTTGCGACATGGAACCATCTTTGATGCTTTAGAAGTGTTGTAATTTAGCGGTGGAGCCTGCTTTTACATGGATTCCCTAGTTACATCCTCATTGTTGTTTTGGCATCTGTGTCATCATTAATGACTATAGGCCCGAGAGTCCTTATTAGTTTTTCTTGATTATGAGTTTGAGCCTCATTTCCATGATTCATTATCACTCTTGATCTCACCCTCGGTAATCCCAAACAAAAACGGGTCTTCTTTTAAGCTCTTTTCAGACCCTCTAAACATGAAAAGATTGTCGAGCGATCTTGTTTCCCTTCATGCTCGACAAACTAAAATTTGAAGGCACATCTGCCTGGTGGTATTTTACCCCATTTTTGTTCTAGATTGGAATTTGTAAGAACAAAGGTAATCTCTAGGAACTTCGGTTCACTAGAAGAGTATTCTCAGGTATAATGTTAACCCTTTTTCAGGCCTGAGGGACTAAATTTACGAAAAAGGAACCCCCATGGAGTCCAAATTTAAGCTCTTTTCAAACTCCATAAAAGTGAAAATATCATCCAGTGAGCTTGTTTCTTCACACTTGTTAAACTGGTCCAGAAGAACATCCCTTACGGAGTCCATAGTTAATCTCTTTTCAAACTCCTCAAATATGAAAATATTGTCGAGTGATATTCTCTTTGTCACAATCGTTAAAATGGTTTTGAATAGACGTCTTTTCAATGCTATTTTACCCTTTTTTGGAACCAACTAGACTACCTTCGAAAAATGTACCACAATGGAGTCTCCTTTTACGCTTTTTCAGACTCTCTAAAAATGAAAAAAATGGTGATCTTACCTTCTCTAGGCTTGTTAAAATTACATCGAAGGATGTTATCATTGTGTCTTATTAATCTCATTTGCATTCCTACATATTTGGCCTAATGTCGGATCCATGTTGCTCTCAATTGAACCATCTGAAGCATGCCTTATACGCAAGCCTTGTAGCACTTTGCCTCTGCGTCTTGACACCTTGACCCATGGAGGATTTTTCTCGAGTCTCCTTTTCTTGCATATGTCTCCTTGCTCTGAGCATCAGTGTGTTCCTTTCACTTGGAACTAGTATGTTTGTGGCACTCATTCCTCCTTTGTAACGTAACATTCTTTTATTCTTTTTCAAGCTTTTCAAAATTATTGAAAAAGACAAAAAAATCAAATATACCCCAAAAAGAGGAAGGGAAAAGTATTTTCTTTTTATTGGTAGCATAATGAGTCGCCCTTGGAAAAATCACATCCTTCCATTTCTTTGTCAAGCTCTGGGATTTAATGTGACCTTATGACGTTGTTCTCACTACATAGAGTCACGTCCTCCTCCGTTTGGTTATCCTTCCAAACATATGGAGAGTTTGCGTTGCCTCCTTCATTGTGAACTTATGTCAATTCCATGTTTCCCGAGTCTCATCTTTTGTTGTGCTTTTGTCCAAGGGAAGTCTTACTAAAATTGAGTCAGCCCTTCTGCAGTTTGTCTCTTGCCCTCATGCCCAACCACCCCGAAAGACCAATCAAGTCCTTGTTCAAAATCAATGAAGTTCTCTGCCTGATCACTGAGATCCTTTTGTATGTTCCCGATGAGTCTTCGAAGACCTCTTGGTGGTGAATTCATACACTGATATTACACTCCTACCCGAGTTTTGAAGATCTTGAAGTTGTTTTCTGAGCTTTGAAGGCTTCATCTCCCGTCATCAGGCAACGTTAGATTCTTGAAGATGGATACTATACATGTATATGTTCTGATTTTGAGATGTAGATCCACTGTGTATTTCTTTCATCTACACTTTATATAGTTATATGACATGGATATGTAGTGTATTTGATTGGCATCCATGATTTTATTTCATCCCGAGCATGGGTATGCCCGACTCGGTGAGACAAATTATTATTTTTTGCAGATGGCACCTCCTAAACTCTGGTCTCTAGGCTCACTCGCTTTGTACGTTGGTGAATATTTGTAATGTATTTTGGCCATTAGATTATCTTCTAACCTCACACATTAGGAGGCATCTATTATAACCCTAAAATTGCACTAGACATGCATAACTAGCATGAGGCCATATTACTTTATATATTTTCCAAGCCATCATTTGAACAACTCTTCTAAAATCCACATTTTTGAAGATGTACATTCCCTGCACCACTACTTCCCATGTACACATGCGTGATGCACCATTACAACCCGCATACACTCACAAAAAGCACAAAAAATATAAAATTGCAAGGGGAAACGGGTTTTTGGGTCGTTACCTAACCATTTTACCACCCATGGCCGGTCACCCAACTGAATAACTATATTTTTGGCCTATAAAAGAAATTTTTGGGGTCCCATTCCAAAAGGAAGTATGAAAGAATAGAAACTCTACCCATTTTAGTATTCCCCCTTTGCCCCAATATTTTGCAACCACATTGTGAGTTTGAGCCAGAATTCCTTTTTCCTCCATTGCAAATCCTTTCCATTTCTGCAGAGATAACTAAAGAGTAGAAGAATACATGGAAGAATTTGGTGCATTGTGAAGAGAATCCCAGAACCTACTTCGAGGAGCAGTTTTTGGTCTCATATTGTAAGCGACTTTGCGAGATTAATATAAAGAAATACTTTTTCTGCCTCTCCAAATGATGTCCTCAATATTCATGATTTATTTCTGTTTTTTGTTATGATATCTAACTCACTAATCCATATATAGAATGCATTCTTGTAGTTCCTTGTTTATCTTTTGGTGAATTCATTTTGGCCTTGGGAGGAGATATGCAGTCGAGAAACAACCAAGTGAAAAGGGATCGACATCAGACGCAGAGTTTAAGCTAGGCTTACTTGATCCCTATACTTTGTTTTTTATGTATGATTGTGGGGTAATGTTGGGATAGTTGTTAAAGTAGGAGACTTTAGATGGTTATCTCTTCCTACACTTCAGAACCCTAGTGTAATCCGTAGGGGGTTTTACCGCTGCATCATTCCCATAGGAGATGGGGAATCTTTTACTGAATCTGAACCTTAGTGAGTTTCTTTCCTTGTTGCAAAACTTTTCTTGCTTAGCCTATTGAAGGATATTATGAACCTATTACTGGAGGGGTTGGATTCGTTCAACCAATCTAGCTACATGATCTTCCCGAGCATGGGGGGACTCTATCGATGAATATGAAACATGAGGATTATGAAGGGCTCTGTTATAACATTTCTTGATTGAGAAGTGTGGAGGTACCCTTTTAGGTGAAGCAACAATATTTTTGTGCCCTTATACAATATGCTTCTACTAGATAGAAAGGTCTTGGACCAAGGATTCACTGTTTCTAGTGTACTTTTGTTCACCTTCTGACCAGATTTTGAAGAGCCTAACCTTTGCGGTAAGAGATATTACTTTTCAAAACTTTTTTGTCGATATAGTAGTCATAAGTACCTCTAGTATCCTCTAGATTTGACCCCCCAGAGTAACAATGACACTACGGGGTCGAGACTCATAAACAATGTGACACTTCCCCATATATGGATGACCTAATAGAACATCAAATAATTCCAGTGGGGAAACATCACACAACACCTCATCCTTGAAGGGATTTATGTTGTAGGATAGGTGACACTCTTGGCTGACACGAAGATCTCGACCCTTGTGAAGACACCCAATGTTGTATGGCTACGGGTGTGGTATTTTTGGTAAATCCAACTTCTTGATGACCTATGCTAAGATTAGTTTCTTTTGGTTTCCACTATTAAAAATATAATGCAGTGGGGTCCCCTTCACGCACATCTATGAATGGAAGAGGCACTCACCTTCCTTAAGATCCCTTGATTCATCTAGTTGGATTATTGTGGTTGTGATAGTAGAAGTGGGTCAATGATCTGTTTCCTTTTATTATTTTCCGAATCAGATTCCAATTCAGGGCTCAGATCTATTTCTTTGATCTTAGAAACTAATGAATGTTTTGAGCAACATTCATCAGTGTTGTGCTAAGGGATTTTGTGGAAGTCACACCACTTACCAGTGTACTTCTTTGTCTTCTCGTTTTCCTTCCTTTCATGTGGCTTGGAATGATTCTATTGAGGTTGATTTTTATGTGAGTTATGGATTCCTTTACCATATTTTAGTTTTTATGTATTTGCAGACCCAAATTCCCACCTTTTTTGTGCTTAAATTTCTACTCAATTTTGACAACATATTGTTAAGCAGCTCTTAATGATGAGATTCCCAGAAACTCCATTTTGGTTTGGATGTACAAATGTAGAGCCCTATGGTATTTTAGAACCACATTTCTCTCATTATATTTTATACCCTGCTTGGTGCATAAGGTATGGAAGGTATTGGTGAACTCCGACATTGTTTGGCCCCTCTCTTGTTACAACGTGGTCCATCTGATGTATTGGTCGTCACAGTTTCCACCAAGGTATTATTTCTCCTTGAACACATACATAAAAAAATCGAAACTGGGTTCGAACTCGAACATTCCATCCTCCTATGTGCAATGTTTCTCACAGTATGTTTCTAAACAATGTTTGACATTAGGGATAGCTTTGAGGAGTGAAAAGGTTATCTTTTCCTTGTCATAAAAATTATGAGAAGAGAAAAACCTTCTAGTAGATTTAACCACTTTTCCAAAGAATATGCATCGATTTGATATTCAAACACAAGAATATCATAATTAACTTGTACCTTGAAAGGGGCATCTCCTCCAAAGTGAGTACTTGATGAAGACATGCATGTTGTTGTCAGCAGTCAGAGATTCGCCTTAGACTAGAGCGAGAAACGAGTGGGGACTCGTGTGACTGGACTTGGAAAACCTGTGGGTGTCCTCATCAGACACCCTATACTCAACCCACAAGGGTCATGTTAGATAAGGTTTCCTGGGAACTCTCCACTCATCTACAGCTCCGAGTACACTATCCACTCCCAAACCCACTCCCAAACTTGTGCTAAGAGATCATAAGATTGAATGATCAAAATGAGAAGTTTTTAATGTGTATTTATATCCTTCCAAGCTCTTACTTTACTTAACTTTAGTGGTGACCTATAAATTCTTGTTTTCAACACTTTTAGGGGAGAATTTTTCCAAGAAAATCCTTTACTTAACTTTAGGGACGACCTATAACTTCTTGTTTGCAACACTTTTAAGGGAAAATTCACATGATCATCTTCAAGAGGGCATATATTGTCAACAATGAGGAACCATGTGGTATGCCACCTACTACTAGAAATGATGTGATGAGGTTTGTCAATCCATGGAGGTTTTGAATGCATTTTCAATGTCCTTCATACTCTTTTTCTTCAAACAACTGCAGGGCTTCTTGACCAAAGTTCAGATAGAGAAAGTTGTATTTCATTTATAAGAAATATCCAAGTATATTTAGTACAAATTTAAACTTATTGGTCATTGTACTTTCAAATATATATCCTATAGTTGATTGGGTTTTTGACTCATCGTAAATTTAGTTTTAAACGAGTCATCTTGGGATGTTTTCTATAACTTGTTTTCTTGGAAGATTAATAAAAACAATATTTGAGGTTTTTTCAAATACATACCAAGGTATATGTGATACAAAGTTTATCTTATGGTTCATTCTAGTTTCAGCGATATAGCCTATGGAAGACAAGGATTTTGACTAGTCCTATAAATAGCCTCAAACATGTGTTTCGGGTAAAACAATCGTGTCTTCTTCAATAAGTACCCTAATTTAGTGAGACCCATTTCATTGGAAATATGATAGCCCATAGTATTTCTTGTACAAATTTTAGAATTAGCTATTAAATATTGGATGTGTGGAATTATGTACAAGTTCTCTCTCCAAAAAAAATTATTTCCCTAAATCTGTGTGAAACCCTCTTTATCCTTGTTTGTAGGTGAGGATTCAGTTTTGGGAGATGCATTGAGTAGGCATTCCCTAAATAATTTTCCATGATCTTTTGTATTACTAAGGGGGGGTGAATCAATGATAGAGAAATTTAATCCTTTTTAACCATAAAATGCAAGTGTTATATCAATGCAGCATCATCATCCAATAGTTTCAAAGTAAATAAACAATGAACAAATGAGAAACCATACACATACACAGTACAACAATACTTTTACGTGGAAACCCAAAGTAGGAGAAAACCACAAAATGATTTTTATTATATGTCTTTAAGAATTACATTCATTGGAAGCACCAACTTCCTTTTTTTTCCATGTGAAATTGAAAGGTGTCTCCAACCCCTTAGTTTCTCAGGCTACAACTTGAGGGAATCTCTGAATCACCATGTCAATAACCAAATATCAATATAACATAGAAAAACCTCATAAAAAATACTCAATGCCTTGAAAAAGAGATAATTTCAGATAATAAGCCTCTTCGAGAGGGCAACCTCCTTCTACCAAACTTAAATGCTCAAGTACAAGATGATTAAAAATGAAAATGTCTCCTTGGTATATATAGGAGACTAGGAGGTATAAGTACAACTAATGGCCTAAAGTTGACATAAATAAAATAACATTACTAATATAATATGCCCCAATTAAGGGGTAATGAGCCAATATTAGGGCTTAACATGCCCGTCCCCTTGAGACAAGTGTTGTCTGCAATGCTTGAGTAACTCTGGATGCTTCTGTATAAAAGACTCATCTTCCCAACTGGAATCTTCAACCGATAGTTTCCTCCATTTAATGAGATACTCTGAAATGGATCTATTCCTCAGCTGGCGAATTCTTGAATGAGAGTCCACACTTTTTCATCATTCTTCCATTCATCCCTTGCTTCTATTATCTAATCAGGTTGGATGATCGAGATAGCACAGAGAAAGGCCTCAATATCTTCATCCTTTCTTGAGAGTGCATCTACCACAACATTTTGCTTCCCCTTTTTATAGACGATTTCAAAATCATAAC